>OX638269.1:2345000-2877500 GCA_951806755.1 Brenthis hecate | reverse complement strand
TTAAGTTATTTTATCATCTTAAAAAATGCTTCCTAATTGTGCATCAACTTACAAGAAGTTATATATTAAATAGATTTGGTTATAATTTATTATGAAACACTCTCATCAATTTCTTTCCTAGAGTTAAAAACCTCGGATAACATCCACCCATGTCACTCTCCGACTAATGCCCTCTTTTGTTTATTTATTTTCTCTTTCTATTTTTATTTTTTTTCGTCCTGGCCATTCTCGTAATTTAACTGCCTAATTTATAAAGGTATTACAATTTGTGCGTTCGCGTCGCCAGTGTGGCCAGTATAATAAATTATAATTAATTGTTTTATTATACATTGAAATAGCGAAACCTTACATACATATAAACTATAAAATATACTTAAGGCCTAAGAAGAATAGTATATACTAACAATATTTATTTTACAGGCAGTGGTAGCCCAGTGGTAACGCGATCGCTTGGGAAACCGAGTGAAGCAGGTTCAAATCCCGGGTCTCGCACCTCTGATATTTTCATGTGCGAATCATTTCTAATATGATTACCACTTGCCTTACGGTGAAGGAAAACATCGTGAGGAAACCTACATGTCTGAGAGAACTTAGCAAGTTTTCGAAAGACATGTGAAGTCCGCCAACTCGCACTTGCCAGCGTGGTGGACTATGGCCTGATTCCCCTCGTACTGAAGGGAGGCCCGTGCCCAGCAGTGGGACGATAAAAAGGGCTGAATACACATATATTTTATCGAAAAAGGACAAACAAAACTTTGATTAAAACATCTACAGTATACTACGTAACAAGATTTCTTTGCCACAATACTAATGAATCTTGACGTATTTCCCAACAGACGCCATGTCGTCCAAATTACATAGCCATTGTCACTGAGATATTGTTCGCTTCTTATTGAAAATGTGTGAAAGGAAATGAAACGTTTCCCTCGTGATCTTTTCACATTTGTGAGTTTCTAATAATAACTGCATTTCGATCATTATGATAAGAATAAGAGTAATATATTAAATTTTTAGCGTATTATTTAACTAGCTTAGCATTTAGCTTGGCTTATAGTTTTGTATGGCGCCATTTGTATATATTTAAATTTTAAATAACTTAATATATGCTAAATGTATGAATTATTTTGTGTCATAAATATACAATGTATAAGTTGTATAAGTAGCTTGACAACAGCGCGAGCCATCATAGAGGTACTATTATGATTGAGATCCATAGTTTTGACCAAAAAATGTCGCTCTAACGGTAAAGTCGTAAAAATATACTTAACAAAGTACTTAATATACATAATTTTATCAAAAAATTCCAATCTTTAAAAAGTATAAATTTTTAATCCACCTCATCAGACAATGTTGAAAGCCGCAACGCGCTTCTCTAACTTAACAATTTCAATCATTGAGTTTAATATGTACATTGTGCAAATATCATTAAAAAAGTATAAAAGCGACATTTCTATTGTCTTTTCTTTATATTCCTTTGCCTAGTCGTTAATAGCTTTTTATTAAAAGTCTATTGTTTGATTTCACGTCAGACAGAAGTTTAAATATAATTTCAATGAAAATGCTCGTACGAATTAAATTTATTCTTATTACGGATCTCAATTTATTCAGTTGATAGAAAATGTCGCTACTTGTTTTCCATGAACTTTTAAATTTTATATCGAGTACGTATTAAATATACGAGAATCAACCATGCTCAAAAGTATAATTTATGCTTGTTAACTTTAAAACTTATTCCTTCTGACTACTGACTGCTCTAGGCAATGTTACGTAGAGCTTGTTATTAAATTATAAAAGTTTTTACTAGGTATACTAACTGCAACTTCCTGCTTGTAATAACTATCGATTTGTATAAAATGAATGTATGTTTGTCGTACTGTATTTAACGTATGCGTAAACCACTAGGGACTCAACCTCGCTTTGCTCGGGTTCATCCCTAGGTACATTTTATTTTTTTTGAGCGGAACCCTTATTCTTTTACAGAAATAAAAATAGCCTAAGTTACTCCTTATAACATCAACTACCTGCCAGTGAAAGTTCCGTCAAAGTCGGCCCAGCAGAACAGATAGACAAACATTTAAAAAATTGAGTTTTTTTTATAAATACCTTATGTACTTGCATGTGGATTTAGTAAAAAGTTGTTCTTTTGACATTACAAACAGACGGTCGACGGTCAATCTTATTTATCTGTATGGATTTATCCAATTGATATAAAACCTTTTTTTAAGTTGTTGTAAGCACATCTAGAAGATTTCACATAGAAACTACCAACAATATGCTATAACTAGTGACCCACGCGTCGTTAAATGCCCTACGGTTTTATAATATACCGGAGGTTCTGAGAAAATATGATTATTCAGACCTAATACAAAAATGTTATCGTACTGGTTACTGATTTTCGCAATATACCAATAAATAATAGCCTTTAATCTTTCTAGAGAATCCATCTTCCTATAAGAAAAATCGTATGAAAATCCGTACAGTAGTATTTAAGATTAACACAAACAAACACAAATAAGCGCAGCGAGGAATTTTGATTTACAATATTTCATTTAATGTACAAATAATTTAACATTATTAAACATTACATCATCCAGGTACTTACATACTTATGTAACCAAGTGTGTCATTTTAATTTAATTGAATTTTATTGTTAATGGCTTCAAAGCGTGCCAGTTGAACACAGATTACTTCGCCAATGTCACGTAGAATGGAGAAGACACGAAGGAGTTTGGTCGGTGGGTCATTTTCTACATACACGATAGATAGTAGAGTGGCCCAAAATGACAAGGTTGAGGTCGAAAACGATCGCTCAAAATGTTTTAAAAATTTGAGGGGCCTCTTAAATTTTTTTTAACAACTTGATAAGCTGATAATGAAAACATGAAACATAAAAATATTTTCGTAAGAGACTCGGAAAAATTTTTTTTTGGGCCACCCTTTTTTTGTAAAGTAAGGATATTATAAAATGAAAACACATCCCTATACCTAAAAAAGTTAAAGCTATTGAAGTATGTTAACTTGAGCAAAACCCTAATACTCGTATTTCAGCAGAGCAGGACGTGCGGTAAACTCAATGAATTTGAGAAGCTCTTCGCTTATCGAGAGCGACTTGAGTGCCCTTTGTTGTGTAACGCTGCAGTTTAGTTGGATCGAAGTAAAACTAAGTACCTACTAACACATAAAATGTATCTATTGACGACTTGACGACACGTTTGGCTCAGTGTGTAGTGACTCTACTTGCTGTGCCAGCGGTCGCGGGTTCGAGTCCCGCTAGGGGCATTCATTGTGTGATGAGCACGAATGTTTGTACTCCAGTCATGGGTGTTTATATTTATAATATGTATGTATTTAAAGTTTATATATGTGTAGTGTATCAACTATCTGGTATCCATAACACAAGCCTCGTAGCTTACGATGGAACTGTGATGGTGCTGTGTGTTCATGTCCCAACATATTTATTTATTATTATTTATTATTGTGACGTGTAAATAGACCTTCTACCACTGCTCATGAGGGATTAGATTTTTAATTTTAAGGTCTTTGATAACGGACTAAAGTAGGTCGAGAGCCTACAAAAACCAGTATAAATTGTACATAATCCATATATTGTAAAAGATATAAAAAATATAAAATTATTATTTATACCTATCTACTTATATTATAAACAAGTTTATGGTCTTTTACTCGATAAAATATACCTTCCTGTGTAATGTGTATGTTTGGAGCGGTTGAACATTAAATAAGTTTAAATGTGTCATTAAAATGGCGGATAATAAGTTCTGGTTAAAGGCGCTGGTTAATCTTAGGTTAGCTGGAAATAGTCTATCATTCGATATGATTATATCAAGTGATTTGATTGATTCTTATTGTTTAATTGAATGATTCTCAGATCGGGTTTTTTAACCCAGAATTTTTTTTATACTATTCTGAATTAGTACTTGACTACGTTCCACCTGATGGTAAGTGGTAATGCAGTCGTAGATGGTAAGTCGCACTAATTCAGTAGCCACCTATTCACTCTTGCCTTGAAGACACCCATGAAGACATTACTTGAGTTTTAGAAAATCTTGAGCGCGATGCAATGGAGACTTTCTAATATTATTAAAAATATTCAGAGAATTAATACGATAAGAATTTCGATAATATAATTTACAAATGTAAAAACTTCAAAAGCATATTTCATGTAGATTTTTCATTCTTTATATGAAAAACATTTATTACTTTAATTTTAGTTCCATTTGTGGCTGTGTATAAAACTTACATATTCTACGAGTGGTTGGTTCTGCGAGGGATAAAAAACAACGGCTTTATGCTTTCTCTCCTACAGTTTTATTTTTTGAATAATCCAGAGAGCGACAATAAGTCATGTACAAATGTGTGCACTGTCTTTTGCAGCATAATGGTAAAATTCACAGAAAGCAAGGAAAAATGAACTATAATTACTTTAGAACTGTAAACCTGATATCCTTATTTGTATTGTAAATTGTAATGTGTCTGTCTATCTCTGTATATGAGAATGATAGTTTTTAAGTAATTTCATCATTAGAAATTTGTATTTAGAAAATTGTATCGTTCTTTAAATCTCATATTCTCGAGATATATAACCTATTTATTTAAAAAATAAATTAAAAATAAAATTAAATTGATTTACAACCGGTGGCACCTGAATTGAGTACCTCTACATTTGAAAGTTGGTTAAACATAGTTTCACTGTAATTGTAACTATTTTATAAATAAGTAGAAAAACAAAATTATTCCAAAATTTTGTTGTAGATTACTTTAAAAAATATAGTAATAAAACTTATTTCTCATCAGAATTTAATATTCTGATGAGAAATAATTTTAGTAAGTTTTACACCATGTAAAGTTTCAGATCCGTTGTAGCCGCTCCACTGTGCGAGTGTTGTGTACTCATTCATTAATTAACGTGTACTGAAATAATAAGTGTTTATTTAACATGTCTTGTTTTCAGACATTTCCTTTTATTACATCCCATTCATTTCTAACTAATATAATTTTATTTTCTTTAGGAGCGAAGTGAATCTTTTTCGAAAATATTACTGAATTCATATAAAAACTTAAAAAAAATCAACTTCCAGACACTAAAAAGTTAAAACTTAAAAGAAACTATAAAAACCTATTCTAGACAATAAAATTAAAAAATTATGAATGGAGGGTTTCATTTACTGTAGATACCTAATAAGATATTTTCAAAATCGAAAAAAGCATATTTATGTACGTCTATGAAAACATAGAACCTACTTCGAAAATATCTGATTAGGTATCTATTCTAAATGAAAACCCCCGTTTAGTTATTTTTTTACATTTTAGTGCCTGGAAGTCGGTTTTATTTATTTTTTTATTTAAATTTTGTTATTTAAATAATAACTTATGTTAGTAATAGATATCGTATACAGTATTAGATCATTTAATTTAGTTAAACCGAAGTTACTCTGAAACCATGCTATTTTAGAACTACCAATGCGCTCGAACGATAGCAAATTAAATTCACACTTGTTTATAATAGCTTGCACAAACTAGTTCACAATTATGCATATTAAGGAGTTAAAATTAGCTATTTGTTATTATCGTAGTAATTGTGCGAAATGTGTATAGTTAACTTGTACACTAAAATATTTGTATTATTTAATGAAGGAATCATTTCGATATAATTTGTTAGTAATTTGAAATATTATTTAAATTATCAGCATATTATAATATTGAATAATTAATTATTGGCTAAGAAAATGTTAATTTTCTGTACATAACGTAACTTGTCCTAAACGTTGGATAAAATCAGTGGATCTGAAGAGACGAGAAGGTCATATCTATTGGCCGAGTGTGTGACAATAGACTGCGATAGCCTTTATTCTATGAATATAGTTTGACAACAATAAAAAGGCGACTGAATCTTAGTATGGCGTAAAATGTAATAATGACACAAGTAGACCCTTCATTCCTTTTCTTTCAAAGTCCGATGGGACTGATACTTTGACACGACCGGTGATAATTATGGTGCAAGACCGACGACTTTACGTGCTCTTTGAGGCGAAAATCTCAGACAATCTCAGTAATCAAACTTGGCCCGACCCGGGATAGGAGTAAAAATAAATATTTTTTTTTTAAATTAATGAAACAAGATATATATTTTTGCATTAATTAAAAAAACTAAATTTTTCCAAAAAAAAAAAACAACTAAATCGGAGCTGTTCTTGAGGACTTCCGAGGAGATTTCATTGACGTGGCTTTTACTTTATGCACAATCTTACTTAAGTCTTTAAAGTAAAAGCATTCATCTTGTGAATCAAAAGGCGAAAGAGGTTTCATTACGACCAGGAAATCGTTTGAAACTCATTTCATCTCACTGTGGTCGAAGTTGACAAACAAACTGAGAACGAAGGTCCTAATGATTTCATAGTTTGTGACAAAGTGATTTTATTCATTAAGAAATAAAAATTAGAAGTTAACCTAATTTGTTATAAATATTATAATGGTTATCTATACATATAATAAAATTGTAACTAAGCCGAATCTGTACATTAAATATTTTTGGGAAAATCTTATTGAAATAGACATTATTATCGATACAGAGGCCAAATCTATAGTTTTTTGAATTTCTGTCTGTCTGTCTGTTACCGCATTACAGAAAAACTACTGGACGGATTTTGATGAAATTTTGTACGGTCATAGCTGATTATCCGGGTCAACATATAGGATACTTTTTACCGCGGTAAACGTTTCATTTCTGAGGAAAAATACAAAAACTGTAATGTTAGAGTATACTAATATGTAAAACCTAAGAATTTGGTTTTGGTCATCTGAACGCGGGCGGAACCGCGGGCAATGCTAGTTATTTAAATAAAATACAATATGGTGCGTAAGTTACAACATTCAGTATATATATATATATATATATATATATATATATATATATATATATATATATATACATATACCGTTTTAAGAATTACGATATATATGAACGATATGATATATTGTGGCGAAACCGCGGGGTACTGCTAGTAGTAAATATAACAGCACATTGCCAGTGTTAACATTTATCTTGGAAGATGTATAGCGTCTAATATGTCGGATCTTTACCCTCTAGAAAGTGTTTTCTTTCAACTTTTATATTTACTCTGTGGCTGGAGTGTACCCGGTTTTATACCCCAAAACTCTAGTACTAAATCTGCTACCATTGTATATGTATGTGAAGGCATTCTTAGTAAAGGTATACGAGTCAATTAAAAATTTTAAATGTAAAAAAACTCATTTATTTTTCCAAATCTCTATAAATTGCAAGTTCCAATAATAAATTCTAGTATAGTATTAAGTGATCCGTGATAATGCTATAGAATACGAAAGTGGCTATGTACATATATAGATTTTTTTCTGCAATATAATTATGTGATGTTTTTGTATTGAATCTGGATAGTTCAAATCATGAATCTGAGAGGCTTATGTTAATAAATTTATAGGGAAGAAAAGATTTAAAATCTCTTTTAAAATGTTCACTGTAACCGACTTAAATATTCGCGAAACATTCTCTTAAAAATTAGATTCATGAAATTCGTATTTCCGGCTTCACTTCACGCCATTTGTGGCAACTTCAGTAGGAAACGAGAATTATGTAGCAACGTAGAATTGTTAAAATGTAAAGAAAGTGCTATTCTTTACCTTAGCGGAGTGTTCCGCAGTCGTTAAATTATCACGTCTATTGGTGACTCAATGGTGCAATTTCACGGTAGAGCGAGTCCTCTACTCGGTTATCGGCAATAGCATACCTTTCATTATATCCCGATGGACCTAACATTGTATCGCCATATAGATTATTTTTTACTGTCTCGGTGGTGTAGTGGCTAGCATGTACGGCTGCACACTCGGAGGTCCTGGGTTGGGCCAAGTTTAGTTATTGAGTCTTTCTGTATAGTAAGTCTCAGTAACAGCCCGGAGTTGGGAAGTTGGTGGTGTTTCACCCCCGTGCCTCGAAGAGCACGTAAAGCCGTCTCTCTCACTGGTCGTGTCGAGCAGTCGTCCCACCAGAGTATGAGAGTGACAGGAATAGAGAGTGCACTTGTGTCTGCGCTTTCATTTGTGCACTATAATATCTCCTGCGCAGTTGGCTAGTCTCAATGAGATTGGCCACCGTAGCCGGAATCGGCTAGGAGAACATCATCATCATTTTTATATCTCACAAATATGAACATTTATTGAAGTTATAATTACACATTTTTACTCTATGCATCATTACCTAATTTCAGATTGTTTAAAGTATATTTAAATACATTACTTGACATGCCATTACCTGCGTAATTTACGCATCACTCTAAAATGAGGTACATTAATGACTTCAATCATTTAAAAATAGTCCCGTTATTATGTAAATTTTTAAAACTTTTAGATAGGAAGCTAGTGTTGCCAGAAATTTTGCTCGCGTACCTACACCGATAAAAACTTATATGATATTCCTAACTATGCTAAGATATGCCGTTACAGCGTAAAGGATTAACAAAGACATATTTCAGTGAATCACATGACACAAAACATTTTATATGAAATATTAAAACGAATAGTTGTACAAGACAAAATTAAATCCTATTTCTTAGAATACCAGTATCAGACAAAAGGGCATCTAACGATGAATCAAAATTGTAATCTTCAACTGAAGAAGAGCAGTAGTGGAAACGTATGACCTCATTTCAGGCGTAGCTTTGGCCGAAGATATTAGACTAGACGCCAAAGCAACGTCTGGTATTTGCATTGCTCCGGAACCACAAAAGCGTTGTCATTGCAATGCAGAATGTCTTAGAAACACGTCCTCGATCTTCGTATTTGCTGTATACTTGTAGCGATAAAGCCAACAAGTCGTTTCTATAAATGGTTTTTAAAGATTGCCATTATTTTAGTTGAATAGTTCAATTTATTTGATTATATCTATTTAAAAATTAATAACCAACGACAAAAAAAAATCTTTCATGATAAAAGTTTTTCATAATAGAGTAGGTATTATTATAAGCATTAACTGCCTCGGTGGTGTAGTGGCTAGCATGTACGGCTGCACACCCGGAGGTCCTGGGTTGGAGTCCCGGGTCGGGCCAAGTTTAGTTATTGAGTCTTTCTGTATAGTAAGCCTCAGTAACAGCCCGGGGTTGGGTAGTTGGCGGTGTTTCACCCCCGTGCCTCGACAAGCACGTAAAGCCGTCGGTCCTGCGCCTTAACTCTCACTGGTCGTGTCGAGTGGTCGTCCCACCAGAATATGAGAGTGACAGGAATAGAGAGTGCACCTGTGTCTGCGCGTACACTTGTGCACTATAATATCTCCTGCGCAGTTGCCTAGTCTCAATGATATTGGCCGCCGTGGCCGGAATCGGTCAGGGGAACATCATCATTATAAGCATATTTTTTATGTATAATATTCATTTCTTTTTTTATGGTTCCGTAGTCAAAAGGCAAAAATGGAACGTTTATAATTTCGTTATTTCTATCCTTATACCACAGCTATTTTATTATTGGATTTATTATCGGTGCTGTATAATAATTCAGCTCTTTTAACGTTCTACTACTGGACATGGGTCTCCCATGAACATGAGGGGATCTCGTCATAATCTATCACGCAGGAAAAATGCAGGTTGGTGGATCTCACATATTATTACAAAAAGTTTTCAGACATGCAAGTTTCCTTAAGTCATCACTAAAATAATGAAATTAATATAAATATTCTATTTTAATTTATTATGTTTAATTCTACAGAACTCTCAGCACGCAAGTAAGGGTTAGGTAAAGGTAAAAAACGTTAGAGTTAATAATAAAGATTTTAAAATATAAATTTATTTTAGTTGCGTTTAAATATTGTATTTTATTACAACTTACATGAAAAATGCTTTAAGCAAATACAAAATACATTTGCCCTCGAGACGCTATTTTAAAAATGATATTGTAGCGGACACAAATGCTTGAAAATAAATAAGGATATGTGGTTGTTCCCGGAAAGGAAACGTTCCGAGGCATTCTCTGTACGGAAGTCAGAGACACTATCGCAACACGAGACTTACTATACGCAAGTATTACAGTTATAAATGAATGTTATTTTCACAAATAAAGCATTTTTTCTCTCATTTTAACCGATACTTAAGTATATATAAAATTGAGGAGTTTGTTTATTTGTTAAAACACGCTTTCTGGATCTGCTTGTCCGATTCGAGAAATACTTTTTGCGTTTTATAGCCTATTTATTTATATGCTTATATCATCAAACAATAATAGCCCAGTAGCAACGCGTTCGTTTGGAAACTTGCACCTCTCATATTTTCAACATGATTATCACTTGTCTTAGGGTGAATGAAAACATCGTGAGCAAAGTAGCATGTTTGAGAGAATATAGCAAGTTTGCGAAAGACATGTGAATTCCGCCAACCCGCACTTAGCCAGCGTGATGGACTATTGCCCGTTCCCTCTCGTATTGAAGGGAGGCCCGTGCCCAGTAGTGGTTTATAAGTTTATAGGCTATATATTACACTACGACGTACAAGAGGAGTAGGTAATTCTAGAAAATAAAAATTAGTGCCAAGCCGCGAGAAAACACCAGTAGTTCATATAATAAAAAAAAAATACAGTCTAATTGAGAACCTCCTTCTTTTTGAAGTCGGTTGAAAATTTATAAAGAAGTCCTGCTCTCTTGTATCTTCTTCTATATTTTGTCTATTTTTGGGTGTACAATAAACAGGTTTTAGTTGTATAATTTAAACAAGAATTTTCTATAGAAACAATATATTTAATAACTATCAAGTCATTATTTATGTAGGATTTTTTAATCGAATTGCTTTAATTTCTAGAAGCCTTTAAAATACCAAAACAATGACCTATTTATTTAAACTGACTCTACCTGAAATATAGTAATTATATAACTGTATCATATATTTACTTATAAAAGAAATTTAAATTGGAAGAACTCGAATGATATGTAAAAACAAACAAATCTCAACGGCGGAAACTTGAGAAATGCAGCGAGACACGGATGTAGAGTCGATAAATTATACATATATCGAGTGAATGTTACTGGCAACATGTGAGCATTCTTCCTCTGAGATAGCGAATAATCGTGCAAACGTTAGTCGACAAAATTCCGTAAGCTTAGAATTAGTATAATTTTATATACCTTGGAAAATATTTTGCTTTAATATCAAATTATAAGAAAATATTACATATTTAATTTGCTAAATATTAACGTTCCGGAAAAATTACCTCCATTCCATTCCTCTTTTATATGGATAAACAAACAATGATAAACTAAGACATAGGTACGAGTATATTAAATAAGTTACATTGCTTGTGCTACTTGAATTACTCATAATATAACAAAAACACATATTTTTTTTGCGAAAATTTTAACGTATAGGTATTACAATATTTTTATTATTTCTCATATTATTAAATGAAGAAAAAAACTTTTGTTTTATTAAATACCCTACTAATGTATGTATTGAGTATTGTATTAAGGCCTTTTTGACGTCCTACTGCCGGGCATGGCCTTCCTCTTAGTGCGAGAGAATCAGGCCATAGTTGCTTGTTGGCGAACTTCACATGCTGCACTGCACATGAGAATATCAGAGATGCAAGAGCCGGAGTTTAAACCCGCTTACCACTGGGCTTTGTTTAATGTTGAGAAATGCATTTACGCATACCGCCCGTATACATACAGGTGGTTATGTGGAAGTCGTCGGCTAGAAAAACCAGCACTACCCACTAAAACCAAACAAAACCTTCCTCGTGTTAATGGGGCGTCGCAAGATCACTTACGCACTCAACCACGATGCCCCGATGGTAGGTCTACCAAAGCAGACCACAACAGCCATGGGGTACTCCAACGGTCCACTCTGCTATCAGAGAAGTACTAGAAGCAACCCGCATAACACTCCGCCCACCGAGGTGGGCCGCTCCCGGTGCGTTTCTTTTTAACTAAGTTTTGTGTAGTGATTATTTATTACTCTGATCATCATTTAGGACAGCTTTTACTACAGGAAAGTCTCTGATTCCTTAAGGGAAACATAATAACTCGTTCGGCAGGTGTTCTTCATACAAAGTTGCGTCGCACAGAAACGGACGCCTCCGTCTGTTTCTCCGCATATTTCTTTTTAACCGCGTAACGTATTTTGATACGGTTTTCATTATAAGAAAGAGTGATGAAGGAGAAAGGTTTACGTATATAATTTGTAAATATTTTGTATACTCACCATAAGTTTTTTTATATAAACGATAAAAATTTAATTTAAAACGTACCTAACTAGCGACGCATCCGAACGAAGCGAGGGTAAATAGCCAGTTTAAGATATGAAAGATGGCTTATAAAACGAGTCACTTAATTGAATATGTTTTCCTTTATCAAGCATATTTGTACAATAAAAAATTTTCAGAATAGTCAGGTTGGTTGTTGGGATAAATCTGTGACAAGTTTTCTTCAGAGACTTGATCTCTGGCTCCATGTATTGTTATCTGCGTTGCTTTTGTGTGCAAAAAAGTTCGGCTTTTAAATACAAAGACAAATTTTTGCCAACGTTACCCGGACCTATTTCATATAAAAGTCAATGGAGCGGGCTCGGTTTAATTACTTAACGGTAAAAGTGTACAAATGTAAAGAAACGAAAAATTAGGTATCACTAACTTCTGCCACTGGCTTTGCCCGCGCGTCTCTCACCAATTACCGTATACCCACTTCACACCTGACCTCGGCATTATATCCGACCGTCAAGCTTTCTATTTCAAAATGTAAGCTGCATAATTATAAAAAGTTCCACTGAAATCCAATTAGACTTTTACTTCGTCCTTAACATTCCTTAATATATTTTTTTTTAAGTATTTAATCTACAAACTCGACCTCATTTTTAAATTGATTTAAATTTATATATTTTAAGCAAACATTAGACTGTAATACCTGTAAGCTCAGAGGAGAGGCTTTTGCCCAGCCATGGGATGGTTTGGGCTAACTGTGATTGTCTTATCCGTATTATCCGTATTAATATTAATTTGAAAGTTTGTGAATATGGATGTTTGTTACTCTTTCACGCCAGAACGGCTGGACGGATCTGGATCAAATTTGGTATAGAGATAGATTATAGTCTGGAATAACAGATAGGTTACTTTTTATCTCGGAAAAATGTACGGTTCCCGTGGGATAGGTTTGTTTTTGTTTTCCTAGAGGCAAACCCATGCGAAGCGAGAGTGAGCCGCTACTTATTAAATAAAAAACGATGAATCAATAATGAAATTACCTATACATAGTTTATTCGTAGGTAGCTACGTATTCGTAGGCCTACGGCGTAGGCCATGCAGTTAAAATTTGTATATTATATAAGATTTTCGTATGGCTTATAGAAGGAAGTGGAAGAAAGGAAACAGGTGCCATACCCACAGAGCATAGGAAAAGAAGAAAGAGATTCTGGTGGTCTTAACGATGTGTGTAATTAAATATTATGTACGAATTAATTAACATATTATTACAAAGCTAATTATTATATTTAATTATTATTTATCGTATCATAACTCATTCAATGTGATCAAGTTAATTTACATACCTACATAGTAAGCCGGTAAGAGTAGAATAGTTATATAATAGCTATAAATAATAATTAAATACTTTAGTGTGAGTAAAATATTAACTTAGCAGAACTTAGAAAATTGCACCGTTCTAGATAAAGATATCCGCACATATAAAATTTTGGTAATGTCTGTACAGTACAGTACTGTTATAAGCTTTGCAAAAGCTTAAATCTATTGCAGACAGCATAAATACCTATGATATCGGAGGTCACGGACGTATGTTTGAATTACTATGCATACGTTTCGTTTAAACAAATTGCGAAGTTAGTGTTACCGCTATTTCTGGATGAGGTTTTACGGTAAATATCCCGTCATTTTACCCTCCAAAGTTTTAAATCATGGTGAATGAAACACAAAAAGTATTTGTACTTATATACAAATTCTGTTAAAAGTTATTTTGATGTCTATAACGCCAATATTAAAGTGAATTTATAGAGCATTCAACCATAGAGAACTTGTTTATGACTTCCTATATCGAGTTGCCAGAGATATATTCAAAGTTGCTGTTGCAGCTGTTACCATTCGTAGATATTTGTTACATTCTGAAATGATATGTGATATTCATTATCCTGCAAATTACGAAGCAATATTATTTTACGATAGATTGTCTAATAGAAAATTATATAAATTTTAATAATAAATATTTATATAAATTTTTCAACTATTAAATTGCTTATATCTACATTTTTCAATTACTGTAAAATTTTATTCTTTTTTTTTTAATAATATTTATATAAAATGTAAAATATGCACTTAATAGTATGTAATCAACACCATAATACCAAATATTGTATGAACCTCTTATTTAAAACACTTATCGGTCGTAGTAATTAATTTATTTGTATTATCTATTCTATAGGTATATATTCGACGACACGATTGGCTCAGTTTGTAGTAACGCTACTTGCTGCGCCAGCGGTCGCGGGTTCGAGTCCCGCTGGGGTCATTCATTTGTGTGATGATCACGAATGTTTGTACTCCAGTCATGGGTGTTTATATTCATAATATGTATGTTTTTAAAGCTATATATGTATAATGTATCAACTATCTGGTATCCATAACACAAGCTTCGTAGCTTACCATGGAACTAGATGGTGCTGTGTGTTAATGTCCTGACATATTTATTTATTTATATTTATATAAAACAAAGTCAGGTTTGTTCAACACTTATAACTCGAGAACGGCTGGACCGATTTTTATGATCTGTGATTTGTTGGATTTGTCTCCACCACGAATAGCAGAATATAAAAACATTGGAAAAATTCACGATTTTTTTTTCATTTACATGGCTAACGTGGCACTGGCTAATTACTATTTATATCAATTTCAAAAGTACCTAGGGACGAACTCGAGAGAAGCGATGTTTAGCCGCTAGTTAAAAATATATTATATGTCTTATATATTACATTTTTATTATCGCTATATTTTTTTATGTATAAAACCTTTTTAGGACCTTTTGCAGTACGAAAATTACTTGGTTCTTAAGGATAATCTAATTTCAAACAGCCTGAAAATGGATTATATCCTACACGAATAGATTGAATACAATTTAAAATTCATTGGGGAGCTCAACCCATGCATCTCTAAATTGGCGAAATGAGAAAAGTGCCCTTTCTACCGAACTCATATGGACTTCGAATTATTATGTTTACAATAAATGTATAATGTATATCTGTAATATAATTACATATGTTAAGATAAAGAAATCTCTGAAAGTTTTTAAATTTTATAGCTTAATTATTGAAGGAAGTATGTATAGACTATCTAAAGTTCCGCTACGACCTTTAGAAGCAAAGCGTCGGGTAAACATTAGTATATCGTATAGGGATAAGGTAACACAAAATTTGATTGTAAATTGAAATATGCGAATAGCCACTGTATACAACTATATTATATATGAAATCAAAATATATTTACCTTAGAAAACAAACTACAAAACGAATCGAACTATCTACGTATAGCAACTACTGAGAATTCCTTTATATGTATATTAAAATTTTAAATTGTTCTTTAACAATGAAAATATCAATAATAATTGCCTTTGCTTGGGCATTGGGCGTACATAAGAACAAATCGATACAACCGATTGTATTTCTTAACACAAAAGCATGAGATAGGTACCTTTACAAACTAATTTAATTAATATCTCCGCTAAATTCACTGTTCAATATGATATAACTGAAACGTATACCGGTATAGCGCTCGTAGCTAGTAGCAAATGAAATTTCAAATACACTTTGGCATTTATAATATTATAGGCGGTAAGTTTTGAATATAGAATTTCTTCGTAATAACATCCATATTCATACTAACTAGCGGCTCACCCTCGATTCGCTCGGGTTTGCCTCTAGAAAAACACTAATAGAGATCTATTAGTTCCCACGGAAACTGTTTATTTCTCCGGGATGAAAAGTAACCTGTTGTTTAACCGGCAATAAAAGGTATTAGAATATTAAATTTTACTAAATTAGGTGCACAAGTTGCTGTGTACTAAGCTGTATAAATTACTATAGTTTTTTGACTGTCCCACGGGAACCCTTTAATTTTCCGGGATGAAAAGTAGCCGTTTTGTTATTATCATGTATGAACTATATTATTGTAAAGTTTTATTAAAATCGAATCAGTAGTTTTTGTGTACTAAGCTGTATTAGTTATTGTAGTTTTTTAACTATCCCACGGGAACTATTTGATTTTCCGAGATAAAAAGTATCTAAGATGTTGCCCAGAGATATAAGGTACTACCATGCAAAATTTCATTCAAATCGGTCTAATAGATTCGGAGATTAGTCCGTACAAACAGACAAACAGACAGAGAAACAAAGAAAATGAAAAAATCTGGATTTGTTCTATTTGTCTTCTTACATGGCCCTGACTCGGTTTTTAGCATTTTTTTGATATGTTCAGACAATCGACTCTTTTATTATAGTATAGATGTTATAAATGTAAATGTGTGTTTATTTGTTTGTTTGTTTGTTTGTCTTTCTTTAACATCGAAACAGAGGAACGGATTGGCGTGATTTTTTTGTGTGGAGATAGTTGGAGGTCTGCAGAGTGATTTTTTTCCGCGGGAGATTATCTCATTGCCACGGTAAAACACGTTATTATACACCCACAACACCTAGTTAAATTGTACCTGGTGACGGAAATGAGCGAAGCGATAAATATAAAATAATATAAAAAAATATATATAAAATCATGTAAAATGTATTGATTATTGAGAAAGGTTTAGGTACATAGACTGTGTAATTTTTTTTAAATAATTACTTTTAAAATAAAAGCTTCATAATCAATTTTGTTATAAAATTCTTTTTATTTTAAGTACTTTTTCTTTATAGAGCTCAGTTAAAAAAGTTTTGGATAGGAGCTAAAAAATTGATATGAATAATGCAGTAGATCGAAACATATATATACGGTTAGGCTTCTGGTTCCGCATGCGACATACTAAGCCGGTGTCATGTTTAGTGGACAATGATGATGGTGGTCATTTAAAATAATAAATTTAGTTTGAAGCAGTCGAGTGAATGAGTGAATGAGTGAGATACCGAGTGAGTGGATCTTTTTATTAAGTTTTAAAGTCAATATTCGAAATAGACTTTGTATGACAGATAGCTGTCTGTCTGTCTGTCTATTCTATATCTTAGCCCGTATAATCAGCTATCACCATACCCATCAAAATCTGTCCAGTAGTTTTTTTGTAATGTGGTCACAGACAGACAGACAGACAGGCAAAAATTCTAAAAACTATAGATTCGGTATATTCGATATCGATAAAAATATCTATTTCAATAAGATTTTCCAAAAAATATTTAATCTACAGATTTGGCTTAGTTACAATTTTATTACTCGTAGATGTATAGATATGTATTTCATATTTTATTTAAGTTCCAAATATTTTTAATAAAAATGTATTGCTGCCTTACTTAATAAGCCAATTTTAAATTAATTAAAAGAACTGTCTGGATAGCTCATTAAATTTTACGATTTATGTTATTAGCGGAGCCACCAGTAATCCTATTATCGACAAGCGACGCAATAAAGTAAGGTAACAAGGGTCTAGGTTTAATTAATTCCTCTACATTTTAGACCTCGGCTGTTTGGATATAAACGATTAATATTAACTTCATAAATAAGCTTCTCATTTAAATCTGTTGTGTTTTTTTAATATAGTCTAATGTCTTTTGGCCAAAAAATGGACTATTAATGGCAATGATGTTATACGTATGATGTATGCTATTTTATGTGTGAGTATAGTAAAGTTATTTAAGTCATATACACAGATAAATAAAATTGAAGTGTCTGTTTGTAATGTCAAAATGATAGCTTTTTATTAAATGCATATAAAATTATATACGGTACTTATAAGAAAAACTTAATTTATAACTGGCAGATAACTCATGGTGTTATAAGGAGTAACTTTTATTTAAGAAAACGAATTAGGTTTTCGTTCTAAAAAGTTAAAACGTACCTTTACGTACGTACCTAGGGACGTAAGTTGTTAGTTTATCATAATATTTGATGAAATATGTGTATATAATATATATTAATTTCGTAAAATAATTTAAAAATGTAATTATAATAAATAGTAAAAAAGATACATTTTGTACAATTTATAATTTACTTTAATTAAATTTAAATATCTACATGATGATATCGTAAAACGTACTCCAAGGTGGAGCAGGGTAAGATTTCTAATAAAAATAGGGAATAATGTCAGTAATTACAAATAGGAATTAAGAGATCTCCTGGAGCTCCGTTAGATATGGGGGTTCCACAAGGATCTCTTCTTGGCCCCTTCCTTTTTCTAATTTATATTAATGATTTGCCATTTTTTGTACAGAACAAACACACTTCACTTATTTTTAAAGTGAAGCGCAATTCGCGAATGTACGATGAAGTAAACGATGCTCTCTCAAAGGTTGTCTATTGGTTTGATTCAAATAATTTATTATTAAATAATAAAAAGCCAAATTAATAAAATTCTCCACACCTAATGTCAAACTTGTTGATAATAGTGTAACATTTATAACGTTGATTATAACGTTGATAATAGTGTAAAAAACAGTCACATTGTTAAATTTGTTTTTATTTCTCCTTCTTCGTCTCTAAAATTTTTGATGAGGAGTGGTAATGAGTGGCAGTTCGCTAGTACTATAGAGGTAGACTTAAAACATCACGTGCGAATCAAATCCGAGTTCACTGTGAAGTATTCTCTATCTTTAGGCGACCAGTGTTGATATATCTATTTTAACAACTAAAATTTTGCTAAGTAACTTCGCAAATTATTTACAAAATAAACGAAGATATGCACATATGCATTTTTATATGCAAACTAAAGCGTTTAAGCTCTCCCAATAGGTAAATTCACTTTAATTAAAGCTTAGTGCGGTGGATAGCAGGATATCATACAGGCATGTGTATTTAAAAAATTATAACCGTATTATAAAGGTTAAAGTGGCGAGGTTACCTAAAATTTGCTTGGCATTTTGGCATCTTTAATGCTATACGTGCCGACGTGCTTCGCATTTCGCTCAGGACTTTGCCATTTTTCTGCATATAATAAAGATAAATAGCTGGAGTTACGTGCAAGCTTACTATAAAGTCATAAATAAAGAATAACATCGTTTCATATATTTTTAAGTTCATTTCAAAGAGCGCGCTTAATTTTTTCGTTCACGAATTTTATTATACCTTAACGTTTTCTCCATTTTAACGCCTATTATTAACCAATAGTAAACAGATTATGATCATTTCGTTTTTCATGTACATTCTGATATATGAAGGTAATCGGTAAATTAAGGGTGGGATTAAGGGACGAACACGAAAAAGTAGTAATTGAATCCGTCAAAGACAAATGGGGTTCAAAATTATGATATGGAACAATAAATCCAGACACAGCGAGCCCTTTTATCATAAAATGGTACCGACAAGATTAGTTACTATGTCAATTAAGATTTTTTTAGTAATTTGACTCCCTAGATCAAGGATCATCAAAGATCTAAATGATCAGGCCAGATGCCAGCATGCATGCAGGTATAATAAAAAACAATATATAAAAATGACTGGTATAAAAAAGTTTGTATGGTTTAACCTGTAAGCTTCGCATTTACTATCGTGATTACTCCAATAGTTAGTTCCCATTTTGCACTTTAGCATACTATTAGCAACTTTGTTTTATTCGATCTAACTGTAACGAGCTTGAAATAAGCGAACTGAACAGTTGCACGAGTCACAGAGACACATCTATAGCACCTATCTAATAGGAACTTTATGTATAACTTATTACGAACTCTGAACTAATTACAAAATAAGGCATAAAATAAAGTATTTAGTAACATTTGTAGTCAGCATATGGACGTAAATAAATTACAGCTACATGAAAATAAAAAAAAACATGGTTTTGTTAAATACAAGCAGTAAAGTTAAAATTCTGTTTAAGTATATAACGTTGTCGGTACTAACATTTTTACTTTTATACTAGCTGTCTTAAACTCTTTATAGCTATATATTTGTAATGGTAGAGCCAATATGAAGAGAAAATTGAGAGAGAACACTTTAGGATTTTTTGTAATGAAAGTTTGTTTATGTGTATGTTAATAGTAACAATATGCTACTGTTAATAATAAAATCCGTCACAAGGTGGCGCTGCTTGTATATAATATTAAAAATACTAAAACTACCTAGAGAACCGAGTAAAGGTATGGTAAATCGCTATTAAATTTAAAAGAAGTAATTGAATCAGTAAGAGACAAAATGGTGTCCCATCCAGCCCATCCAGCATTTTGATCTCAAAGCGAAAGCGATAAGACTGGTTGCTTACATTATTATATAACAGAAAATAGTGCTTAAATAGTCAAAAACTATTAAAATAAATATGTCAGGACATTAACACACAACACCATCTAGTTCCATGGTAAGCTACGAGGCTTGTGTTATGGATACCAGATAGTTGATACATTATATATATATATATATATATATATATATATATATATATATATATATCTTTTAAATACATACATATTATAAATATAGACACCCATGACTGGAGTACAAATATTCGTGCTCATCACACAAATGAATGCCCCCAGCGGGACTCGAACCCGCGACCGCTGGCACAGCAAGTAGGGTCACTACAAACTGAGCCAAACGTGTCGTCGTCGTAAAATAGAGTCTATTTTGATTACTAAGCAAACCCCATAACCGAACAAACAAAAATAGTTAAGCTGAGGTCTATCTTTCTGTGGAGTCGCTTCGGCAAGGACTAACCGGGCGGACGATCGTAACTCGCTCACGCAACCTGGTGAGACTGGTACCATTTAAATGTCTGTCATAGATCTACGCTGCTTACAAACGAAATGACAACTATTAAAATGTTGTATTATTATTTCTTGTTAACAATTTTGCTAGATTTAAATGAATCTTAAATTTCCCTTCCCATTTATCTAGGAGGTTTTGTTATAAGTTATTGTGGAATTAAGTATGATTTCGTTCAACGTGGTTAATATGAGTAATAGATTTTTTAGAATTTTTTATGAATTACAAATTATATTTGTGAATTACAAAAATTATGAAGGTAAATAAACACCACTATAATTATAAATCTAGATAATAATTTTAATTAATTTCTTAAATTATATAATTTTACTAGCGACTCACCCTGGCTTCGCTCGGGTTCGTCCTTAGGTTGATTCCCCGTACAAAATTTCACCCCTATTTTCATCCCTTTAAGGGATGATTTCCGGGATAAAAGTATCCAATGTCCTTCCCAGGGTCTCAAACTATCTTCTTACCAAATTTCATCTAAATCGGTTCAGTAGATCCAGAGATTACCCTCTACAACATCACAAACTCACAATTCACAAACTTTACCTCTTTATAATATTACTAGCGGCTCACCCTCGCTTCGCTCGGGTTCACCTCTAGAAAAGCACAAACAGATCTATCCCACGGGAACCGTTCATTTTTCCGGAATGATGAATTTTCCGGATGAAAAGTAACTTGTTGTTTGATCGGCAATATAAGGTATCAGCATGCCAAATTTTATTAAATTAGGAGAATAAGTTGTTGTGTACTAAGCTGTATAAGTTACTATAGTTTTTTTAACTATCCCACGGAAACTCTTTAATTTTCTGGAATGAAAAGTATCTTAGATGTTGACCGGGGATATAAGGTACTGTCATGCAAAATTTCATTTAAATCGTTTCAATAGTTTCGGAGATTAGTCCATACAAACAGACAAACAGACAGAGAAACAAAATAATTGAAAAAAAACTGGATTTGTTCTATTTCTCTTCTTTCGGGATGTAAGAAGAGAACTAACTCGGGTTTTAGCATTTTTTTTCTAACCTCTACAGTTTTATTATATGTATAGATAGAATAAATAACTTATAATAAAACAGTAATATATAATAATGAAAATAGTTATAGCGAGTGTATCTTAGGAGATAGACATATATTATGTAGAACTTTTCTATAGACCTTTTTAAGACTTACAATTTTCTTGCACAATGTTTTGATCTATCTCTTAAGGTTGAGCCAACGTTAACCATATAAATTTCTAAGGACGATTCGATAGAACCAGTTATTGTGTTTTCCCGTGGGAATGAATAATTTGCCTGTCGTAAAAGGTATCCTAAATGTTGACCCGAGTACTAAGTTTTATCACTATACAAAATTTAGTTAAAATCGGTTGAGTACTTTTTCCGTGAAACATGCACATCGATTTGACTAAGTTAGTTTTATTATACGTATAAATAAGAATAAATATTGCGAGTGTAACTTAGGAGATAGACATATACAATTCGGAACTTTTCTGTAGGACTTTTCAAGACCAACAATTTTTTAGTATATTGTTTCAATGTATGTATGTCTTAAGGCTTAGCCAGCGGAAGGATTCTAGGAAGGACTCGATAAAACCAGTTATTGTATTTTCCCGTGGGAAAGAAAGATTTTCTTGAAGTAAAAGGTATCTAGGCAGTGGTATCCCAGTGGTAACGCGCTCGCTTGGGAAACCGAGTGAAGCAAGTTCAAATCCCGGGTCTCGCACCTCTGATATTTTCATGTGCGAATCATTTCTAACACAATTACCACTTGTCTTAACGATGAAGTAAAACATTGTGAGGAAACCTGCATGTCTGAGAGAACCTAGCAAGTTTTCAAAAGACATGTGAAGTCCGCCAACCCGCACTTGGCCAGCGTGGTGGACTATGGCCTGATCCCCCTCGTATTGAAGGGAGCCCATGCCCAGCAGTGGGACGTTATAAAGGGCTGAATACATACATATATAAATACATACATACAAAAGGTACCCTTAATGTTGACTCGAGTAATAAGTTATCACTTCACCAAATTTCGTTGAAATCGGTACATTACTTTTCGCGTGAAACGCTCACGCAAAAACAGACAAACAGACAAACAGACATTTTTTTTAATAACTATTGTTTTGGGGTCTATGTTGTGAACATAATACGTTACAAATAAACAAAAACATCTATCCCACGGGAACAGTACATTTTTCCGGGATAAAAAGTAACCTATTTGTTATTCTGATGTATGAACTAATAATAATATATAATTATATATAATTATTGTAAAGTTTTATCAAAATCCAATCAGTAGTTTTTGTGTACTAAGCTGTAAATCCAATTAGTAGTTTTTGTGTACTAAGCTGTATAAGTTGCAATAGTTTTTTAACTATCCCACGGGAACCCTTTAATTTTCCGTAATGAAAAGTATTTAAGATGTTGCTCGGGGATATAAGGTACTACCATGTAAAATTTCATTTAAATCGGTCCAATAGATTCGGAGATTAGCCCGTACAAACAGAAAAACAGACAAACAGCTCGCTCGGGTTCGTCCATACCTACGAATATGTTGTATTATCTCTTTAACCATTTGTCCAAATTATATGCAGTAAAAGGGAAAAGTCTGTTGTTTTAAACATTTTAGACGATAAATTTACTTATTTTGATAAGAATTCATAATTGTTGATAATATGACCAATAAACGTGACCTACCGATTTAAATTATTTTTTTAATATAAAGAACTACCTTTTGTGACTTAAATATAAAAGTTAGATATATGTAAATATAAAAGTTAGATATATACATTATTAAGCTCTACAACTTTTCTCTAGAACATAATCATATATCTCTCATCGTTAAGGCAGCGTTCGTAAGAAACTTTTTCGTTCGACCGTTTTTTCTCCGACTTACTTTGCAAATCCGACTACCACGAAAAAGCCTTTTCATTTTTCAGGTTAATATATAGCCTATGACACTCAGAAAGAACGTGGCTTTCTAGTGGTAAAAGAATTTTGAAAATCGGTTCAGTAGATCCAGAGATTATCCCCTACAACGTCACAAACTCACAAACTCACAAGATCACAAACTTTACCTCTTTATAATATTAGTATAGATTAGTATATTAGTATTAGTATAGATGTATAGAGGCTAATGTATTCTGTAGAATGTATATTAAAGTAAAGCCGGGTTCACATATTTGCGTTTAAAAATAAATTGAGTCGGATAACGAACTTAAAGATATATAAGTTAATTTCATAGATTTAATGTAATTTTTCTCGCTATAAGTAAATTAATGTACCTTAAATAAATCATAAAGAATACTAGTACTTTGTTTGGATTCGTACAGAAAATGAAAATCTTCTTTAGCCATTAATTATCCTACAATGTCAGTTGATGGACGGATAGGAAACAGGTAATTTCACTTTGAGACGTTTCATTGGAGCTGATTGATTATAACTGCTTCGGAAGGACTACTAAATTAAATATAAAAAGTGAAAAGGATTTCCTCCACAGCAATTATGGAAATTTTGTACGTAAATTTAGCGTGTTTTTTATTTAATTTATCACCTAAATTCCACATCTTTATTATTAGATTTGTATAAGGTATTTTAAGTGTTGACCCAAGTAATAAGTTATCACTGCACAAAATTTAGTAAAAATCGGTTTTGTACTTTTTGCGTAAAATTCGCACATCGATTTTGCTAAGATATCTACTGTTTTTTGTATTGAAATTTCAGTACGTGTATAGCAAAAACAAATATAGACGATAATAATTGCAGAAGTTAAGAAACTGTTTTATTATATGTGTACCTTGTATGTGAGTGTACCTTAGGTAATAGGCATATGCAATTTTGAACTTTTTTATAGGTCTTTTTAGACCTACAATTTTCTAGTACATTGTTTTGATATGTAATAAATAAATATAAATATGTTGGGACTAACAAACGTCACCATTTAATTCTATGGTAAGCTACGAGGCTTATGTTATGGATACCAGATAGTTGATACACTACAAATATATTACTTTAAATACATACATATTATAAATATAAGCACTCATGACTGGAGTACAAACATTCGTGCTCATCACACAAGTGAATGCCCCCGTTGGACTCGAACCCGCGACCGCTGGCACAGCATGTAGGGTCACTACAAACTGAGCCAAACGTGCCGTCAAATCTGTTAAGGTTTAGCCAGCGTTGGTCAAATAAATTTGATCTTTTTTAATTTACAGATTTTTATAACTGCGGTAATTTTTAACGAGTATACTTTTGATTTCATGGTATTGAAAACCCAAAAAAAACCATTAAAATGCATTCATTATAACTTCCGTCACTTTCCGTTTCCGTCTTTTCCGTCACTTTTCATTTATAATGACTAATTGCACTCGATTATTGATATTAAAATAAGAGAAAAAAAGTCATAGAGTGATCACTATCTTCTACTTTCTGTCTATTTAGTAAAAAAGAAGTATTAAGATGAAATTTTCTGTATTTATATTAAAATAACAAACAAAAACTTATCTATAAAACGGAGAGCACGAAAATGCCGTTTTATCAAGCCATTAAAGTAATTATCATATTGTTTATATTTTATAAAGGTTTAAAGATTGTAATCTTAGTGCTTCATGAAATAGATTAACTTTTAAAAATTAATTTCTAAATACCAAATATTGAATTTGCTAAAGCAATATGACATGAAAAATTGAGTAAGGTATCATGTATTCACTTGATCTTTAAATCATCACTCATTTTCAAAGTCTGGGGTTTTTATGAAAAATATAAAAAAAAAAACCACAAATCACACTATATCTTATATATTACCCAAAAGAGAGTATAAAGTAACTAGATAAGGACAAGGAAAAAATATTTTTTTTTACTTTGTATTACTTTATGACTTAGAATGTCAAATAAACGAAAAACCTTTTGAAGCCACGAAATTCCGACAGGTTAAACTTCAAACAATATTCAATATATATATGTTCACTGATTTATCAATTCAATTTCATTATTTTCTGACAGACACAATTTCATAATATTTTCCTCTAAAAAAAAACTCATCCATCAAAAAGTGAAATCTATGAGCGTTCGGTCACGTTGTTTCGAATTCTTTTTAAAACTAGCTATGGCCTGCTACTTTGCTTTATACTTTATTTTATACTTGCTACTTTATTTTAAATATTGATAAAATTGAAAAAAAAAATTGTCGTTGAAAACTACTTAGTTTCAATACAATGTATCAAGTATTCAGTTTTTATTGCAAATATTTGCATACAAGTGTTCGTATATTTAATACGTCCAAATTTATGCGGTAATTTTTTTGTTTACAAACATTTCATACATAAAGAATAAAAGTTATTCTAAACAAAAATTACTTCTATTTAATCTAGTATAGGTTTGTATGTATGTATGTTGACATACATACATACATGTAGCAAGACTCGCAGCAAGTGTAAAACAAGTATATCTCCGACTGCATAATACTATGTTCCTTCGTCAATTTGTTTGTTGTTGTTTTTAATTAGCTTTATAAGCAGTCAGTTTAATTTTTTTATTTAATTTAAGAATTTTACCTACTTTGCTTCATGACATAGAATTATTTCCACTGTTATTGCCATTTGCAATGTATACTGATAACGAGGAATCGTCACAAATGTACATTTAGGTCAGTACATTAAGGTCAGGGCGCTATTCTAGAAAATTGAATAGTATTCAGTAGAGAGCAATTTTATATTCTTCCTGTACCGCAATAATTTCATGAAAGGAAGTGAATTTAAAAATGTAGATCTATACATATAATAAGATTGTAACTAAGCTGAATCTGTACAATAAATATTTTTTGGAAAATCTTATTGAAATAGACATTATTATCGATACAGAGGCCGAATTTATAGTTTTTAGAATTTTTGTCTCTCTGTCTGTCTGTTACCGCATCACGGAAAAACTACTGGAGGGATTTTCATGAAATTTGGTATGGTGATAGCTGGTTATCTGGGTCAACATATAGGATACTTTTTACAGCGGAAAAATATCTCATCTCTGAGAAATCTATACGTTAAAACGTATGTAGGGACGAACCTGAGCGGAGCGAGGGAGAGTCGCTAGTTTTGTTATATAAGGGCATAATACTTTAATAGTTAAAGTCAGGTGCAGCAACGTCTTAATTCAATGTGAAAAACCCTTACAAAATTAATTTTAACTATGGTTTACTGAACTTTAAAGACCAAAACACCGCTTTTTGCATCAAGACCGGTTAAAGGATAAAATGAAAGTTACAATAACTAACGACACTTTTAAGATTTAAATGAAGATTTTATAGACTAGTATATTTAGAATTATAGAGTTTATTGTGTTATATTAATATTTTTACTTTAAATACATAAAATAGATTTCACGTAACCATTCATAAAGTAAGGTGTGTATTTTCGATTTTTCTATTGAATGTGATTCTTTACTTCAGACCGGTAACGCGATTTTAATGACCTCCTTCGATTTACTTCTATACAAAGGCAATTATTCTTTTCGTTTTCTAACGTGCCGTATCATATACTATTAATCTATAGGTACATTCAGAAAATAATAGCTTAGGCGCATTAGTGTTTATGCCTCTTTAAAAATCTATTACGGCAATGTAATAAAATCAAGTAGACAAAACAAAAAGAAACTAAAAAAATTAATTAATGTCTCTTTATATTATACTAGCATTACCCGCGGCTCCGCCCGCGTTCAGATGACCAAAAACCAAATTCTTAGGTTTTACATATTAGTATACTCTTACATTGCAGTTTTTGTATTTTTTCTCAGAAATGAGACATTTTCCCGCGGTAAAAAGTATCCTATATGTTGACCCGGATAAGCAGCTATCACCATACCAAATTTCATCAAAATCTCTCCAGTGGTTTTTCTGTGATGCGGTAACAGACAGACAGACAGACAAAAATTCTAAAAACTATAGATTCGGCCTCTATATCGATAATAATGTTTATTTCAATAAGATTTTCCAAAAAATATTTAATGTACAGATTCGGCTTAGTTACAATTTTATTATACGAGTATGTATAGATAGAAATCTCGACTGATTAGCAAGTTAAAATTGTACAGCGAATTTGACAGTTCATTACCTCACAAAGGGAATTGATTAACTGCATAACTCATTAGCACTGATACCTTGCCGCTAGTTGGACCGGGATGTCCGAATAATATCCCATTTCATGTAGCTTTGTTACAATATTCTGCAAACCTTCCGGGTTTAAACTATGTGGTTAAAACTTGAGCTTAATGCTATTTGTGTTACAAAGATAGGTAGTTTGAAAATTTATTTTGAATTCATCGTCCAAATTATTTAGATTATTATAGTTAGCAATTGAGTTGACTTTTTTAATGATTTCTGAAAAAGTACATTTGTTTTAATATCACATTTTTAAAACTTTTTAACAAAATAATTAATTAACAATACAAGGTAAATAAGGTAAATGTTAAAGGATCTATCTTCACCGTGGACTGTAAGACTTAACTAGTTATAGTAGAAATTAAGAAATAAATGCTCCTTGGTTTTTTGAGACCGTCATTCTACTAGTTGCTGAGTGGAAGAAAGAGAAAGGAATAAAATATATCACGATTAGAATTTTTACTTCATTACAATATTTAAAGACACTCATTTTAGAAACCAGAAACTGCTGTGTTGTATACGAACTTCATGTTCATTAACTGCATACACATACTATATAACTAAAATATCACAGGTAAACCGAGTCAATTATTTTTTATATTTCTTTAAACATTATAATGGTTACTTATTTCCGCCAACACTTGTTTTGTCTTTTTATTTTTTTTTAATTTTTTCCAACATTATAATTATTTCATAAATCCTACGACACCCCAACCCCGACATAACCGTCGAAATATTTGGAATTGTCTTCCTTATTTATCGTGTTTCCCAGTAATTGAAAACCTCATAATTTATGAAAATAATGAAAAATTTCAGCCTCCCCCGACGGAATATCACTAGCGGTGACCAATTAAAGCAACCCATCGCAGAAAAAAACTTAGTTGCTTTTCAGAATTCCTCAAGTTCCATAATTAGATAGGTACTAGCCTATCTTATACACTTTTTATTCACATTTTCTTGGTATTCATAAATAATGCTTCAACATTAGAAAATCAACGAACCTACTTTTCGCTCAATTCCCTACCAAAATAAGTAAATGTATACTATAATATTATAAAAAAGTAAAGTTTGTGAGTTTGTGACGTTGTAGGGAGTAATCTCTGGATCTACTGAACTGATTTAGATGAAATTTGGTAAGATAGTTTGAGACCCTGGAAGGACAAAGGATACTTTTTATCCCGGAAATCGTCCCTTAAGGGGTCGAAATGGGGATGAAAGTTTGTATGGGGATCAACCTAGGGACGAACCCGTGCGAAGCGAGAGTGAGTCGCTAGTTATTTATAAAGTCCTTAACAAACCGTAGCAGTAGATACGTGATCATAAAATGCATACTAAAAATCTAATACGAAACGTATACGAAGAAATCATAACTCGCAGATATATGTATAAATTATATCGAATGAAAAGTGGTCGAAATGTATATTTATTTATTTACATATAACGGCGATCCCGGAAACGACTCTAAGGATTTCGCTGAATTTTGGTATGTGGTAGTTTTCGGGTGAGAAAAATCGACCTAGATTAGTCTTATGCCTGGGAAAACGCGGTTTTCGAGTTTTCATGCGGTTTTTTTTCGCATCACTCCACGCAAAATATGGTCGGTAATTTCAAACGCTCTGGCATAAGCATCGTGGTCAAGCGGCCAAGGCGTAAGATTAACAAATACAAGTGGCCGGGTTCGAATCTTGGTCGGATACTAAGTTTGTACTTTTGTTTTTTTGTATTTATTCAAGTTTTTAATTTTTTTTTTAAAAGAAAGTTTTACTTCTGGCCAAAAACTCCGAACGAATCTCGGTCGCCCAGGTACTCTTATTAAAATAATTAAGATCTTGCTTATAAGTTCTTTGTATAAGTGCTGTTTCGATATTTTTAACCTCCGACGGAAAAACGACGGGGTGTTATAATTTTGACGTGTCTGCGTGTGTCTGTCTGTCTGTGGCATCGTAGCTTCCGAACGAATGAACCGATATGGATTCTGTTTTCTTTTTGTTTGAAAGGTGAATGTGAATGTTCGATGAAAATCGGTCCAAGATGGTCGGGGGTTTTTTTTTTAATTTTTAATTTAATTTATATAAAAAGTTAGCTATTAAGTAATTTATACCTACCTACAGGTACCGCTATACATAGCTTCCTCAATGGCTTACAATAGTTACATTTCATAAAATAAATAAACATAAAAATTAACGACTCAAGAGTGCTAGTAAAGGTCTATTTATTTATGTAACTAGCGACTTACTCTCGTATCGCTTCGCTCGGGTGCGTTTCTAGGTACGGGTTCTTTCATAATTTCATGGGTTTTAATTGTTTGCACGAAATCCTAATACTTTTTTAAAATAAAAGTTGCCTAAGTTACTCTTTATAGCATCAGTTATCTGCCAGTGAAAGTCCCATTATAATTAGTCCAGCCGTTTTGGAGATTAGCTGAGACAAACAGACAGATTATTTTTTCTTATAAGTATCATATACATATGCATTTAGTAAAAAGCTGTTATTTTAAAATCAAACAGTCACTTCAATTTTATTTATATGTAGGTACAGATTTTAAAAAACATTAAGAAATTTCAGTACATATATATACATATATAATAATCTTTACAAAAATAGCTGTCAAGCAAACAAGGAAACGAAGAGGATGAAAACGGCTTTTGTTGGAAAGAAATGGAACAAATCTTTCTTAAGTCAATGAAGTTATGAGAACAATCTTTTAAAAGTTCTTGAACAATTCAGATTTGAAAACAGAAAATACTTAACGCATTGTGTATAAAAGCACATCATCGTGCTAAGGAATCACTGGAGTCACAATCACGAGTGTGGTCAAAGTGGGACTTAAAAAAAGGAAATTAAAATGAAAACTAAAGTAATAATGTCTGTTTTTGTAGGTCAGAATCTAGTTTAGGTCTCTGAAAATGTAGTAGGTGCGAATATAAGTAAGTACATACCTATTATGTTAGTACCCGAATTGACAATAATATCCCATATTACAATTTATAGGACCGTTCAATTCAATTCTTTGTTATTTGGCTTTTAGGCGTGCCAATTGGACACAGATAACTTCGCCAATGTCGTGTAGAATGGAGATGACACAGTATACCTAGATAAGGTATTAACCGGTTACAAAAGAGGTATTCATACTAAAGTCTGTTTACATATAAAATATGAGTAATTACAGGACCGTATTGGACTTTTGTTCTGTATATCTAAGGAACCGTCAACAACAGAAGTCAGAATATTTCCATATTTGTCTGAAGATTGTAGTAACTACATAAGCAGTGCTTGGGGGCGAAAAGTAAGATTATTATCTCCTCAATCAGGTTTAACTTGCAACTACAAATAAAATAAAAAATAAAAAAAATAAAAATATTTTTATTGACTTAAAAGATTACATTCCAAGATAGTCGCAAGGGCCCCTGTACTAGGTGGAGACCCGTATTACTGGGTGCCCCGCTCATCCACCAAGACTAGGTCAACAAACAGAGTGAAAACAAGATACAAATGTTTAATAATTTTCCTATTCTACGAAAATAAGTTATATTACGTCTAACATAATAAAATATATTATTTTAGTTTTGATTAAAAGCATATTACGTATACAAAAATATTATTATGAGACGAGATTCGAGAAGATATCATTGTAATCACCAATACTATTAATTGAACTGCGACCATGTTCGCCAGTATTGTTTAGACGATAATAACGCATCAATACAAGTCTTCAGTATAATCAAATCAATATATTATGCTATATCTAATTGAAATGTTCCAATTAAATTGAGCTTATTTATATACGCGTGTGAACTGTGTACATATTTAGATACATAACAGACTTTTTAGCTTCGCACTTTCTATAACAAAGACCCCGTCTCTTCTGAAACCCGTCAAAGACGTCACATTTTCTTCACCATTTTCCGGTAAACTTGGAACGATGAATTGGTTTGTGTTATCGCCATATATTATTTTGTAGATCAGCAAGTTCTTCAATAAGTGCAGAATTTGCTATACGAATGTATTATTATACGCATTATACGATATTTTGGAACAAAATAAGATCAAAAGTTATAGTTATAATAATAAATTATCAGTCATGTCCCTATAGATTTCAGAGTATATTGCGTACATAATCGACGTTAATGCTCAATAGATCGAACACTACTTGGGGTCACGTCGATTGATTGTCCTGCTGACTAATTAGATGGCCCTTTAATTAATTGAGTCAGTCGGCCGAGGCCGGTTGGTGCCCGATGTTGGGAAATATTTGCTAAATGAAGGTTTCTAGCTCGACTTTGATATTCCACAAAATTGATTGGAATCGTAATATCAGCTTGCGTCGTATAGATTTAATGAATTCTCATAGAAACTGTCGTAAAATATGCATTTGTCCACATGTCTTTATCAATACTAGAGTTCGCCGAGTGGTCGAAATTCGACCATGATTATTGATTATTTAATTATTATTATATAATTATTCCTCACAATGTTTTTCCTTCACCGTAAGTACGAAAAACATCGTGAGAAAACCTGCATGTCTGAGAGAACCTAGCAAGTTTTCGAAAGACATGTGAAGTTCGCCAACCCACACTTGGCCAGCGTGGTGGACTATGGCCTGATGCCCCTCGTATTGAAGGGAGGCCCGTGCCCAGCTGTGGGACGTTTAAAAAGGGCTGAATACAATATAATTATTGTTTTTTTTTATTTATAAAACTATAGCTCGTCATAAACTATTAAACTAAAACAAAAAATAAACAGATCGGTTCACAAACAAAATGTTCATTTTAATTAATTTAATGTATTTCTAATGTATTTTATATAAAAATATTAGCTTTCTACACAATATCTCCATATAAACTTTTACTGTGTCATTTCCACATTCCTCCGTCCACGTAATTTTCTTAAAAAGGGATACAAAATTTTTGCTTCACGTATCACAACATAATTCTCAATTTGACCACAGACTTTAATAAGAAACAAAAGAGTATATATCTACATATGCGTGTGTATTTTAAATACATAGTAGGTAGGTAGTGTGTGTAATGTTTAACTGCCTCGGTGGTGTAGTGGCTAGCATGTATGGCTGCACACCCGGAGGTCCTGGGTTCGAGTTCCGGGTCGGGCCAAGTTTAGTTATAGAGTCTTTCTGTATATTAAGCCTCAGTAAAAGCCCGGAGTTGGGAAGTTGGCGGTGTTTCACCCCCGTGCCTCGGAGAGCACGTAAAGCCATCGGTCCTGCGCCTTAACTCTCACTGGTTGTGTCGAGCAGTCGTTCCACCAGAGAATGAGTTACAGGAATAGAGAGTGCACGTTGTGTCTGCGCGTACACTTGAGCACTATAATATCTCCTGCGCAGTTGGCTAGTCTCAATGAGATTGGCCGCCGTGGCCGGAATCGGTCAGGAGAACATCACCATCAATGTTTTTTTTATTGATTTAATATTTTTATATGCATAACAAAAAAAAAAATATATTAGCATTCTGCACTCCTTCTCTATATAAACTATAAGTGTGGGAAACATACTCTTATCCACGCAATTTTCGTAAAATTATTAATATATAGATTATTTATGGACAAAATAAAATACTTACCAATGTTGAAAACTATTATTATATAAATATCTACGTTTTTTTTTTAGAAAGGCGGCATATTATAAATTAGAGTCTATCGTTCCCATACAAAAGCACAAAATACGTAATATTTCTTAATAACAATTTTTCATAGTCAGTTAATCAAAAACAGACGATGATCCAAGAAACGTTCAAAGAGAAATGCTCTTACTACAAAGTGATTTTAACGTCGTTTGCTTTGTTCCGCTGATTTAATTACCAGGATTTAAATAATTAGGTGGGTATTATTTTTCCTTTGTAAATTGTGATAATTATATTATTTATTTCATATGTTATTTTTTTGCAATGACATGTGTTATAGACATATTTACAGAATAATTTTCAACAGTTTAGTACATAAAATTTAATTACCTCGGTTGCTAAGTGGCTATAATGTACGACTGTAGATCCAGGAGGTCCTGGGTTAGAGTCCCGGGTCAGGCCAAGATTAGTTATTGAATTTTCTATTTAGAAAGTCTCAATTATAACCCGGAGTTGGGAAGATGGCCTTGTTTCACCCCATGCTTTGGAGAGCACGTACGAGTAAAGTCGCGCGTACTTTAATACCTAGGCACCGCTTTTTTACTACGATTATAACAAGTTTTCTAAATATAAAAGACCAAAATTATCACACAAATTCCCAACTTATATTTCGAGGACATTTTATCTTTAGAACTTTACCTTGAACAAAAAATATTGTCTTTGTATACCTACTTACAATATTTTTATACTTCTGTCCCTAATCGCACAGACATACTATATGTATATTTATAAGCTTCAATACTCTATCCTGGTTAGCCCTAAAACTATTTCGAGTTTAAAATCATTTAATTGTTAAATAATAACTATGAAGACCTAATTAAATTAATTTCCATCAAGTTTTAACTTTTATCACCATATTAGGATTAACAAAAGTTATCCACGACCCTGCAAGAACCCTTTCTTAAATAATAAAATAGTTTTATAAAAAATGCTATAAATATTTACAATAAACCCTGGGTATAAAAAAACTGTATAATTATACCAAAATTAAAATGAAAAAGATACCATACAGAGAGAATACAGATAAAATTTTCCTAGGTTTTAACTATAGGTCAGCTTTAAACAATTGTCAACTGTAAAAAAAAACAATATAGCGAGAAAAAATTAGCCTATGTCACTAGATGTTATCTATACACATCATCATTATTTTATTTCGATTCGATGCCCCGTTAGGTATTGCGTCAAGAGAAGAAACCGACCAACACTTTCACATTTATAATATCAGAATGGACTAAGGCTTAAGAGCACAAATAAGAATCATAAATATGACTTTAAATATTGATAGCAGATAACTGAGATAGCTTATTAAAGAGAGATCACGATTCCTCATAAGTTTCCGATTGAGTGAGTACAGGCAATCGTGTTGCGAGTACGAGACCATCAAAATCACGTTACCAGCGCCGAAGGAATCAGGAATAAGAGATCACGCTACGACGCACTACAAATCTTTGTCATGATATTATTGCAATAATCTTTAATTTCATGGACTTAAAAGCTCTTTTCAGGCGCTAAACGCACTTAATTACGTGAGTTATATCAATAAATTTTAATCTCTTTTTTATGGGGCTGCTTAATGCAAGGAGCTGAAGCTGTTTCTTTGATTATAGGGGGAACATGTTGTATCTTGGACAGTATTGTACTTAGGTCAATTAAAACTCGCGCGCTTTAAATAAATATTGTCTATTGTAGTCGAAGCATCCTTTGCCAACTTTAAGATGAAGTTAGTTGTGATTCGCCGGTGCCTCATCAGTTAACTTAAAAAATAAAAACTTTTCAAGAAAAATATAAAAACCGACTTCAAAAAAGCACTAAAAATAACTGATTGGTAGTTTTCATTTACTATACATACCTAATCAAATATTTTCGAAGTCGGTGTGCTTTACTTTGTATCGGCTGGCACCAATGCATTAGGCTTTATAGATTTAAATAATTTTTCTTTCCATATATGTCTATTTTACAATAATTATATACTATTCACCATTTAATATTAAAAAACGAAAATATGAAAAACTACCCTAGGTACAACAGGTTCTCCTACTCACTAAAAAAAAAACTAAAACTAGGTCAGTAAAAATAACTCTTTGTCTAACCATTTTGGAATACCTACTACGCGGGCAAGCATACAAAGACTGAAACTGATTTTCCCCGAATCAACAGAATGAAAAAAATGGAAATTTCGAAGGCCATGTGAAATAGTATATTTGTTGTGACTTATAAAGGATAACTTTTATGGATCAAAAAAAAGCAATGTTTTGAAGAAAATTACAAATATTTTTTTATATATTTATATGTTAATCCATACTAATATTACTAATATGAAAATAAATCTCTTACTTTTTCCGCTTAAGCCGCTGAACGGATTTCAATACAATTTGGCAAGTACATTGCACCCTGGCATCGGACATAGCAACCCTTAAACCCGCTCCGTTCATAAGTCATAACGCGAGTGAAGCCGCGGACCAAAACAAGTATTTACATATTTAAAAAAAATGTAGTAATAATAATAGTTAGGTTACATTATGACAGAGCATGTTTGCAGAATTTTCTATAAATATTTATCTAATAATTATTTATGATGGAGTAGCATTGCCTCGTTAGCATTCATATCGCGAATGCATATCGAAAAATATTTCTGTAGCGTATCTAGATATTACTTGCACTATAATTGGGTGATGCAAATGCAGTGCACCTTCCAAGACATTTTTATTGCAACTAGAAGAGTTAATAACGCTTTACGTGAAATTTAAATGCTGTAATTTAAATGTGCAACGCGCTCTGCACAGTTGGTAGATTCATTTCGTGATGGATGACTTTTTGTTACTTAGAGCCATTTCATGGAATTGTGAAGTTAGGTTTCTATTTTCTATAAAATAGAGAAAATATCGTACTGAAAGGAAGCTTGTTTATTGTTCACTAACGATTGTATTTGAAAATATGGATATTCTTTATACTCTTATATATTTCTCTGTAATATATATATATATATATATATATATATATATATATATATATATATATATATATATATATATATATATACTAGCAGAACCCGCGGCTTCGCTCGCGCTAAAACTGAAAAAAATCTCTAAAAAAATAGATACCTAGGTTTCATACCAATTTTTATCCCCTATTTTACCCCCTTATAAGATGAATTTCAAAAAATGCTAAAACACTTATTTATTATATTGTATTGAAGAGCATTAATACCAAGCTTCAACTAATTCTGATGAGAAATAATTTTTTGGATTTTATTATAACGTGTTTCCTGTGGAAATGAGATGATCTCACGCGATAAAAATGAGGCCTATGTCGCTCTCCAGCTCTCCAACTATCTTCACACCAAAAATCACGCCAAACCATTAATCCGTTTTGACGTGAAAGAAAGACAAATAAACATGTGTGTTTGTTTGCCTTGTTTGTAACAAACAAACAAAAAAATACACTTTCACATTTATAATATTAGCATGGCAGTATGTATGGATTAAATATGTTACATTGAAAGGCTCTGTCACAAATCGTCAACTTTAATAAAGCTCTTTAATATTCTAACATTTATTAGAATTTATTTGTATATAATATTAAATGTAAAAAGTAGCAGGTATCCATACAATAAGTAGATACCTATTGTTATGTCGAAACTATTAAGTATAAATTCTAATACTATCGAAGTATTTAATATTCTACTTTAGAAATATATTTCGGACCAGCTAAAAGCTTTTAGCTTTCATACGTAAATATTGGAACAATTTAAATTATTTGCGAACTTCTTATAGCAGCTGGTTATACATTGTTATGATACTTATCTATTCACTCTCAACGATAAAAAGCTTCATGTCATCAATTCTTCTTAGATAATATTGATTATTCACTAACCATTCTACGCTTTTGGTTATTAACCGACGAAACAAAGGAGGAGGTTCTCAGTCGACACGTATCTATAATTTTGAAGTGAAAACTTCTATAGGCAGGTTTGGATGGGAGTAAATTCATGTAAGTCGTCATCGACATGGTCACGTGACGTGTTAACGCGAGTGCCGATGATGTCAAAACCAGATAAATGTAAGCCCTTTTAATTTACAAGTTTTAATTTAAAGTTAAACAATTAATTTGAGTATCAAAAAATAACAACAGTTTGTTTATAGTTTTAAGTGTTCACTTCTGTCGGCAGTCCTCTTTTCTTAAATTTTTAAAAAGTTTTTATTATTCTTTTAGTTTAAATGCAGTCATGTGTAAAGTTTAGTGATTTCCAATGCAGTATTTCTTTAGCAATATCAATGCACATTTTATAAATAGCCAACTATCGACGCCTAGTATAAAATACCCCTTACTATAGCTTATCTAAAGTGTCTGATTGTCATGTCAAAATAACACCTTTTTAGTAAATGAATATAAAAATATATACGTTGCTTATATGAAAAACTATTTTTAAAATGTTTGTCAGTCTGTTTGTTCCGGCTACTCTCCGAAACGGCGGGACCGATTTTGACAGGACTTTTACTGGCAGACAACTGACGAGTGGCGATCTGATGAGTTATAAGGAGTGACTAAGACTACTTTTATTTTAGAAAAAGAATTAGGATTCAAAAAAATATTTTAATTATTTTATTATTTTGATAATTAAAAAAAATTAAATTATGAATAAAATCCGCGTACCCAGGGACGCACCGAGCGAAGCGAGAGTAAGTCGCTAGTACGATTAATAAACTTGTAATAAATCAATGAATTCCAATTTCCACTAGAAAATTTTGTTATATAATAAAACAGAATAATTGGATACATACTACAGATAAGATAATATAATGATACAAGGTCGGTAAATCCGTAAAAGTAGACACAAATTTTATAGACTCAGCGGGCTGTTTCGGTGTCAATTATTGTCGGGTTTGAGGAACTGGCGCATCAGGCGGTTATCGGGCGCTCCTCGATCGTAGATAAATGAATTATGTCGGCAGCCGTCATCCATCACTGTCGGTTATTTTAAGATAAAAGCTGTAATGCGCACAGGTTGCTCGTTTCAGCAACATATCGTAGATTTGGGAGCTTATAAAACCTGACATATCTTTTAGCAAGTGTACGAGTGTGTATCATTATTTTGTATACTTTTGGTTTTTATCTCCGCTAATACTTACAATAGGTATGCCTGGCGAACCAATTTCAACCAAAGATAGGCCGATTATGAGACACAAGACTAAAAACAGACCGATTCTTTTTTATGTGAAATAATTTCAATTAAATTAGAATTTTATTTTATTTAACACGCAGATGTGATAACGTAAGCTATCATGGTTATTCAAACAAATATGTATACGTTTATAATATCTCACAGAAACCACTAATGCCAAATGCTAAAAGCCGGAACAAAGAGTTGCCGAGTTGTTCCTTTTGAAGCTGAAGGCAATTTGCGTGCAAACTGCCAAATATTATAATAATAATTAGCTAACCAATGTAATGAATAAACATAATTTGGTGTTCATATTGTTAGAAAAGTATTTAAAATATTTTTATATTCAATTAATACGAGTATTTTTTGATTCAAATACAATTTCTTTAAAAATAAATGTATTCGGGTCAAAGAATATTTCTATTCTGTATTTTGATATAGTGACCTGACTGTTTTATAAAAAGTAGGTTTGCAAGTCGAGAAATTTTCAAGGAGGCAGCACGACTTTTAACGTTTTCTATCGAACTTTATCGTCGTCCCGATTCAATTACATTCATTGAATGCAAATCTTTGGCGAAATTCGATTCTGATTGAATCGATTAAACTTTTACCTTTTCAATACGAATTCAAATTGAATGTTTCAAAGTAAAATTACCTGTTTACTGCGGCCCAACGACGGGCCTTTGTTTTCCGAGCAGATTGTAATGAAAGGCTTTGTTGGAGCTATGAGAAAAATGTAAAACATTTACGAAGTGTACCTATCGCATTCAACAATTCGAGTGGCTGTAAAATATTTTAAGAATTTACATCAAATTTCTTTTCAATGTAAAAGTAAAAATTGACTTTTGAAAAACATGGCGTTTTCTATAGTAATTATATAGGGTTATTGGTAATTCGACGTATTCCCGTTAGGAGGTGATAGGGGTGACTATTTGCGATAATATTAACCCCCATATGCATTATGCAAAAGTAAACTATTTTTGACTTATCATGTTTTTTAGCTTTTTTCAAAATAAGTCAAATGCAACATCTAAAAAAAGTGTCAATTTAAATCTCATTTTTTCTTCTGATTTATGAAAACGATAAAACACTGGTTATTTATCAATAGTAAAACAACAATTATCGGTCAAATTTTAAAAATGTGAGACGAAAAACGATATTAATTCAATTTTTTTTTTGAGTTTTTTTTTTCACTAAAATACCTTAAAAACAATAAAAACTTGGCTTGCAGATTGTTTTAAAAACATAACCGTTTTCTTAGCTCTCCAAAAGTGTTCAACCAAATACCATTTAATATCTCATTCATGTTTAAAGTAAAGATTAAAGTATCCACAAACGATGTAGTAATTAGAACACTGTTACTGTTAAGTATGTACATATTGTAAACTCGAGGAATCAATTCTAAAAACAGCTGGTAGAGACATGTGACCATTGCTAATATGTCTATCCACCAGCTTGATAAAAGGGTCCCAGTGACTACCTAACGTAGATTAAAAGAAACAGCCTGTGTTAACAGTTACCGCAAAAATATTGTTACGGGTCAAAATTAAGGATAAATTATTTAACTCGGGACGCTTTTCTGTGTTAATTAAACATTTCTTATTTTTTTTAAGTATTTTATTTATAGGCATATAATGTATTTTATATAATATATAGTATACATATATGGGAAATATATGTGTACTAAAGTTGATTTTTAATATTATTGTATATGTGTAATCAGCCCTTTTTAACGTCCCACTGCTGGACATGGGCCTTAGTATCCGGGGGGCCGGGATCAGGCCATAGTCCACCACGCTGGCCAAGTGCGGGTTGGTGGGCTTCACATATCTTTCGAAAACTTGCTTAGTTCCCTCAGACATGCAGGTTTCCTCACGATATTTTCCTTCACCGTAAGGCTAGTGGCAATCATGCTAGAAATGATTCGCACATGAAAATATCAGAGGTGCGAGACCCGGGATTTGAACCCGCATCACTCGGTTTCCCAAGCGAGCGCGTTACTACTGGGCTACCACTGCTCATTGTATATGTATTATCATTAAAATAAAATAAATATAATAATATTTATATATTATACATATTTATATATTTATATGGGGAATCAACCTAGGAACGAATTCGAGCGAAGCGAGGGTGAGTCGCATGCAAACTTTCATCTAATTTTCACCCTCTCAGGGTAGATTTCCGGAATAAAAAATATATTATGTCCTTCCCAGAGTCTCAAACTATCTTCTTACGAAATTTTATCTCTATCGGTCCAGTAGTTTTTGAGTTTATTCGTTACAAATATACAAAAATACAAATCTTTTCTCTTTATAATAGTAGGGTAGATGAGTTCACGGAAATTGTTTATTATTATTATAAAACAAAGTTAAAGGTATAAAAACAAAAACAAAACATTCATTTATTAAATCATTTAATAAAATAAGTGACGTATTAATTTCATATACAGAACACATTGTAAGAGCAGTCATTTGCCTTTGAAAAATTATTTATTAAACAAATAAGTGTAAAGGGGCCATTTAAATAATTTTAGAACAGATTAAATTACAAAATTGATCAGCTTTTACGTGGTACGTAGTAAATTTTCATGTAACTTATTTAAAGACTTCATGTTATTATAGAAAAAAAAAACAAAGCAAACTATGTATAGTATCTTTTTATAAATGTGTTTCAATAAAACATTTCAATACATATCCGTTCATAATTCAATGTATTGGGAATAAAAGCAGCATATTCAGAGATATCACAACACAAAAAAAACATATTCCATTTAATAATGTTAATGTTACATTATAGATATGAGAATAGATCAAGTAATAATGAAAAAAAAAAACGTTATGAGCCCCAAACGTATAATCAAGTCAAAATACGAAATCAAATAATTATATAACAATTAATTTAAACACGAAGTTTGAACAGAGTTTTATATGAAAAATTGTAAGGCCATTTTCTATTAACACACCATTTCACAATCCATCAAAAACGTCAGAAGTGTAGACATAAAACTCTAAATCTATAAAGCTTTGTTGAAAAACGGAAATATATCTCGAAAATGCCGTTTCCATAGAATTGACGCTTCAGCAAATAAAATAGGATTATTTGACATATTAGAACATACGAATACGATATGGATATATCAAATCAATGCGATCGTTTTTATATAAAAAAAAAATGTTTGTTATTTCATACGTTTCGTACGTTGAAGCAACTGACTAATATGTTTAAAAAAGACAATTTAGTTTGAAACATTTGATTTAAAAATGCAAACTGATAAAATAAACACGAGTAAATTATGTTTTATCTACATTTATATATATACAAATAAAAATATAAAATATATAAATAATAAACACATTAAGAATGGCTTTTCGAAACGTAACATTCTACGAAAACCGATTTTCAATATATACTTTATATATAAAAAATGATACATTTACACTATATTCAATAATTTTATTTCATAATATAATATAATATTCGAAGGTAAGATTTTTACATGAACTTTAAGTACAACTATTACAAAGTTATGTAAAATCGTTAACAATCTTCAGACCGTATCCTCGCGTAAATCCATGCGTATCAAAATATATTACAAATACATTTATATTCCAATGTAAAGAGAAATCTGCTGTAGAACAAAGTCGCGGGGAAGAAATAAAAACGTAAGTAATTAAAAAATATATAGGTATTTATTACATAAAATAAAGCCTATATTTGACCTAAATTACATAAAAAAATAATTTTCTACAAACAATTCACGTAGAAAATAAACCAAGACCATTAAATTATTCTAAAATAAAACCTTACAAAAATAAGATTAATTATTAAATAATTAATAATAATTAAATTTTATTATTATTACTTTCATAATCTACTACATATATTTATATAATATACATATAACATACCTACGCATTTGCTTTATTCCATATAAAAGTTGCTCAATACGACTTTGTTCCACGTATCGTTTTAAGAATACAAAACCGACTCCATCTGTTAATAGGTAACTGTAATATTGTGATAAACAAACAAACACTTAATAGTAGGACTAGTTCATTGTTCAGAATTGCCATTGAACAAAATTAATAATTCAACTCATTCTCATAAGTTCTTCTGATGTCATACATATGTCGGTTAGACATTTTCTTCTATAACACCGTCCTCATGTACTGATGTGTAGAAAAGCATTTACTAAATCATTATTTATTTGGTGCTAATGGCACAGGATATAAGTATTGAAAATAATTGTCCTATATATATAAAAAAAATTAACGTACAAAATTAACTATAAAATGTACACATCGTCAGGTACGTACAATGTAAATACTAAGCGTGAATGAAGCATGGAATGAGATGAATCTGATTAAAATTTTATTGAGAAGCTCATTCTTATCCCGAGATACGAGTACGAGTAACGTAACAATTGAGACGAATTAAGGTAATACCATGGCTATTTACATAACGGTCTGTGAAAACTTAACTAACGAATAGCACCTAAATTGATATCGTTGTCGGGATAATACATAAGACTTGGGTCAATATGAAAAAAAATACCAATAAAAATATAAGACGGGTAATGAAATCGTCTCCTTTTAAATTACCAATACGAGTATTAACTTCTGAATAAATAATAATATATCCTTCGAGTCTCAAACGATAAATAAAAACCCAAGTAAATTGACCCGCTCTTTATATTACCCCTATAGATATTCAGTACAGTTATATGGCTAAATATTTGGGGCAAGCAAAATTATACGAACACTGAATTTAAGCTACGAAATAAAAAAGAATGTTACAATCTAAATAAATAATCCATACATTAAAATGGAATATTCAATAAATCATTTAAACATCTCTCATATATTACAAGATTCTTAAAAGATATTTCTCAACAATGATACTCTGATATTGAAACATGAAAAAACAACTTTAAGTATCGAAAACGCCCACAGTTTATAACATGGACTTAACGATATATCCTTCAGTGTTGCCAACATTTAGAAATTTCATGTAATACATTTACTAATTAAAAAAATACATTAATAAAACAACATACGATTATTCTGCCGACTTATTAAATTCTTCACGAGCAATATAACCTTTTCACAATTATACAAATCTGTCATGTAATTTTCCTAGAAACTTTAAACTAAACAAGTCACTTATTATCATCACACCTATTCAGTTGGCAATTCAAGGCATTGTCACAACACATACTTTTATCAGTTTGTGCATTATTTCCAACCTCTTAGGTTTCAAATAATGCTATCCGTTTGATAGTTCGTCTTTTAACCACTGAGGAACTGGACGGCCCAACCTAACCAATAACTTCGACAACGCGGTATTATGTGGAGTGTAATATTTCTTGAGAAATTTCGATGAAATATCGTCCATAGGTGGATAAATTCTGCCCTTGGATTTTCCGAGACATTTCGTTTTTTCATTACTTATTGCTTGACAGAAGAAACCCTTCTTGGGGTCGTATCTGTAACAAATTATTATTTTAATAATATTTCTGTACAACATAGTTTAACATTTATTTCGTTGTAATATATGAAATACTTTATATGTAGTTCCAATAAACTGAGTTTTTCACTTCAAGAAAAAAAAAATATACAACTTATTCGGTTCAATGGCGTACATAGTTTTCCCTAGTGTTGTATACATAAAAAGGTTAAAGTTAAAGTAACTCTAATAAAATCAGGCAAAGTCAGGGTACACGTCTAGTTATCAATAACGAACATATTTTTTGCTTTAAAACATACAACTACCTTGGAAACAATTGAAATTCTTTTATATACAGTGATGTAGAGTGGTATTGTGCGCTGAGAACACGATACCTAAATGACAACAAAGGAATAAAAGGTAAGTTCCTATTTAGAAACTAGACACCGTAATAGCATAAATATGGATGGAGATAATAAAGATAACATTTTCTACTACACATTGTTGTTGTTACGTAACAACGACAATGACATATTTTATTTATCAATTCTCTTGATAATGGCTTCAAAGATATTAAACAAAGATATTTTATTTGTCCGCCAACTCGCACTTGGCCAGCGTGGTGGACTATGGCCTGATCCCCCTTGTACTGAAGGGAGGCCCACCCCCAGCTGTCCCCCCCCAACCGCACTGGGTGGGGGACCTTGAGGGCTTAGTGGCAATAGTCACGACTGGGAGCAGCACCGGCACCCGCCTCTCGATAATTGAGAGGGGCCCGGGACTCGTCGTGGCAGGGTGGGGAGAGTACGCCATTGTTGGCGTTTACTTCTCCCCCAACCGTAGCCTGGCGGAGTTCGAGGTGTTTCTCGACTCTGTTAGAGCTGCGGTTTGCAGGCTGTCGCCGAGGCAGACGATCGTCCTCGGCGACTTTAACGCGAAGTCTCGGGCTTGGGGGAACCGCACCACGAACGCTCGTGGGCGAGCAGTCCAGGTGTGGGCCCTACTCTCCGGCCTGTCCCTTCTGAATGTTGGGACAGCGTTCACATGCGTGCGACAGCAGGGGGGGTCTGTGGTGGACCTAACGTTCGCCACCCCCGCCGTCGCACGCAACGTGATGAACTGGAGGGTAGAGGAGGGGGTGGAGACTCTGTCGGACCACAATTACATCCGATTCGAGATCTCCACCCGTCCGGTTCCGGTGGACCGCCCTCGTGGGCCCTCTCGTGCGTTTCCGAAGTGGGCCCTTGGCCAGCTCGATCCTGAGCTGGCCCGTGAGGCGGCCATCGTGGAAGCGTGGAGCTCCCAGGGGAGGGTGGTGGGCACCAGCCCTGATGTGGAGGAGCTGGCTGGCCGCATGCGCGACGCCCTTACCAGGGTGTGCGATGTGGCCATGCCTCGGGTGCGGCGGGGCTTTGTCCGGCGCAGGTCGGTTTACTGGTGGTCGCCCGAAATAGCACAGCTTCGGGCGGCCAGCAATAGAGCAAGGAGGGCTTATGTTCGGTGCCGTAGGAGGAATGGCCTGGACCCCGAGTTGGAGAGTGAGCTGCGGCAGGCTTATAAATCTGCCAAGAAGTCTCTGCAGCTCGCGATTAGCCGGGCCAAGGCGGCGGCCCGTCAGGAATTGCTGGCGAGTCTCGATCGGGATCCGTGGGGGCGCCCTTATATCAGCGCGCGGAACAAGCTCCGCGCGCATGGCGCCCCAGTCACGGAGACCACGCCGCCTGATATTCTCCTACGGCTGGTGGGCGGGCTGTTTCCAGAGTCGTCCGGGCACGACCCCCCAGTGATGGCTCCTCCCTCTTCCTTCGAGGGAACGGAGGAAATCCCCCCGATCACTGAGGGGGAATTTGACCTGGCCCTTGATAAACTGCGGGCCAGGCGGACGGCTCCGGGACCGGATGGTATTCCAGGGCGTGTTCTGTGCATCGCCCTGGAATACCTGGGAGGGGATCTTCGGGAGCTGTTCAACGCATGTCTTCGTGTTGGGCAGTTCCCGAAGATCTGGAAGGAGGGAAGATTGTGCCTGCTGCCCAAGGGAGGTCGTCCTCTGGACTCCCCTTCGGCGTACAGGCCAATCGTGATGCTGAGTGAGACGGGCAAACTCCTTGAGAGAATTCTCGCTGCCCGCGTCACTCAGCATCTGGAGGAGGTGGGGCCGGGCCTTTCAGAGGCTCAGTTCGGGTTCAGGGCGGGCCGTTCAACTGTGGACGCCCTGAACGCCCTGAAGGTTCGGTCCTTGGCCGCAGTGGAGGAGGGGGGCGTGCTTTTAGCCGTCTCGTTGGATGTGGCCAACGCCTTCAACACTCTGCCGTTCGAGACTCTACGAGAGGCGCTTCGCTATCATGAAGTACCTCTCTATCTCCGGCGGGTGTTGGACGCGTACCTCCACGACAGGCAGGTCGTGTGGATGGGGGCAAAAGGAGTGGTCGGTCGACGAAGTGTCGATTGCGGGGTTCCACAGGGGTCCGTTCTGGGCCCAGTTCTGTGGAACCTCGGGTATGACTGGCTCCTGCGGTGTCCGCTCCTTCCCGGGCTGGGTGTCATGGCTTACGCTGATGACACCCTTGTCACCGCTCGGGGCCGTACATACGAGGAGGCGGCACGCTTGGCCACAGTCGGCACCAATCTGGTCGTCGACCGGATAGGGATGTTGGGCCTGAGGGTCTCCGTCTCTAAAACGGAGGCCCTCCTTATTCATGGCCCACGGAAGGGTGCCCCCCGTAACGCCTGCCTGCGCGTCCAGGGAAGGATGGTGGAGGTTCGGGCCCAAATGAAATACTTGGGCCTGATCCTGGACGGTCGCTGGACGTTCCGTGTCCATTTCGCCCAGCTCACCCCGAGATTGATGAGCGCCGCCTCGGCCCTCGGCAGGCTTCTGCCGAATATCGGGGGCCCTGGATCTCCTTGCCGACGGCTCTATTCCGGCATAGTGAGATCCATGGCACTGTACGGTGCTCCTGTTTGGATGGACGCCCTCTCCGCTTCAAACAGGGCACAATTGCGCAAGGCGCAGCGGGTCCTGTCGGTGAGGGCGATACGGGGGTACCGTACAGTGTCGTTCACGGCGGCAACACTTCTGGCGGGCGATCCGCCCTGGGAACTCCAGGCGGAGGTGCTCGCCGAAGTGTACCAGTTTCGGGCGAGTGAGCGTGCGCGCGGGGAACGTCCGGCGTGGGAGGGAGTCGCTCGGATCAGACGCCTAGCAGACGAGGCTCTGATCCGGCGCTGGTGGGAGGAACTGGGGACTCCAACGGCTGGCCTGGCGACGGTGGGTGCGGTTCGTCCGTACCTGTCTCGCTGGCTCAGGAGGCCACACGGTATCCTGACGTTCAGGCTGACGCAGATGCTTACCGGGCACGGGTGCTTTGGTAAGTATCTGTTTCAGGTTGCACGTCGGGAATCGTCGCCCGCATGCCATGAGTGTGGTGCGTCCGTGGACACCTCGCACCACACACTCGTGGAATGCGCCGCTTGGGCTCCCCAGCGCCATGCCCTGATGGCGGTAGTGGGTGGAGACCTTTCGTTGCGTAGCGTGGTTGGAGCCATGCTACGTGACGAGAGGTCCTGGTCGGCGATGGTCTCCTTCAGCGAGACCGTCATGTCACTGAAGGAGACGGCGGAGAGGGAACGCGAGGCTAGCGCCTTAGCAGACCCTCTTCGTCGCCGTCGGCCAGGGGGGAGGAGGCGTCGATATGCGCATCTTCTCCCGCCACCCTAGAGGAGCTACTGCGGGGGGGTCTCTCGTGGACTCCCCGGCACGTCATCGGGGCGGTCGGGATGCTCTGTGAATCGAGGGCATCCTGATTTAGGCGAGGTTGGCCCGCGAGGTACGGGCCGTCCGCAGGGGTGTTGTAGTGTGTGCGCAAGCGATCCTGCAACGCCCCATTGCACTGCGGCGACGGGTTCCGCTGTGGGTTTTAGTGAGTAGGAGTCTCACAGTACCTTGCCCGTTATGACGGCCGGCAGGGTCCCCATGATGGGTTTCCCCAGCGAAAAAAAAAAAAAAAAAAAAAACCCCCAGCTGTGGGACGTTAAAAAGGGCTGAGTACGTACATATTTTATTTAATAAATCCTGTCTCATTATGAAATGAGAATGTCAAACTAGCAACTCACCCTCGCTTTGCGCGGGTTCTTCCCTAGTGAAAAACAAAAACAAATCTATCCCACGGGAACCGCACATTTTTCCGGAATAAAAAGTAATCTATGTGCTATTCCAAACTATATTTATCCCTGTGCCAAATTTCATTCAGATCTGTTCAGCCGTTTTGGCGTGATTAAGTAACAAACATACAATCTTTCGCATTTATATTTTTATTTAGTTTTATAAGGATAATAATTACTCGTAAGATACTTACTTGAGCAATTTATTGTAATCCAAGTGTGGTATTTTGAGGAATTTTTGCAGTGTGTTCATGACGGCGGCGGGCTCTGAGCGGAGTAGCGATCCATCGAGTATGTGCATTTGGTGCGAGCTGTATTCCGCTAACCATCTTTCCAAGTAATGGCTGTACTTGCCCGGGTTCAGACAGCGGTTTCTGTTTGAAACAATGGTACACTTAACGTTTGTGCCTTTTTTGTACAATAAATGCACGTACATGGTAGTACCGTGTTGAAAAAAAAAACCTTTTTATAACCGTCTAGTGACTTTTACGAAGAATTCACCTAAGTATTAAAAAAAAGAAAGATATACAGACACCCAGCAATACATTAAAAAACACCAGTAATTGATACATAAATGTCACAATGTTATTAGATATGGTTAAATGTAGGCTTGTCTTCATTTAATCGCATATTATATGCGAAAGTTTATAAGACATCAAGTATGTGTTTTTTAATTCTTCACACCAAGCGCGGATCCGGGGGGGGGGGGGGGGGGTGGGGGGGGGGGGGGGGGGGGGGGGGGGGGGGGGGGGGGGGGGGGGGGGGGGGGGTCATGGGGGTCAGGACCCCTCAAAGCCAAACATACTTTTTAGAGAAGTTTGAAAGTCTAAGAAAGGAAGGAATAAATGGATAACATTTCGATTTAAAAAAATGGTTATCATATGTATTTTGAAGATTATATTCCCCTAGTTTCATGAATATTAAAAAGTTTTTGCAGAAATCTATATACATATAATAAAATTGTAACTAAGTCGAATCTGTACATTAAACATTTTTTGGAAAATCTAATTGAAATAGACATTTTTATCGATACAGAGTCCGAATCTATAGTTTTTAGAATTTTTGTCTGTCTGTCAAAGACATTCAACACCCCAAAATAGAAAACTAGATCCGTGCCTGGTCAGATTTTGCTAAGTTACTGTTTTATTATATGTATATTTTAGCCTATGACCCCCCCCAAAAAATTTAACTCTGGATCCGCGCCTGCTTCACACTAACATATTTGGGTGAAATTAACAATGGGGACAGCATATCTACTACGAGGGCGAAGCTGCGGGCAAAAACTATGTAGTAATCCTATAAAATGGACTATCCATATAGACATCTTTTAACCCTTCATGGCATTATGACGGTAAGAAAAGTATATAATACTAGCGGACCCGACAGACGTTGTCCTGTCTACACGTCTTTAATTTGAAAATTTCAAACTTTTTGGACAAAATTGTGAATCTAAACCATTCCCAGATCCCCTTGAACACACATAAAAAAATTTCATCAAAATCGGTCCAGTCGTTTGAGAGAAGTTCAGTGACATACACACTCACAGAAGAATTATATATATAAAGATGTGTAAGTATATAATAATAAGAATATATAAGTATATAATACTTATTTCTTATTATTATATTAAAACGTAAGAAAGTAAAAGTAAAATACGTATATCTATTTCTATATTTATAACGATTAAAATAAAAAGTAAATGAGATATAGTAAAAATGTAACAGAATTGTTTTTATTGTGTTTCACAGTAACGTAATCGTTAATGTATAGTTTGTTGTAAGTATAGCAGTAGCAAAAAATACTTAAGTAATAATTATTCTAGTTGATATAAATATACAAGAATGTAAATTGAACCTTAAATGAAATGCATAAAGTTGTTTCACAAAAAAAAAATTAAATTAAAAGCGCACTCAAATGTTCAAATGAGCGCTCATTCTGCGATGACATTTTTTGTCGCTGCTTGTGTATCTATTCCTTGTTTGATCGCTGGAGTATTAAGAGAGCCTACTGGTATGACTGCTGGGAAATACCAATACTGTAATACATTTCGTATCATTTCGATCGAACTAGAACTTTTAATAGTATATTTATGATTTATTATTCTTATTCTGTAAAATCTAAAATCTGTATTGTATAATTAAAGTTTAAAATAAGACTCGAACTTTACGTATTAACAATACAGTTTTATATTTTTTACTCCTAATAGCACTACTCTAAGGGCAAGCCACGGGTCAAATTTCTTTGTTCAATAGAGATTCAGCGAAATTGGATAATTTCATGAAATGTGTCGGCAACATTATATTGAAATTGACTATTGACGATTTTTGATTAAAATAAGAAATAATAATAACATTTTTCTCGCCTACTGATGCTATCACTATATACGAAACAAGTCGTCTGAGAAATTTGATTAAATTTTGGAACAAAACATTTGTCCAATGGCATAACCTTCTTATAGAAGCGACAGATTTACCAGATTTACAAAAATAATAATAATTGGTACCCTACTCTAATGTTACTAGCAACTTTTGCAAAGAAACTGTCTAGTATCCACTTGCCTGAAAGTTTCTACTTACACTAAAATATACTTAAGACTATATTATAAAAATAGCCTATGTGCTATTCCAGAATCTATCTCTGTGCAAGATTTCACTTAGATCCGTTCAGCCGTTGTGGCGTGATTGAGTAACAAACATCCAAACATCTAAACTTTCACATTTATAATAGTAAAATAATATTCTACTAAAACTGCACTACTTACTTAGACTATGTACATAATTACCTGAGATCTCGTAAAGGTTTCGGCGATGAATCGTTGGCTGTGATGACTGTGTGGAAGGTGTAGTTATTCGCAATGGGATCCCCGTGCGATCGAATATGCTGGTACCACGAATACGCCCTAAGAAATATCAATATTTGTCTTTAATTTGATATACAAAGTATACAAAAACCTTTTATAATACTCATGACGAGTAACTGCTGTTCTGCGACGAATCGAAAACTTTTAATGTGTCATTGATATTAATGAAGTTCTATTAATTAGTAAATACTTAAGTAACTTGAGCTTGCAGTCTGAAAGTGAGCAGATGTCAATATTTAATTCAATTAACGATATTGAAATTCTGTGAAATAATTCATTCGAAAGAAACTTTTGGAAATTTGATTAAAAATCGATCTCGAAATCAGTAGCAGACAAATTTATTTCTGAGACGCTTACATAATTTACAAAGTATATTGGACGGAGAAAATAGCATTATTGTTATCTGAAAATCATAAAAAAAATTACAGAATTCTTGAATAGAATATATATATAAAGCAAATTTAATCAAACAATCATGATTTGAATAAGAATGGCATTATGTTTCAAGAGCGTCTGGTTGGAGTAATTGCGAATTATTCGATACTATATTTATGCTAGGGGAAAAAATAATAATAGAAAATTATATGACTTGTTTGCAACCATCTCGTCAAGCTTGTTTATTTATATTTAAAAAATTCAATAAAAAGAACAAGCCATATTCTGAAATAGGGAAAGATGAGTACAAACGTAACGATTATTACTTTCTATTATCCTTTCCGCGAATTTTTTTATATATCAATATCAGAAAAACCAATATTTATATTGGTTTTATATCAGCCCCAGGATAAGGTTGATGTACGTCAGTACGTTTTATAGTGTATATAATGATTAACGATGCCTTTTCAAGGTCCCACAGCTGGAGCTAGGTTTCTCTCAATGCGAGTGGGATCAGGCCATAGTCCACAACGCTGGTCAAGTGCGGGTTGGCGGACTCCACATGTCTCTCGAAAACTTGCTAGGTTCTCTTAGACATCCAGGTTTCCTCTCGACGTTTTCCTTCACCGTAAGACAAGTGGTAATCATGTGGAAAACGATTCGCACATGAAAATCTCAGAAGTGCGACTCCACTCGATTTTTGAAGCGAACGCGTACGCCGTGGTATATAATATTATAATTAAAAACCTTATTTTTTATAACACATATAACAGTTATTGTGAAAGTGGCAACCGAGTAAGATATTTGTAACTAAATAAGTTAATAATTTCTTAGATATACGCGAATATTTGACATTTTATGTAAAACATATAGTTTTCGGACTTTTTGGCGGATATATTATGATTTTTGTTTATTTTGTTTTAATGCTTTATAGCATTCATGGTCACGTTAGAGATTCTGTCTCTCTGATCTTTAGTTGTTCGGAATAATTATAAAAGTAATATCTTCATTGTTCTTGAAAATATATGGAAATCTCAATCAGTTATAGCTTTCATAATACAAAAGGGAATATGCGTGGTTTTTTTTCATACAATAGCTCACATCGTTATATAATTGTAAAAAAAATATCCCGCTCCAAAAAACTAAAATTTAGTATCCATAAATTAAAAAAAAATCACACCTATACGGATACTTTAAACACTCGCTATTTCGCGTGCTTGGTGTGACATCATAGTCTATATTAACAGAACCAGTGCTGCCAATTTATTATCAATTTTGTCACTAAGAATTACTTTTGCTAAGTAATTTTTAGCGACAAAATCGCTAAATTTGCTACACTGGCTCTGTAATAAAAGACTTTGACGTCATATTCAGTCTGACCAATGGCGTTGCGTTTCAACAAATTTGAATTTCCACCTATATTTGCACTTTTTAATATTATTTTCTCAATCAAAAATAAATTACATTAATATGGGGTTGATTCAAAATCAATAAAGATTCCCTTTCGAATTGAATGCGAAATTATGAAGCCAGTTGTAATTTAACATAATACATAATTATAAATCTATTGATTCTGTCTGAATGAATGGCTCATTTCATAATACCATAAACTAAATAACATATTAATATTCACATAGGGAAACCACAAAATAAAGCAACAAAGCGAAACTCTACACTATTAAATAACGCAAATTCTATACAACGCAATCCTAGTATGAAATGCTCTTTCATCAATTAATGTGGGCTGACTTTATCTAAAATTAACAGAATATATACATACATACATACTAAACTGCCTACAATATCATTTTGGTTGGATAAATAATTCAAAAAGAAAAATAATAGAGTTTATAAACTAAACTGAATACATGTAATCAAATCTGAGTTAAAACTTATACGCGTCAATTTAGCATGTTTTATCATACTATAGGTAAGAGGTTCGATTCCCTCATGAGGTAATTAAGAGTTGATCATACAAATTTTTGTGGATCCAACTGAAGCAAAATACGGTAGTATTGTATCTTCCACAGCATGAAATATTTTTATTTACAAAGTTACTTTTAAACACTAAGTAACTATAGACATTTGGCCTAGATTTAAAAAATCGTTTAAATATTACAATATTAATAAATTTTACACAATTTACTAAAACGCGTTATCATAATATATTTGCAAAATATTTAGAACAATTTTTCAAAGTACCCAAACACGAATGCTCCCCGGAGTAACATTGAAATTGGTTGGGTAAAATTATATTTAATTAAATTAAACACCTATTTTCGCGTTTAATAAACAAACGACAATGAAATTTACGTATATGTAAAATTATATTTCATCGTTGTTAATATTCGATTTATAATATTAACGTTATATAATAAAATATATTATATAATAACGGAGCAGCAGTTTCTATTATACAATTAGGTATATAATACGTCCCCCCCAACGTGCGTTCACCTTGTCGTGGTGGGGGGGGGGGGGGGGGGGGCTCAGTAGTGCCTGGCAAAACAGCCGGGCGCGAAGCCAAGAAACGCACAGGGAGGTGGTGGACGGTGGGAGGCGACCCTCTTCGGTGGGCGGTGTACCATCCTGGTACTTCTCTGATAGCAGAGTGGACCTTGGAGCAACCCCGTGGTTGTTGTGGTCTGCTTCGGCAGACCTGCCGTCGGGGCGTCGTAGTTGAATGCGTAAGCGATCCTGCGACGCCCCATTAAGACGGGGGAAGGCTTTGTTGGGTTTTAGTGGATAGTACTGGCTTTGCCGGTGAGTCCCACACTTCGTGCGTAAATGCATTTCCCAACGTTAAAAAAAAAAGAAAAAAGGTATATGATACGTATTAAACTGCTAAATGCGACAGCATCCGCGTAGATAAAATACTAGTGTTGACACTTGTCTGGTAGTTTTTGACTTCTGTTTACTCATGAAAATAATATATGTTTTTTTAATAGAAATTCTCAAAAATCATAATCACTAGCAACAATATAGGACATCCAATTATTTAAATTTTGATCAACTGACATTATGATATTAGGTAAATCTGAAACACTATTGAAAAAAAAAAACAATATATGTAAATATTGTGTATTTCATTAATTTATTTTTTTGTCGAACCGTCCCACAAAAAATATTCTCAACCGAATTAATGTATGTAGAGGTATTATTTGGGTAGCATTAATTGCGTGTTTAGGGAGTGATACAGTAGGACAAAATTAACCGACTGTATTGCGCTAAATTCGTATGGAAAGAATTTTTTCATACAAAAGGATACTAGCTCGGATATTTATGTAGCTATTTACTTGAACCTGGATTAGGTACTGAGCAAAACGAAAATTAACTATTTAAACCGCGTCTTTTGATACAAAGTTTTATGAATGCAAGCATTTCTTTTGGAGAGCTAAAATTATATGTAATGCAGTGGGCGGAATGAGTTACTTTTTCCTTTAATAAGTTATAAGAAATTACCTACCATACAATTATAGTAAATAAATGGAATAACATCTATACATATAATAAAATCGTAACTAAGACGAATCTGTACATTAAATTTTATTTTTCTAAAATCTAATTGAAATAAGCATTATTATCAATACAGAGGCCGAATCTAGTTTTTAGAATTTTTGTTTGTTTGTCTGTCTGTTACCGTTTCACAGAAAAACCACAGGAGGGATTTTGATGAAATTTGGTAAGGTGATAGCTGGTTATCCGGGCCAACATATAGCATACCTACTCTTTACCGCGGAAAAATGTCTCATTTCTGAAAAAAAAAAACAATAGCTGCAATACATTGCATAGACTCTTACAAGAGTCTACTACTATGTAAAACCTAAGAATTTGGTTTTTGGTCATCTGAACGCGGGCGGAGCCGCGGGCAATGCTAGTTTTATTATAAAGAAAGAAGATTCCTTTTATTTATACTTTCAAATTAAAATTAAATATAGTTATGTACAAGAATTATCATTATATAATGTATATATGGAATAAATTCGTCTATGTAACACAGGTTTTCTCAATGGTTCAATCAGACAGACATAGATAAGTGTAAACGATATCTACTGTACGACGTTCAAATATTGCAGCTAATATTTATTATACATTGTAACATTTAATACGTTTAAGAAAATTGTGACATTAATTTCAAAATTGGCAAGAATAAATTCTTTATAATACATAATTATGTCAAGTAAAGAGCGAAAAGGGATCTATTTCTAAGAAAACCATGTTGTCTCGTCGCAATAAAGTTAAAAGTTATCTTGTAATGTAATTGTTATGCCGCAGTATACTCTAATCTAGCGATGAGACCGACTTTGAAACACATTAAGCGGTTAACTGTTAAAGTTAATTTTGTATTGTGACACATAAATAAGATTACAATTCGTTTGACAAATGCTGGGAACTTAAACAAGGTAACAATATAAAGTTATCTATTATAATTAATTCAATTTTAATCTCAATTAATAGAACCGTACCTGTTCCATTTATTTACTTACTCGTATGATTTTAACTAGTTTTAGCAGTATATTATTATATATAGTTGCGATTTATACGTACTCTCTTATTTCACACTCGAAATTTGTTTAAAAATTGTAGTGAGATTTTTTAACGAAAAATTATATTTATAAATTGCAAATACTTACTATAAAAAGAAAAGAAATAAATTAATGGTAATCACATTTGTTAGCAGTTATATTTTATTTTTTAAATATCGCTTTACAAAAAAAAAATAGAGTAGGTATAGTATGTTCTGAAGGCGATAGACTCAACCAAAAAAGTACTGGATGTGGCGCGCAGTGCGATGTGTATGTACTCAATATGCTCTACGTCCTAAACTATTGGCGATCACGTTATAAATTTTTTTGTGAAGAATTAAGATATTCAAAGCTTTAATTCAAAGTTAAAATATTGAAAAAAAATTATGTCGAAGTTAATCAAACATCCATTTGAAATCTTCACTTCCGGTTTATACTATACGTAAAAAGAAACAAATTTGTAATTTGACAAAAAAATTAAAAACTGCATCCTTTTAACTTTTTGAAACGATATTTTTTAGATATTTTTACAAATTGATTGATACAAATAATAAGCATTCAAAAAGTACGGATTTCATACTTCGTAAATTTTTAAAAGCTCATAACTCGGCAATAAAGCTTCATACAAAAAAAATAATGTATTTGCACACCCATGTCCACTAGAACTATAACTGACCAGAGTATGAACAATTTTCACAACCTCACGTGAAATGCCCCATATATATATATATATATATATATATATATATATATATATATATATATATATATATATATGTGTGTGTGTGTGTGTGTGTGTGTATACGTATGTATATGTAGTCCCTCCCGTGACCATGAAAAGATTTCGACGAGGAAGACGTCGGAAACCAAAAATCAAAATAAATTCGCAATAATGTCAAATATTCGCGTAAATCTAAAAAAGTATTATGTAAACCGTATATAATAATGTTACCTTTTCGATGGTGATATCAGGATAGCAATGATCTTCGCGTTCGGCAGTAGAGCATGAGCTCGTCTTGGCACTAGATCTCCATCGAAGTAAGTTGCTGATTTCTCAAACGTTATTTGCGTGGAGTTGCTCTGACTCGGTGGAAAAAAGTTTAAGTACCTGTTGTGAATAGACGTACAAATGTATAAATAATTACAGGATATTTTTCAGTCATAATTATCGGGCTACTATTATAATTGTGAAAACTTGTATGTGTGTATGTTTATTGCTCCTTTACCCTGAAACCACTTGATGGATTTGGATTAAATTACACAAACTATGACGTGGAAGTAACCATTGAGCGAGGGTACGTCCCTAGTATACTAAAATTATATTAAAATTGGTTATGATGTGTTTAGAAACATCAACAATTTATATATAATGTGTCAAATTTTAATCGTAGATTATATTTAAATTAGAGTTAATTATTGGGCAATAAATGACTGAGAATTTATTTAGTAAAATAATAAATAAACGAAAGACTAATTAAAATTTTACGGAGAACATTCAAAAAGTTTTGTAATAACAAAACGTTGAATTCAGTTATAAAAGATATAAAAAGATCTATTAATTCTGAATCAAATAATTCTAACAATCTTTAAGGAAAAAATTATTTAATTAATTATTTCGGTTGGAAACATTGAACAAGAAATACGAGATTTTATATTCACTCTATTATTTAAAAAGGATTGTAGGAATTTTAATAGTGTACCTTACACATGATCGTATGCAAAAAATAAAACTATTTATTTCTGTGATACACTTGACGCGAACATGCCATTCTTTTTTAGATTTTTATTTTTGAATATTCAGGTGTTTTCATAGATAGAGTTAGTGTAAAAAATTAATTGTTTGTTCTACTTCATTCATGTTTCAAACGATAGGTATAATACTAGCGACTCACCCTCACTTCGCTCGGGTTCGTCCCTAGGTACGTTTAAATTTTTAACGGAACCCTAATTCTTTTTCTAAAATAAAAATAGCCTATGTTACTCCCTATAACATCAGCTACAGTGAGAGTCCCCTTAACATCAGTCCAGCCGACCGTTTTTAGAGATTATCCGGAACAAACAGACAGACAAACATTTAAAAAATTGTGTTTTTCTTATAAGTACCGTAAATAATTTCATATGCATTTAGTTAAACGCTGTTATTTTGGGATTATAAACAGACACTTCAAATTTATTTATCTGTATAGATAATTTTTGCAGTTTAATTTCAGCTTATCATATAAAACAAGCAGTTAAAATTATTTCGCCATAAGTTTTCTAATTAAAACTTTTCTTATATAAAATCTGTATTTAAAATTGATTAAGTATTTTGTTATTTATATTCGCACTGAAATAATATCGTGTGTGAAATTCAGATTAACTTTTTCATTGTTGCGAAAATTTCGCGGAGTACGCGCGTAAATCAAATAGAAACAAATTGACATCTGTCATGTCTTTCCCGAAAACTTGATTCGTTTCAGTAAATGTACAAGGCTTACATGTGAAGAGAAGGAAAGTTTAGGCGGAGGTGCCGAGGTAGTTAAGAAAACTTACTCGTAGTTACTTTTATATTCTAAGAAAAACAATTTTCATTACAAATACAGTCTACAATTGCATGATGTACAATGTTATTAACTTTTGTCTTTACAAATTAAATCTATACATATAATAAAATTGTAACTAAGCCGAATCTGTATAATAAATATTTTTTTGGAAAATCTTTTTGAAATAATATACATTATTATCGAAACAAAGTATAGTTTTAGAATTTTTGTCTGTCTGTCTGTGACCGCATCATGGAAAAACCACTGGAGTGATTTTGATAAAATTTGGTATGATGATAGCAGGTTATCTGGATCAACATATAGGATACTTTTTACCGGGGGACAATATCTCATCTCTGAGAAATCTATGTTAAACGTTAAAACTTAAAACGTAAGTGGGGACGAATCCGAGCGGAGCGAGGGTGAGTCGCTAGTACAAATTAACAATCTCAGAATTATGATAATTTCAACATAAAAAGGATTTTTATATAAAACAATAAAAATTGCATACTTGCACAACAGTGTTTCTATTTTATGTATGAGTATATAAAATTCATTCCCAAATTGTTATCTCTTTCAGAGCTTTTAGAGCAGAATTTAGTAAATCGATAGCTGCACTACATTAACAAACGCACGTTATGATTGAAAAGGGATCAAATATAAAGGGATCAATGTACATGACAATTGAAATATTTTTAGGCCGAGTATCCCATCCAAATAAATTGAACAGTTTACGAAAAGCATTTTATACGAACAATGTATATAATAAATAGCAGCTTTTTACTTCAAAACATATAATATATATATTTACAAAAAAGTTAAAAGTTGTAGGTACCTATATTCACACAGAAAATTATATCAATCGTATTAGTAACTACTTATTGCCGTGATACACTTTACACGTCGAAAATAATTCTCTTCTCTGATCTGCCTAGGAAAGTATAAAAGTTTAATTTTATTCAGCCCTTATTTAATGTCCCATTGCTGGACACGGGCCTTCCTTCAGTACGAGGAGGATCAGGCCGTAAAACACCACGTTGGCCAAGTGCGAGTCGGGGTATTTTACATGTTTTTCAAAAACTAAAGCTTCTTTTTTATCCAAAACTAGGTTCGCTCGGACATGCAGGTTTCCTCACGATGTATTCCTTTACCATAAGACAAGGTAATCATATTGGAAATGATTTGCACATCAAAATATCGGGATTTGAAATCGCTTCATTTGGTTTCTCATACGAGCGCATTACCACTGGGCTACAACTTCCTTTAGTTAATTACTTTATGCTTATTAATTATAATTCTCCGTATACCAATTTAGCATTTTTAATTTATTGCTATGGAGCAATAGGCTGGAGAAATGTGTGAAAAATAGTATTCTTATGATGTTTTCCTTCATCATCCTATTTTTAAGTGTTGAAACTTAGATTCACAAATGAAAATTTTAAAAGACCGATACCTGGTGTATAAACCCGCTTCATCTAAGAAAACTTCATTGTAAATTATAATTGTATGAGACCAAAACAAGAAACTTTTAGTTAGGTATCTAACTTTAACAAATACCAACGCTGATTGAGTCGGAATCAAATGTTTGCATCACAATAGTGAGCGCTTTTACAACTGTTGGCCGATTTGAATTACTGCGAAGTTCAATACACGGATTAAGTGCCATTAACTTGAACTTAGAAACATTTAATACTTAAGAAAAAAGTTATTTTTAATTTTAAAATTAATTAAATGCCTTTAGGGGATTTTTTTCTTAAGGAAATTTTACATTGTAAATTGTGGCCAGCGCTGAGATTTACATTGTACCTATGAAAGAAATAGAAAAAAAAACATTAAAATACTTCCTTCATCTTTACTGTCGGTTAAAGAATTTAAACAAAAATTTCAATAATAAATTATATTTTAGTACAAAATATTTTAAATTGAATAAAAATCTTTTTTTCGCTCATCACTTGTGGTAGTACGTTTCAAAAGTATTTAGAGCAGAATGCAGTGAATCAATAACTACCAAATGTTAACAAACGACGACATTTATTGAACGGGATCAAACGTTTACTCTGCGTTGGGACGCTCTTTTATAACTGTCGGTCGGTGTTATCGTGATGTCTGATAGCAAGCATATATATATATATATATATATATATATAATATATATATATATATATATATATATATATATATATATATATATATATATATATAACGACCTATGACTATCCAAGACAATTCGTAAGTGCTTAATGTAACAGCAATTAACCTATAATCTTTATTAGTTTCTTTTGATATTATTATTTAACATAGATTTGAAATTATCGCTTTCACGATATAATGTATTATTTATCACACTAAATGCATAGAAAATACATAGAATTTAACGTGGACAGAGGTGGACGTATCTATATAAGATATCTCTTTCAGTAAACCCATGTATGTGGGAAATGATATTAACAGACAGAAAAAGAAAGTGCAACGAAACTATAAGAAAATATATAAGAAAAAGCATAAGTGAAACAAAAATATAATATATAAATATATATAATACATTGTACACACTATAGTTGTAGATAATAAGTCAAAAAGAGTTTAAAAATGTTGGAATTGACAATTATTAGTTACACGAGTAAAGAGAAAGGCCATACATACATAGATACATTAGGCGTGTGTAATAATCGCGAAAACAATTAAAATATCACGTGTCAACGGTTAATCAGATATCTGATATTAACAAAAAAAAAATCATTTTACTTTAAGGCTCACACGTATTTTTAACCGACTTCCAAAAAAGAGGAGGTTCTCAATTCGTCGGAATCTTTTTTTTATATGTATGTTCACCGATTACTTGAAGACGCCTGAACCGATTTGGAATTGTTTTTATTGTTTCAAAGGGTTATTTATATACTTCCCAGGTGGTCCCATATAAATTTTATCGAAATCGTCGGTCGGTCTAGTGGTTTTTAAGAAATTCAACAATAAATATATTTTTTAAATAAATTGTTTAATCGAATATGTTATTAAAAAACTCTTCTTACAAATTACCTGCTTATTACGTCTACACTAAAAATGGTAAAATAAAAACTTAAAAAAAAAACGACTTCCAGGCACTAAAATGTAAAAAATAACTAAACGGGGGTTTTCATTTAGAATAGATACCTAATCAGATTTTTCGAAGTCGGTGCCAGCCGACAATATTTTAATATATGTATATCTAATAAAATATGTGTTTTACGTATTAAAATATATTAGATTTGCTGTGCATCGGCTGGCACCGACTTCGAAAATATCTTATGGGGAAATACACCATATGGGGGGTGACGAAATATTTTATTCACAGTGAACGTGTACGAAGTAAGAGTATTTATATTTAATATTTGCCGAAAATCCATAATATGTCATCGAGTATCTCAAAATATCTCAAATATTAATTTCGTAACAAAATATTATACATATAAATTAGAATTTGAAGTTAAATTTCTCATGGAAAAAATTGCATAAAAATTGCTAAAATTCCAATCATTTTTATTTACTCAATTGTTTTTCTTTTATATTTCTGTAGAAATAGATAGTTGCTGTTTTTAGAAGTTAACAAAATTAAACAAAATCATGTAAAAGTGACAATAATACAAAAATGGGTGGGTAATTTACTAAACACTATAGGTATAAAGCTTGATCCTACAGCTCAAATAATAAATATTGACTACTAGAAAGTAAACTGAGCGCACAAAAAAGTGGACACGCATTAACATCAATCCAGTATTCGAGTCAAGCATATTTCATTTTTAATACAACGAATATTGCCGTATCGGTGAATAAAACTAAACAATCTAAACCTCTCAAAGCACCCAAATAATAATTAATTGTTATTGAAAAATCTGGGCAATTTATTTGAATCGACGTATAAAACTGAAACGTTAAAGTATGAAACAGCAAACTTACCAATCCAGTCCTTTCAAATAGTTGTTGTTATTGAAGAACTGCAATTCTTCATAAGTCGTCGGACTTGGCAAATTGGGCACTAAAGTTGGATGCATCGCCAGGAACGTATATAACGCCGTGCTGCCTGTTTTCTGAGGTCCTATTACCAAGATCTTCGGTAACGTATCGCACCATTTACTCTTCGACCAAATTCTACGATGCCGGATATCGTCGCACGGATTCTGTTTAGATAAAAATAAATTTCAACTTTGTGCTATTACTAAATTGTTTGTGTGATCGGATTTAGGTTAAATGTTTCATTGAAATTCTTATGTTTGTTGGTCTACAAAGAATTCGAACCATGTGGCAGCGTTAGAATAAACATCATATTTATATATGAATAACGTTTAGATAAATATTAACACGCACTATCGCACAAATAAATTTTATGAGGAAAGTAAATTCCTGTAAGTACAACATATACATATATGTTTTACTGTATAATATATGTTCTAAACATATAATAAAATTGTAACTAAGCCGAATCTGTACATTAAATATTTTTTGGAAAATCTTATTGAAATAGACATTATTATCGATACAGTGGCCGAATCTATAGTTTTTTGAATTTTTGTCTGTCTGTCTGTTACCGCATCACAGAAAAACCAATGGAGGGATTTTGATAAAATTTGGTATGGTGATAGATGGTTATCCGGGTCAACATATGGGATACTTTTTACCGCGGGAAAATATCTCATTTCTGAGAAAAAATACAACTGCAATGTAAGAGTATACTAATATGTAAAACCTAAGAATTTGGTTCTTTGTCATCTTAACGCGGGCGGAGCCGTAAGCAATGCTAGTAATCTATATAATTAATAATTTTATCGATTTTATTTGAAACATCAAACAGTTGGAATAAATCTTGTTCTTGTCTAGTAAGCTCACGCATAAATCTCTCTATGCGTTATGGGAAAAATCAGGTCAATCCATTGTTTCGTTGTTACTCGAATAAGACCTCTTTAACGAACATAATATGTACCTTTAAATTTAATATAAGTCAGTTTAGAAAGTAAAATACTAAACGTTTCGAAACATCAATAATTTAATAAAATATTAATATATATTATGTAATTCATCAAATACATATTCACTAAACGTACAATTTGATCATTTCAGCCACGAAAATTGAGCCTTGAAATTATTTTCCTAAAACGAAATTAATTCGGGCTTCTATTTTCGCAGCTCCAACTAAATGAATACGATACGGCGTAGATTACATAAAACAAACAAAGCAAAAACATACACATCTCTATCAGTACATGTAGGTACCTCTTTAAAATATTAATCCGTATCAGTGGATTACTGTTTTCATATTTGCTATAGTGAAAAGCTTTATAATATTTTGTAAGTTACGGCCACATATTGGGTATGGAATTGTAGAGGAATCACCGAGGGAATCAATTCTGCAAATTGAATCAGCGGGTGGTTTAAAAATTGCTTCGGTGAATATTATGTAACATAACATTTTATCGTAAAAATTTTCTCCGATTTTATGACGGAAACTTTTTCACCATAAATATTTACAAGAGAATTTAATTCCAAAATTTAAAAAGTAAATAAATTAAATGCAGTCATAGTAAATATATAGCGGTCACCGTAAATGCCCGTAATACACTGGGTGTAATTAGTATAATAAATAATTCTATCTTAAAATATTCACAAGAGCAGGCCCAAGTAATTATTTGTTAACGATCTCGAAAGTCGTGTTATCTAATTTGATAATTACAAAAGTTTACAATTCAATTAATCCAATTGAATTGGTTAGTGGAAGTTTCGAGAATAGGAGAAGATGACTTATCTTTTCCATCTCCAAGTCTCTAACATTTTTACCTAACAACACATATTTATGTACTATGTACATATATGAAGTTATTTTGGAATATGGAGTGAAAGAAGTTTTTTTTTTATATTTAGATAAATTAAAAACACGTTTATTTTTTGGGTTCTCCTTACTCACTACACCGAATCAATCGATCGAAGTGATTAAATGCATAGAGATAGTTAATAGGTCCGAAGTGATATGCCGTTTGTTACCATGACACACCGTGATTTTCATGGGAAATTAGTACCTATATTAATCCGATAACTATGTTACGTAATAAATTTATAAGTGTTATTAAAAAATATTTTGTGTTAAGTTTTAAGCCCATGCGAAAGCGATTCAACGGCCTTATGTGAAAACTTTTTCATTGTACGGATTGATATAAAAAAATAGAGCCACGTTTAGATTCAGCTCTGTTATGTGCATTATGCATTCCTATAAACAGCGAATGTCATGTTTAATTATTGTAAGCTGTATAGAAATAAAAATAAAACACACGCGATCGTAGCCATCAGCATTAGTTGCTACATGAATAAAATCGTTAAAAATATTAATTTGTTGATTATTTTTTACTTTCACAAAACAATTTTATTAATATTTCTTTCATTATTTCTTTAGCAAATAAAAAAAAAATATTTTCAATATTATTATATTCATAACAACGTAAAATGTTAATTCAGTAATAGGAGGAAAAAACTTCTATTCGTTGAAGATGTTACCCGGAGTATTCATTATTGAGGTATTAATTAAATTTCCTCGAGCATCTTTAATCGCGGTATTTATTGGTAACGACCTAAATTGGTAATACTATCCACGAAGTTGAAGACTAGATAAGAAAGAAAAAAAATACTCCTTTATTTAGAGCAAAAATTTATCCAAAGGAAATGTTAGTGAAGAATAACGAACATCGTAAATTATATGATGATCTCTAGTCTACAGAAAATTATATCGTCCAAGTGAAATACTAAAAAAGATAAAGATTTTATACAATAACTAGCATTGCCCGCGGCTCCGCCCGCGTTTAGATAACCAAAAACCAAATTCTTAGGTTTTTACATATTAGTATACTATTACATTGCAGATTTTGTATTTTTTCTCAGAAATCAGCTATTTTCCCGCGGTAAAAAGTATCCTATATATTGACCGGGACAACCAGCTGTCACCAAATTTCATCGAAATCCCTCCAGTGATTTTTCTGTGATGCGGTAACAGAAAGACAGACAGACAAACAGACAAAAATTCTAAAAACTATAGATTTGGCCTCTGTATCGATAATAATGTTTAATTCAATAAGATTTTTCAAAAAATATTTAATGTACAGATTCGGCTTAGTTACAATTTTATTATAGGTATGTATAGATAATAGGTATTATTTTGTTGGGTGTGGTGCCGAGGTCGGCCCTAGCTACGTCGACCAGTTTTGGTCCATTGTAGCTCTAGATAATAGGTAACTCATTTCAGTAAAAAAAATATAAATTCAGGCCTAACTGGCCTATTATTAATGATAATTAATAAAGGCGAGAGGCAAAAATACAGGTATATATTAATGCATTTACCTGTCTATATAAAAAACTTACTGTTTTCAACATTTTTTTTTTATTACACCAAAACTCGGCAATAGATACTAAATAAAAAAAAGAAAATCAATTGTGCAAACACAGGAGAAAAAGATACTCACTGTTTCATCTTTGCTTATTTACATATATATTATACAAGATATAAGATCTTAATATTTTGACAACAATTAATAAATGTTTGTGTTCATACTAATTTAAGTCTGATCTAGAAACTAATAAAATAGTGAGTAAAATACGTTCACTCTATATTGAATGTACACTGTAAGTATTTACCTATTTATTTAGGCGTGTACCAATATAATTAGTTCAAACAAGCCGTCCCAAATTCTAAACTAATTTGGTAGGGTTTAAGTTATAAAAGTACGAGTACATCCGTACTAATATTATAAATGTGAAAGTATGTTTGTTTGTTTGTCCTTCTTTCACGTCGAAACGGATTGACAGATTGGCGTGACTTTTTATATGAAGATAGTTGAAGCGCTGGAGATGGACATAGGCTACTTTTTACCGCGGGACATTATCTCATTCCCAGGGAAAACACGTTATAGCACAACCCAAAAAAATATTTACGATCAGAATTACTTGAAACTTGGTATTAATGCTCTTCAGTACAATCAAATAAATATGTGTTTGAGCATTTTTCGAAATTCATCCCAAAAAAGGGTAAAATTGGGGATGAGTTTTAACGCGAGCGAAGCCGCGGGTTCTGCTAGTATATAATAATTTCACGTCAGCATGAGATATATTTATAAAATATGATGAAATATTTTTTAGCAAACATTATGCCTAAAACGCTTGAATATTCACGAAGCCCTCACGGTCCAACAATGATCGAGTATTTCGCATTGTTGTTCCCACCTGGTGAGAGCGCCTTTATTATACAATCCAGAACTACACAAGCGAGTATTATACAGAGTGTATTATTCAGAGGGATATTCAAATAGGTCTAGAGCTTATCTTGCGTATTTGTAGTCATAGCGTGTCATAAGCTATTGAAATAATAAAAATCTTTAAAACTATTAGGGATTTTATTATTTCAATTGCTTTAAAGCAACAAAATGATGAATAATTTATCATAAATAAAAGTTGGAGTAGTTAAAGGAAGGGTTTCGATAAGGCCTCATTTCCGCCCCAGAATATCGAAGAAAATTATGTCATTCGATTTGATATTTTTTTACGTATTCTGAAAATGGACTGTGTACCTGATAAGATAATATATTTATCAGAGCAAAAAACTACAATTAATACTACTTGTGAGACGCCAAACTTTACTCTAACTGGGATTTTCATTCAAAATGAGACTTTTTGGGTTACATTCAACTTTTTTTATATATAGAAGAGCAGAGCACATATAAGAATCAGTTTCTTTTTTTTATTTTATTTTAATGTTTTTATGTTTCTACACAATATATTTAAAAATTACAGTGCTTTCATCCTGCAATCTATATAAAAAAAGTTGAGAAGTTACTGAAAATATCTCATTTTAGACGAAAAGTTAGGCCAGATACCAGTTAGACCAAAGTTTGGCGTCTCACAAGTACGAGTAGTATTCATAGTAGTTTTTTGTCTCTCATAAATATATTAACTTATCAGGCACACAATCTACTTTCAGAATATGTAAAAAAAGGTCAAATCGTATGACATATTTTTTTTCGTTATTCACGGGCGGAAATGAGGCCTTATCGATACCCTTTCTTGAGACTATAATATCTAGACGCGTAGAACAAGCACACATACTAAATTATATAACCCATTATCCTCTTCGACAAAGGCAAACATAAATTTTAAAACATTAGTACAAGGCAACTTCACAAACTACTTAGTGAATTAATAAAACCACTTACCCCCCATAAAGGATTTAATTCGTCAGGTCTTAATCGAAAGTACTTTTCAGCCAGTGCGAGGGGCGGCGCTGAAGCGAGACGAACATTTGTCCAACATCGAAGAAACTTTACTACAGACTCGAACGTGTACAATGCCAAACGATCGTTCCCGTAGTTTGACATGTGAGTCATGAATACGTTGATCTGGGAATAAATATTATAGTTAGCTATGTATAGGTGTGAAAACAGGTATGTATAAAACATACATGTCCATTATTATATATAAAAAAACTAAAGAAAATATCGTATATATATATATATATATATATATATATATATATATATATATATATATATATATATATATAAGTTTACTTTCTTTTATTCTTACATACCTACTTTATACTGAACCTTTCTTTTAAATACCCGAGACCGGGCCTCTCGTGACCATGATATGATTGCTGTAAAGCATTCGAAAAATCCGAAAAGATAGTTATTTATAATGCCAAATATTCGCATAAATCTGAGAAAGTATTATTTGAACCTTTCTTCTACAATAACACAAACAACAGTGAGTAAATAAATTCGTACGAAGATAAACTGAAGTATTTTTATGACTCATAAATCTTAAAAATAGTCTCAAATTTGCAAACAAAACTGATCTGTTTCTATTAACTTTTTATCTTCACGTAATTTTCAAGAAAACAGAGAGAAAAATAGTGATAATTGCCATTTTCTTTTGGGAACGATGAAATTGAGTTGAATTCGCAGTTTCTTCTGTTCGCGATACTGTTATGTTCTTCTGATCCATTTCAGTCCTAGCCATCAATCGCACTAGGTCTAACCCTTGCGTGGGTGATATTATAGTGTACCAGTATGTAAACAAACACAAGTGCGTGGAATGTCAAATTGATGGACTGAAGGCTATACTTGTTCTACGGTAACACAGAGACTCAACGCTTCTAATTTCCTAGCTCAGGATTGCTATCGACTCTTTTGGTCCAACCCGGAAACCGAACCTAGAATCTCCTAATCTAAAGCAGTATAAGCTAGCCAATAGATCGCCTAAGCATCGTGGTAAAAAAATGCAATTATTATTCACAGGAATACCATCCGACAAACCGAAACAGAGATCTGGTGCAAATATAGAAGTTATAGATAGAAATTGAACCCGATGCCGGTGTAGTTCAGGTGTGACATGTCGTGTACCAATATAACTACGTCGAAAACGACTGCCGTTAAAAAGATTATAATATTGTTAAATTATAAACTTTAACTAAAATGATAATGAGTATACAAAGCGCGCTACTAATTGGGACACTCTGGCTTTAAAATGATGTACCTACGTTAGAAATCAGATAAAAAAATATTTCATAAAACTGTAGCATTCATTATCAAGGGAAAAGAATTATGATTTCATTTAGAGCACTGCACTTTCATCACTATGTGCTCATAGTCGAATGGCGATATAAAGGCTCTGTATCAACGTGTACATTAAGTATAGTTCAAAGCGGTTTCGTACTAGGCTTGTGTGGAGGCGTCCAATCAATTTATCGATAACGATGTTTTGATTTAAAAAAAAAACAAAACCCTATGCGACGACAATTCATTCCACTGTATTTGTTTTTGTATAGTTTTATTTTCAAACAGTGAACTCTATTCATATTTTTGTCATGAATTGCTTTATCTATAATTTACTTTGTGACAGTCGTAATAAATATAATTTAGCAGCATGGTCCATGTTATTCATGGGACTAGTCCATTATTTATTTATATTGTTTTGTTGTTAGTACATCTTTTAAAGTTTTAGAGCTAAATTTTTTAATCCATTTATATGATAGAATGCTCGTACACATAGAATGTTTTTACAATAGTTGTACAATTTTATTTTGAACAATAAAAGGTTTTTATTAAATATTGAAACAACAATACAGAACAATTTTGTTGCAGTTTTCACAAGTCGCTTAAGTTTAAAAGAAAATTATTATTGTAGGAGTATATAACAATAATAATCTTTAGTAAACATTACTTAGACGCCTAATATAATAATTACATTAGCCTTCGCCATACTTAGACTTTTAAAAGTTACAAATTGCAGAAATCATTCAGTGCCCGATAAAGTAAACAAAAATCAAAGACGAAATCGAGTACAGATTTGGTGATACATGAAAAGTCAAAGGCCAGTAGTAAATTGAACGGGCGACGTTATTGACGACCGTTTAGAACACTTCACGTGCGGTCCGTCCGATTCAACCAGTAACGAGACCATCGACAGCCCACATGATGATCGAGATAAATTCTAGCCGAGTTCCAAATTGTTTTGCGGACAATCCCTTTCATGTCAACTTAATGAGAAACGTTTGAAGTAAGACACGTTTTGTCTATCATATATATCTATGTCAAAGCATTTCGATAATTTCTAATATAACAATAGAACACCCACTCATCATGGCTAAAAAGTTAAATAAACACACAACTCGAGGCATTTCTAATTAGTTCCAACTCAAATTAGAAACAAGCGCAGTATTACACAATAGTACCTAAAGTATACCTATATATATATATATATATATATATATATATATATATATATATATATATATATATATATATATATATATATATATATATATATAATTACACAAAATAGAGATTCGTTATAAAATAACAATATGAAAACCGTTCGTATACAAGAAGGAAATATAGGAGCAAGTTTACACAAAACCACTTCGACGAAGTTACACACGAGCAGTATCCGCCCGCATGGAACGGAAACTTGGTAACAACAATTACGAATGCAAATGGTCAATAGTAAATCCAACTTACCGGGTTATTAATGACGGTTTGGAACAACTCTCCGCCTTGTATGGAACGGTCGAGACGTTGTCTGCCACCTGGATACCGCTCTAGCAGAAGTGTATGCGTGAAGAGACCGCAGGTTTGACGCGGTAATACCATTACGTCCCTGTGACGAAAGCCACGCCGTAATCTAGGGAAATCGAGAAAAAAGGTTAAGGTTGCATTGTTCTGAGTAAATCAACTTTTTTTAAATATATAAGTGTAGTTTTGAATTTAGTTGTAGCTTTGTTGGTGTTGTGTTATCAATTTTAGGAAATGAGCATTCACAGAAGTGAAAACTATTTACATTATACTGGTGCGTTATAATTTAGAAATATTCAATATTCTCATTAAATTTATCATTTGTTAATATTAATAACAAAAGTACATAGTACCTACTGATTTTCAAAAGTATATATTAAATTGACCGTTATATACATTTTTAAGCATTCAGTATTGAGATAGTTAACGGCTGCCGTATGTTAATCCAAAAGGGAGATTTAATTTATTATTTCAACACACATTTCATTCTCATAAAATGAAAATTAAAACTCGTCGTAGTTAAGCCACGATAAAAATTCATGTACAGATATGTACAGATTGTACATATAAAAACTTGTACGTAATTTAAAAGTACCTAGGATTATTCAGAGTTCTACGTTTGGACTTATTTAAATAGCAAAATAAACATTACACTCAACGCCACTCTGCTAGAATTCTCTTTATAGCAGACGTGCAGATATAAAATACATGCAAAACATAGAACGAAACATATTTAGATTATGTGCCAAATAAGGTCGCGCGAACTTTTCGGAGGCAAAAGTAAGACTTGTTAATTACCAAGCAATATTTTTGTAAAAAGGTTTAAAATGTAATTTTATGTAGAAACTAGCATTGCCCGCGATTCCGCTCGTGTTCAGATGACCAAAAACCAAATTCTTAGGTTTTACAGATTAGTAGAGTTTACATTGCAGTTTTTGTATTTTTTCCTCAGAAATGAGACGTTTTCCCGCGGTAAAAAGTATCCTATATGTTGACCCGGATTATCAGCTATCACCATACCAAATTTCATCAAAGTCCCTCCAGTGGTTTTTCTGTGATGTGGTAACAGACAGACAGATAGACAGACAAAAATTCTAAAAACTATAGATTCTGCCTCTGTGTCGATAATAATGTTTATTTCAATAAGATTTTCCAAAAAATATTTAATGTACAGATTCGGCTTAGTTACAATTTTATTATATATGTACAGATAACGTTATTTTTATTAAAAACAAGAAGTGTGGCAAGAAGCCGGACTTTCTAAAAGCACACATCGAACAAATAATATAAAACTATATATGAATATTTTATAGCGAGATTTGTAGAATAGAAATACTATTTTACTGTCCTAGACATAAGTACCGATACTTGAAAGCGAATCCAATTTGTTCCAAAATTCTAGTTGGCAGTATTGCGTCCTATTTCGTATTGGATATTCAATCTCATACACCGGGGTATCTATTGCATAGGCGAATATCTACAGAAATGCGCGTACGATGTAGACTGAAGCGTCGCCGCAACGCAATACGCATCGCTTGCGGTCTATAGGAGTTTGGTAACCGCAACACTGGCTGGCCCACTAAATATTCCCAATCATCCTGCCCCTCTTGTACTCAATTACTCAATACTCAATTACTCTTGTATTCAATTAGTATACGCTTATTTCTTCACCCTTAAAAATAACTTTAAATTGGACCCAGTCATGCAAAAAACAGCCATGTGCGTAAAAGTACCAACAGAGTTATAAGCATTTTATTATAAAAAATAAAATAATTATAAAAAATAAACAATACTTCTATAAATATTGTTCAATTTTAAAATAACCAGAAAAACAAAACAACCCAAGTGCAACTATCGAGGGAAAAATGCCTACGCACATAGCTGTTTTTTGCATAACTGGGTCCAATTATTCAAATAAAAGTCCTTAACGCACCTTTATATCTCAGAAAAACCAACTATCGTTCTTAGCAATAAGTCTGACGTGCTACAGACTGAACTAGTAATAATAATACTTGATAAAAAGAAATACATAGAAATTAACTAAATTACATTCCATACATCAAATACACATAAGTATTTAGTATTACAACTGCACGCCACATCGCCTGCGAGGAATTTAGATAATCATACATTAACAATTAGATTCGTGAGAATTTATAGTGAGCAAAACCTTAATAACTAAACCTTAGACATATTATTATTTATTACTATAACACCATATCTAGACTATGGATAAACATCTGTGTAATTCGAGCGTATTCTATTCTTATACGTAAAAAAACTGATAATAATATTATTTATCTTATGATATTGAAAGCATAAAAAATATATACAAATATTGAGTATCTGTATGTAAATAGAAAATGTAACACTTAAATTTTAAATTCACGCGTCAATAAGTAAATGACCGCCCAAAATGTTTAATTTATTAGTGACATTTACAATTTAATTTATCAGCGCTCGGACAAATACGGTACTCTGATATATAATTTGAAATGTTTTTAGTCCTATCAACGCTTTCATTTGAACTTATTATCTCGTTTAAATAGAAGCTTTCATAATAAAATCATTTTATTTTGAAAAGAGGCCGTAAAATATCTAACAATAATGGAACTGACCTAATAATGCTAAAAATTCCTTTAATCAAAATCATATATATCCATACTTATATACTAATATTATAAATGTGAAAGTGTGTTTGTCCTTCTTTCACGTCGAAACGGAGTAACGGATTGGCGTGATTTTTGTGTGGAGATAGTTGGAGGGCTGGAGAGTGACATAGACTACTTTTTATCGCGGGAGATTACATAATTGCCACGTTATAATACAATCCAAAAAAATATTTGTTATCAGAATTACTTGAAACTTGGTATACACATATATACTTTTCAATAAAATTAAATAAATACGTGTCTTAGAATTTTTCAAAATTCATCCTATAAGGGGGTAAAATAGGGGATGAAAGTTTGTATGAAACTTATGAAACTACCTTTTTAGAGATTTTTTGTACTTTTAGCGCGAGCGAAGCCGCGGGTTCTGCTAGTATAAATATAAAAATGAAAGATTGTGAGAAGATAATTCTGAAAAAAAATTCTTGATAAAAATATATTGCTTAACAAAAAATTTATGAACGCACAGACCCAATGGTACTGTCTAGATGTCCCAAGGCTATATATTAGATTTTCTTCTAGAGCGTAGCGACTCAAGGAGGTTTCTACACAGGTTATCGCGTCAAGCGCATTTTACGAGTAGATGTCTCATTTTAAATTTTCTACCACAAAAGTGTATGCAAAAGCGAAGGTAAGACTATTATAGGGATCCTTAATCCCTCAACGACAGCGGACACACCGGCGTTACAGTTAACAATATAGATTTCTTAGAAATATTAATTTCTTAGAAATTTACCTGGAGGCGTTAAAAACTTATTTATTAGTATAGTTTCATCCTAATTGGCTCGTGGCTACGTATTCAAAGTTGTTCTTAAGTAAATACTAAGAAAATATTTGTCAATATCGGCGGCTTCGACCGCACAGACTTAATCTTTCAATTAAAGTACTTCAAATCGTTTTGCGATATCTTATCCAGACAAAAAATTAGGCTGATCTTTTATGAAAATCCTAAAAGAGTTCTATTTTCAAAATATATATATATATATATATATATATATATATATATATATATATATATATATATATATATATATAAAGATATAAAGAATATAATAATATAAAGAGAGACACACAAACATACCTATAATTAGAAGTGGCGACTGTTTGAGATATATGTACGTCTAAATAATATTTAGTTTAATTAGGACCAATTAATGAATAGTGACGTAATAGTCTACAGGCCCCAACGGGTATTTTAATGATTGATAACAATCTAAAACTTCACGAGTAGCTAGCTTTATTTTGACAAGACGCCAACTTTTCTTTGTACGAAAATTTGATAATCTATACATATAATAAAATTGTAACTAAGCCGAATCTGTACATTAAATATCTTTTGGAAAATCTTATTGAAATAAACATTATTATCGATACAGAATCTATAATTTTTAGTATTTTTGTCTGTCTGTCTGTTACCGAATCACAGAAAAACCACTGGAGGAACTTTGATGAAATTTGGTATGATGTTAGCTGGTTATCCGGGTCAACATATATGATACTTTTTACCGCGGGAAAATATTTAATTTCTGAGAAAAAATACAAAAACTGCATTGCAAGAGTATACTAATATGTAAAACCTAAGAACTTGGTTTTTGGTCATCTGAACGCGGGAGGAGCCGCGGGCAATGCTAATGATAGATAAAATTGTGGTATTGATACGGAATATGTTGAAATGGTGATTGTCAAAATTTATTACTAACAGGTTTTAGGATTTAATCTTGCGATAATCCAACATAAAACAAGAAAAAATGCAAATTTCATATTTTAAACCTCCAAAGTTAATTATGAACTAAAGACATTTATTTCGTTATCGAGGGTCAGTATACAATGCACAACCAAAATTATAAGTCGTTACTGAATTCGGTGAACTAAGCAAATACGTATAGAAACAGCTGAGTTAGTTAACTTTGAATATACCGGCCAACTCGATATAGGAAGTCGTAAACAAATTCTGTATATTCGAATGGTCTATAAATTGAATTTAATATAGACTCAATGGATATGATCGGACTAACTTAGCAATCAGTCTAGAGAAATTGATTTTACAACATATTTATGACGTTCACTTAACGTAGAACAAACTCGCATACAAAGTAGCTTTGGTACAAAGATGTGTATCGATTTTTTACAATTTTTATTATACGACTAGTTTTTGTGAAAAACTAGCGACCCAGGTTGATTCCCCATACAAACTTTCATCCCTATTTATAGTGTAGGATGTAGATGAATAAAAATATATTAACAAACTTTTTTAGGGGCTATAAAGGTTAAGGAAATGATGAACAACAATTATCATATGCTATTATACATTAGTCAACAACAAACAAACACACAAATACAAATCTTGTAGGTAGGTACATAAATATTTTTCTAAATCCCGTCCTTTACTGAGACATACACACTTTTCAGAATACCTTTTCTTACAGCGATCGTTATTATGCTGTCTAACCACGATAAACTAAAACTAAAAACTTAGACAAAGACAATTTTCCTCTATTCCTAATTGAACTCTACGTTAACGACAAAAGTTTTTATGTGTGTGCAAGTTCTATACTCATTCACGCAAAAACGGTTAAACAGATTTGGATAAAATTTAGTAGGTACTCAGGTTATGACCTAGAATAACACACACTACTGTTAGGCGTCTAGGGACGCACCCAAGCGAAGCAAGAGTAACTCGTAGTATGGGGATAAGAATCGACTAACCTGGCCGGACGCAAGTGTGGATATTCTTCTGTACTCGTTACTTTAACATCCCACACTTTCCTCCATGCTTCGTATAGCGGTTCATGCACCGGATACACGCCGGAATGATGAGGCGACACCGAATAGCAGGAATTAGTTGGTATTCCGTGCTCGATTGCGAACTGCTTGTTCAGCATCATTTCAGTTTCGAGTTGAGATACATTGTTGTATAAGTGAGGCTGCTGGTGATTCCACATGTGGCAAAACCTTTTACATAATATATAAAAAAGCCCATTAAAACCTTCGTTGAGTAAAAATATAAGTAGGACTTTGCTAATTTAAATAAGCATTTCATTTACATAATTAGTAAAATGTAAAAAATATTAATTAAATTTTTATATAGATAAACATGAAAAAGATACATACTATAATGAAAACATAAACGGGTTTGCTACGATTTTAAAATAGCTCCATAGACAAAATTTAATTCTTAGCTTTAATAATACGAAGAATATATTAATTAGTATAGTATGTCTCATATTATACTATTGTAAAAACATCTACATATACAGAAAAAAATACATACAAACATAGAACCAATCTTTTTAGAAGTCGGTTAAAGTAAGATCAAATATAATAATTTAAGAAAATCGATATATCCTATTACCTACATACTTATTTTTAGTGTTATTATTATGCATGGTAAATACTAAATTAACAGTAGTAGGTACGTATTATCTATTAATGATCTCACCAATTAAAATGTTCCCGGTTCTTCAACAAGGCGTCATCTCCTCGATTCTCCAAATCAGTTCCGTGATGATAATACTTGGCACTAAAACCAAGATTAAAACGAAATCCCGGAACCAGCCGCTGTAACGCAGCTTGTGAAGCTAACAATGCCGACACATCCTCTTCGTGTAGACGTGTACCTGTGTCGAGGATTACAACGTGTCAGAATATAATATTATGTTTGAATTAATTTCATATATATAAAAAGATTTCAAGATGTTTTTCTCTTTGACACCGCACCCGTAGCTCGTATCAATTATCCAAGCCGTTACTGACACATACTATAGTCCATATCATAAAAACTGCAGAACCGATTTTGATGAAATCTTTACTGTTCCCTAAACTGAAGTAAGTGTAAGCAAATAAAAAATAATGTCACAACCCAATTACTTGTTTCTGAGAAATGCGTACGCACAAACGTGTCGAATTGATAAGCTTCTCTTTTGAAGCCAGTTAAAAATCATGATAATAGCGTAAATAATATTTAGAATGTAAATATACTTATTTGTTATTTCTTTGTAATTTATTTTTATCTTCTAATAATTATTATAATATGAGAGTACTCATTTTCATAGATTTTCCTAGAAATGCTTTCGCTCATTGCTTCCCGCCATGATCACGAAAGACGGTCGCAAACCTTTAAGCTTAGAAAAATCCATTACGATATTAAAAAAAAACTACTAACAGCTCAGTAAACTAAATAAAAAAAATATTCAGGTATAATAATATGTACCTAGATGGTAGGTACTAGCTATACGAGTACAGAGATAGTAATTTTTTATTACTTTGGTATGCCATGATACTATAGTTCTTTTTATTATATCAGATGCTCTATTCAGAGGTCAAGCCATATCAGCTCCGGCTACGCATATTGATAAGTTTTATAATACATTATTCAAAGATGTATATTTATGTACTAACATATAAAGCGCTTCATAGCCTAAATCATTAATGATAAGACTTTATGAAAATTGGTATCTTCCATTCCATATACATACGTGAAATTAAATGCGTCTGAGAATATCATCGTTTTAATAAGGAAAAGATTTTAAAAAATCAAAAGTTTGTTTGATACTCGTATACTTACATATATTTTATTTTGTTACATCGCTCAAAAATATAAGTGGTAGTCTATAACCTACGTGTAGAACCTTAATATTTGCACCATTACGGCTTAGCTTTTTATAGCTTAATTTCCGCTAGTGATTTAAAATGTTAGCGGTAGCAAGTTTTGCTACCAACTTAATTAACTACAACATTATTATACGACAGATTTTAATCTATGGTGTTCGAAGAGCTATACATTTATTAGAACCTATGTTTGTATGTCAAGACTAATACGAATATATATATATATATATATATATATATATATATATATATATATATATATATATATATATATATATATATATATATATATATATATATATATATATATATCTTTAACGTACATATATTATTTAGTAACAGTTTCTCTTATAAAAAAAATGTTTAAAAATTCTTTCAATATTACGTAGCCGTAGAATAGTTCTACTTAATATCTAGCTCCCGACTTCATCCGGATCTCATATAATTTCAACGTTTTAAATCTATACGACAATATTTCTAGTAGATTAAAATCGATCTCAAACATTTAATTGTTAAAAGTTTAGCTAATAAAATATAAAAGAAAATATAGTGTATATATATATATATATATATATATATATATATATATATATATATATATATATATATATATATATATATATATATAATACGTATAGAAACAGAATACTTTTACATATATCGAACGTATAAGTTCTCGTATCATATTTTATTAACTGCATATGTATATACTTAATACAATAATTAAAACGTCAATTAATACGATAACTTTTATCTTGTATGTAATTCAACATAATAGCGATGATCGTAATTTAATAATTAACTTCGCAAAGGATTCCAACACGCTATATTACACTTCGTATGAAAGTAAGCGGCATAATATCGATGATTTTCGTTTATCCAACGAACGGAGCGTTCTGAACGCCCGAGCACGTCCTCATGCGTAACTGTTTTATTGCATCACGATAGATTAATACAAATTGAAGTGTATAAAAACAATCGATTCAGATTTAAATTTGGCGACGATAAAACAAATAACGTTTCTGTGATATTATAAGAATTTATTTAATTATTATATTTTGCCATTTTAACGGAATTCTGAAGTATGTACAGGGTTTATTGAAATAAACAAACTTGATTGCCCTGACTGGTTTGTAATAGTTGTAGGCCTAAATTTATTTTTTTATGTTGGGACATTAACATTTAACACAGCACCATCTAGTTCCATGGTAAGCTACGAGGCTTGTGTTATGGATACCAGATAGTTGACAAACTATACATATATAACTTGAAATACATACATATTATAAATATAAACACCCATGACTGGAGTACAAACAATCGTGCTCATCGTCATCATCAAACTGAGCCAAACGTGTCGTCATTCAACAAACACCTCATATATTTACTAAAATTTAGTTAGTCAAAAACAAGCAAAGATTTTATTTGGAATGCAACCCCTTTTAAATGGTGCAACGATCGTATGAAAATTAAATTTTCGTATTCAAATTAATAAAATATGAATGAGCAGGGCTAAGGCTGAGTAGGTCACTCGTTCATAATAATATAGAGACTATATCCAATTTTGCCTTTTTGAATTTAATATTCGCATTAAGAGTGCGCCATGAGACCGCTACGATTCGGATTTGGAAGAGCGGGATGACAAGAGAATGTTCTATCGTGAGTGAGAAGTATAGAGCGATAGATGCTCAACAAATTTAAGCGCCAAAACAGTTTTTAATTTACTATAAATTAATTAAACAACCGATCGAAAAATGAAATTCGGTAAATGAAGAAATACTTCTTGGCAAAACAAAAAAAGCCCTACAAAAAATAGTGAGCTGTTTCTGAAATAAATAGCAATATGTGTCCAAAACATGTATTTTTCATAAAAATATACTATCGAGAAAATTTTCACCAATCGTGTTTTCAAATTTGGCAATTCAAGATAGAAGTCCGAAGTATTATTTCCCTTAATATTAAAGTGGTAACTTTCACAGATTCTGAGATAAATAACTATGTCTAGGTACAAAATTGCCATATGCACACTCTTAAATTTAAATATAGTTCGAAGTAAAATGAGATGGGAAAAGCGTTAAACACCAAGACAGCACAAAAGGAATTAGATTTACCTGATAATATGGGATAAAACTGAACGAGTCACGTTTTTAAAGGGATGGGGTCGATCCTGAACAAATACCATTTCACACGTTTTACAGTATTATTAAAAATAAAAGTGTAAAACTGTGTATACATTGGAGCAATTTATTATCTAAAGAACGAAGGCAAAATCGTCATATTCTTACTTTATGTATTTAATGTAATATATTGTTTTAAACATTATTACTCTAGTTGTTACGTTTTAATTTTTTTAGCACAATAAAACCAGTTCAAATTACATACCCAACCTTTCTAAGCAGAAGTAATGACGATAATTCTGGGAAATTAACAAGTGTTTTAAACAAATGTAAAATACTATATATTATTATATATATACACTAGCGACTCACCCTCGCTCCGCTCGGGTTCGTCCCTAGTGAAGTTTTGGGTTTGTATAAATTTTAATGCCGAATCATAAAATAAAAAAAAATTGACCGAAAAATAAAAATTTAGGGTGGACACTGGACCATCCTTTAGGGGTATGAAAAACAGTTTAAGTAATATTCTCAGGCCTACTGAATTCATTCAGTAAGTCTGACTTCATTCAGTTACTGAATTCGTTCAGTTCAATTTATTTCATAAAAATCGGTCAAGCCGTTTTGGAGGAGTTTTGTTACAAACACTGTGACACGAGAATTTTATATATTAGAAAATATATAAAATAAATTTAACGCAAAAAAATAGTAAAATAAGTTTTAATAAACAGTTTCAAAATAAGTTTTAATAAAACTTATTTGATAAATCACAAAATCCAAACCTGAACAACGCACGCAAAACATTTTATTTATCGCATCGCTAGACTTAAAAAGTTTAAGCCGATTAATCGCCTTGCCAGCGTTTACCTGTAAACTAATCACCGATTAAAAAGGCAGCAAAATGTCGGCTTCACCGGCTAGTCGACAATTAATCAGTACTTCACTAACCTAAGCACATTAATAAAGGACAAAGTGATATAAAAATACATACACAATATGTACTAATATATATATACTATACAAGAAGTTATTTACTTTTAACGAGGTCATTTCTTTTTCGCGATAACGTTGATTAACTGACTGTTAATTAACTTTAACATATCTTTAAATATTAATAAAATTATCGAGTATACATACAAACGATAAACTTACGATGAAATGTATACTATCTAAAACGTAAAACCACATTCATGAATTTTACTTACATTTATAAATATATATGTATGTACATAAAATGCTTATATTCTTCTTCTTCTTCTTCCTGCCCATTTCCCAAGTCACTTGGGGTCCGCGCAGTAAGTCTTCCTCTTCCATTCTCCCCTATTAATCGTCATCTCATCATTCACCCCTTTCTCTTTCATGTCTTGTCTCACACTATCTATCCATCTTTTCGTCGGGCTTCCTCTACCTTTCCATCCATCTACATTCATTTCCATCACTCTTCTCGTCACATGCGTTTCATCCCTCCGCTTCACATGCCCATACCAACTAAGACGATTCCCTTTCAACTTCTCTGTCACTGGTGCTACTTTTAAGCTTCCTCTTATGTACTCATTCCTTATTTTATCCATCCTCGTCACTCCACACATCCACCTTAACATTCTCATCTCAGCAGCATGCAATCTTCTTTCATCAGTCTCATAAATATGCATTTCTATTTTTTTTTATATTACGTAACATTTTATCACTGTCTCATTAGTCTACACTCTAGTGAATTACTCAAGACTGCACAGACAGGACAAGGTAATCAAGAATATCAAGAATTTTTCCGTCAAAGTATTATAGGTAGCAAGTCAAAGTTAAAAGATGGTGTTCTGTGCCTTGGAAAGCATATAATGCCAACGCTTCTGATCTATGTACAGTCGATTGACTTTTTAACCTACTTCTAAATTAAAAAATTAAAAATACGATAGCCTAATAGGGCTTCTAAGTAAATGTGCAAAAATAACAAGTCGGAAACTAAAGGACTGAATGCAATAATTATTGCAATAGATGGTAACGTATAGTGAAAAAGTTTTATCTAAATCGGATCAGTTGTTTTCAAGATACAGACTATTAAGTGTATTTCAACACACGCGTAGTTCAGAAATAACAAACAATATCATCGATAATCTTTAACATAAATATGTACTTATATAATATCTATTCGTACTATGTCTAGTAACATATCAGAATTTTCAATCAACACGCGCACACGATAACCTACATAACAGATATACATTCTGTGAGCTAAACAATTTAACGACCGCCGATGATTATAAACGTTCCAAACATTGCCAATCAAATATAACTAATAATCTATTATAAAATTACTAGCGTTTTCCTGCGGCTCCGCCCGCATAGTACATTAATATAATATACTAAAACCTTCTACGAAACACGCTGCATCTTATGGTATGAGTATTATTCCGATCGGTTCAGTAGTTATCGCAGTATAACCGAACAAAAAAATCTGCTCTCCATTTATTGGTATAGATTACATAACACTTTATTAATTTATTACGTATAAAGGGTATCAAAGATAAAATCTATTAAATACCAGTGACCCACCCTCGTTTTGCTCAGTCCTAAATATAATGTCTTTGTGTTTCTTATTTACTGTGTGAAAAAGGAAAAACTAACAAACCGCGAGCCAACACACATTTATGTTATTATTTTAACTAACAAGAATTCCTATATATTCTAAACAAAAAAATATTATTATATACATATATCATCTCAATGTACACTACTATTATAAAGAGGAAAAATTTGTATTTTTGTATGTTTGTGACGAATAAAGTGGACCGATTTAGATGAAATTTGGTTAGAAGATAGTTTGAGAACCTGGTGAACCTGAAGGCCATAGGATATTTTTTATTCCGGAAACCATCCCTTAAGGGAGTGAATATCGGGATGAAAGTTTGTATGGGGAATCAACCTGGGACGAACCCAACCGAAGCGAGGGTGAGTCGCTAGTGTATGATAAATCTGTAGTTAAAAGCTAATTCATATATCTCATTTAGCCAATCGCCAAAAGATCTATTAGTATCATATAAATTTTTTTATTAAAATCCGTTCAACTGGCATTCCAAATATAAGCGATATTTGTGGTTTTTATTAAATTTTCATGTTTCCGATATATCGAACATTGTAAATTTTGTGGCCACATGTCGACAATTGTGGTTTTCAAATTTTAAATTTGTTGCTTAACCGCTAGCTATGAGTATTTGTTAAAATACTTATCCAAAATTTAATTTAAATTAATTAATTGAATTTTGTATTTATACGAATTTGGAAATTAATAGTTATATAGAAAAATATATTAAAAAGAGTATTATACTAACTTTAGAGTATCTTAAAAATATCTATGAGATATTTTTTAGGAAAAGCCACTTTTAAAAAAATCTAATATATTATAAAATATAATATACCTATGTGTATGTAACATACCTCGTTCCCCAACAAAGATATCATCAATGTCCACAAGAATCCATCTGTCGAGGCTTAAGCTGAGCTGGCCGTGGCTGAGATAACTCAAAGCGTCCAGGAACAATATCCGATGTAACCAGAACTGGAGTCCGGATCCGAACAAAACTCTTTGGACGCCGTCCAAACGTCCGTGGTCTTGTACTACCGTCGCTAATGGCATTCGGTCTTCTGTACGGAAATAGAAATTTGAAAATGTTATTAAATTCCTTAAAATATATTATTTTTGTGACAGTAAAAAATAACAAACGTTCAAGTCTGCTCAAACATCTCATCTTATTAAAAGAGAAAAACAAACTACGCTCCCGAAGGCTACGAGACTTAAAACGATATTTCAATATAATATTTGGACAAAACATTTTCTACAAAAGCCGCAAAATTGTTAGGAGCTCTAAAAAACCGAGTCGCTTTAAAACGTTTCTGTTAGCGAAGCTTGTTTGCGGTTCACGGAACTGACCCAAAATACACACAAAACCAGGCTAATTCCAAGAAACTGTTGAGGTCTGGAATAATAGCAAAGTTCTTGCTAATAGGCTTAAAGTGGAATAAGAACCCTTAGTTGCTCATTTCGTTATTAATTAAAATTGTTTATGAACTACTTGCTTTGTTAGACAAAGTCGTCATTCGACGAAGCCACTGTTTAAATTAATTTTTTACTAGTACAAAATAACTATTCTATCAGAATAGAAAGCTTTTATATCTTATGTAACTATAAACAATATGGCAGTGTGCTATAAAATGCGAACGCCATCTTCATACTAGGATGAACAGAAATACAAATAACAAAAGACGCATCAAAGCAAGTAAAATATATAGGGAGAAAAGTGGGGACCTGTCAATTTGCGTATTTTTATAGACTAAGCTCCGAGCTCCCCTCTAAATAAGAATTGTTTTTATTGGTCTGGCTATCAGTTTAAATAAGTAATTGACTTTCCCACACCGGGGCAAAGGCCTCGTTGAGGACATTTTACTCAATAAACTGTAATTGTCTTAATCGTCAAGGACGATGGTCATACACTTTGCCATATTATATTATATGAATCATAAGGCTTAGTGTTAATCTTATAAAGCATGTACGACCTCTTTCTCAATATAAATTTAGAGTTTGTGCTTTAGTAATAACGTTTAATTTTGATTGACTCTGACAACAATACGCTGAATGAAGTGTTCTCCCGATATAATATTAAGAGTGAGGCGTACCGTAGCAAATTCATTTGACCTGTTAACAAAAGTCTTGAGCCAATAAAAGTTTTATCGGAGGGAGACTGGATGGCGATAAATGAATAGTAAAATGCAAACGGCAAAGTCAAATTATATATATATATATATATATATATATATATATATATATATATATATATATATATATATATATATATATATTCAAATTTTTTATATGCGCATATAAATAAAACATTTCTCAAACTTCATTTATTTGAAGTTACGTAATCCATAAAAAAATTCATAGAAGAATATAAAATCCTTAAAAGAATCAAAGATCACGTGACCTATTGTAAAACAATTGACCTAGGCACACTTTATGGTGTGAATCCGGCCGGCGCAAACATAGGCGATCCTTGCTAATGAGTAAGTTGGTTGGCTTCATTCAGTATGTGTGTTAAATATGCAATAAATTTTAACAAGATTTACTTTAATACGACCGTAGATAATAGAATTAACGTATTTAATTTCTTATTATTTTAGTCACTTACACAAAACGTATCAAAAAATTTTTCATCTTCCTTCATAAGAGAACAAAGTAAATTGAACAATGCATATATTGCCCACATTCATATGGAATCAATTATACGATATTATTATTTACTAAGATACATAATAATTTATTACTACGGACAAGCAACGTCCCTATAGGTTTCACGGGTCATTAGCACAAAGCGTGTCCGAATGGCGCCTAGGATTGGTATTCATAACGTACGGCAAGCGTGCCGGAATTCCAGTGATGTCATCTAATTCGATATTTTACGAATACTGTTGTGTCGCACGTAAACCCTTTCGTGCCACACATTTTTATTTTTATGTATAATAACGTATTTCACGCGTGTTTGCTAAAGGAAAGAAAACGTTCATGTTACGTGAGCTGACAGTGAATTCACCTTCTTTATCGTTGAGATATGTTCATAGGATATTACGATATTTATGGATTTCATTGATGATATGCGCGAGATAAAGTATCAAAGTAATTTTATATTTTGCCGTTGTAATATTGGTAACAACTGTGCTGGTTAACAGTATTATTAGTATGTAGTAGTAACTAATATTTAAAATATTTGCATGAACATAGCAAAAACTTGTTAAAATTCTATATTATATAAAACCCAGATAAATGTTAAAATTAAAGTGTTCGACACTTACCATTGGATCCATAATCGTTTTCTCGTAACGCCCATGCCACGGGTTCATATGTAGAAGAGTTAGCTCGGAATACGGTCCAATGATCGCCAGGCAACGATCCCCAAGCGGTTTCACCCGCCCGAGCTAATCGTAATACGGGTGACGCTGGATTTAGAGCAGCATCCTGAATAAAATATCATATATCAGTGATATTATTATCCAATTTAAATTACACATTAAATATTCATAAGTGAGTTTATGTCAATTTTATGTGTACAAAATTTAAGATTTTATGATAGGAATATTCCTTCAATAGTCTTGCTATTACCTTCTATAATAACAATTTATGATAAAGAAAATTTCTCTCAGATGTAATACGCGACAATAGGCCATGCAATAAATTTCAATTTACCTTGAGCCGTAAATTGGTATGCATGAAGAGTGGGAATCCTTTCAGTTGAGCCCCAACAAGGCTCTCTTCTCCTGGCGTTGCAAACCCGACGACCCCTACTGAATATTCTCTACAGTATTTGTCGAGAAGTTCTCGATTCCATTTGTCCATATTTGCATATTTCGACAGCGACTCAAATACAATCACGCCATATCGCCCCTTGTCCAGAGTGGTAAGTACTGGTAGACTTTTGCCTGCTACTTCCACTTTGTACCTGTGAATTTTTATGCACATAGTAATCATGTTGATATTTATTTTTTTATTTATTTTAGGGAAACAAACAGTACAATATTACATAAATAATAAATAACGCATAAACCAATGAAGTTTCCACATATTAAAAATACAAATGAGAAGCAGACCACAATGAAAATAAAAAAAAAAACAAAAAGTTAAACACTAAACTAAAAATTTACGAAAAGGAACACTGATTAACATTAATAATAAAAAATAAGGAAAAACATAAAATACATAAAAGACAAAATTATCAATTAAACAGTAAGTTGTTAATACTATTTTTGAAACCTATAAGTGAATTCGAAAATATGTCTATACTTGTACATTTTTTATTATACTCATTACATGAGCGAAGTATAAAGATATTTCGAGCATATTTCGTTCCAGTACATGGCAGGTCAAAAATATCGTGGTTGCGCTTACTAAATTTTGGAACCTTAAAATTCGAACAGCTTAATAAGAAATTATTTAAGCAACTTAATTATATTATTTAGTCCACTAGAGGCTAACTATCATAGATTTAATTATTACAATTATAAAATAACTTTCACACTACATTTTTACATATTAAATAAGCAATAAACATCAACCAAGACCACGTCTTAAAATTATTTTTATTTGTTAAACAAAGTTATATAACTAACAGTTTTTAAATCTGTTTGACTTAGCCGGTAACCCTCTTGAGGCTGCTGCATCATTATTATCATCATAATCACCATTGAAAAGGCAGTGGTAGCCCAGTGGTAACACGCTCGCTTGGGAAACCGAATGAAGCGGGTTCAAATCCCGGGCCTTGCACCTCTGATATTTTCATGTGCGAATCATTTCCAACATGATTACCACTTGACTTAACGGTGAAGGAAAACATCGTGAGGAAACCTGCATGTCTGAGAGAACCTAGCAAGTTTTCAAAAGACATGTGAAGTCCGCCAACCCGCACTTGGCCAGCGTGGTGGACTATGGCCTGATCCCCCTCGTACTGAAGGGAGGCCCGTGCCCAGCAGTGGGACGTTAAAAAGGGCCGAATACAATCACCATTGTCACATATACACAAGTGAATTCGAAACTACTGTCAAAAGAGTAAGCCACGGGTCTTGAGGATTTTACAACTAGAGCTCTAACCCAGAACCTCACGCAAAATTTAGGTAGGCTGTGCAAAGTAGCCTCTTGATCAATGAAACAGTTATCTAGTACATTAGTACACATTTTTTTAACTAATTAATATATGCATTTCTTTTTATAATGTACAAACGATGTAAACGACAACCATCAAGAACAAAGAAAATAGTCTCGTTATTCTTTTAAACTCTACAATTAGCAAAAGGAATGATATTCATTTATTCCTAGACGTTTTACTTGCATATTTATTACCTTTATTAATATGTATCAGTTCGCAATTCTTCACCTGTCTGTGCCTTCTTCCGTTTGAATTAAAATTGTAATAATATCATAAAATTGTTAAATCTTAAGATACTTAAAGTTAATAAATAATAAAACAAAAGTTTTTTATAATAGATTTTACAAATTTTAATGTGTCCAATTATTTATTGTAATCGTGGAATTAAACTTTCTTTCATGAAACAGAATATAATACAAAATACTTACAAAGGCATTGTTTGCCGAAATTACCAACGACTAATTGAGAAACTTAACGTTCGTTACTTGGAAGTTATGAAATTAGTCTCTAAATTATATAGGTACCTAAATAGTTAAATGCTTTTTGGAAAAATGGAGGCAGCTTTTAGTTTCTAATTGCTATAACAATAGTTATTAAAATGATTATATGTCTGACTGGAACTTAATGCCTATATTTCTTATCATACAGACATATCTAAATGATGAAGGAAAGATATGCATGTGTAGTCTGATTTGAAAGCAGTCCCAAGTATAAATTTAGACTAAATAAATCAAAATTTTTTTTTAAATAGTCTAGTAGGTAGTAAAACATTTTAGATTTAGTATAAAAATTGTCACAGGAAAATAATATGGATATTTTGTAAAACGAAATATTATAAATTCATCAAAACATAGAACTATCCACTCGTGTCAAGCCTTCTTGTTATAATAGCCAATTAAAGTGCATTGCGATGTTTCGCAATTATTTAAGTTTTGTAGCAAAAACCTTATCTCGTTATCTATACTAATACATATTATAGAGGTAAAGTTTGTGAGATTGTGAGTTTGTGACGTTGTAGGGAGTAATATCTGGATCTACTGAACAGATTTAGATGAAATTTGGTAAGATAGTTTGAGACCCTGGGAAAGACATAGAATATTTTTTATCCCGGAAATCATCCTTTTAGGGGGGTGAAAATGAAGATGAATTTTGTATGGGGAACCAAATTAATTAATAAGACAGTGTCGTTTAATTGCATCCGAACATTTTACAGCATCCGAAACATTTAAATTAAAAATCAGAAAAACAAATGAGATTAACAATATGACATACTAAAGCGATAACTATAATAAAAAAAATAAAAAAATATTATATAATACTGATATAATAGAATATAGATATATAGAAAATTCTAATAAAAATTCAGAATCGAGTCGACGTTTTCATAGTAGTCAAAGAATAAAGTAATAAATAAGCTCTCGTTTACCAACAAGTAGAGAAATGAAGCATAACATCGAAAAGCTACCGTTCATTTTGCTCGAGTTAAGACCCGTTTCAATTTGGCAGTTCGAGTGCGTATATATATACATACTAAGGTAAAGCGGTTATTTGCAAATAGCTCTTACCTGACCTAGCTCGCTTGCATTTCCCGTAATGTACGTATATCATATTTGTTACATTCGTTGCAACTTTAACTACTTGCATATTGCCAACCTTAGAAACCCATCCGTCAATTTTTGCTATTAAAAACTAAAATTAAACGATATGGTAGCGTAAGTTGATAGTAAGCGATCCTGCGGCGTCCCACTAAGGCGGGGGGGAAGGGATGTCGGGTTTTAGTGGGTAGTACCGGCTCTTCTAGCCGGTGAGCCCCACATCACCACCTGGGGGATCAGGTGGTATGCGTAAATGCATTTCCCGACGATAAAAAAAAAAAAAGGGTAAGTTGATAGATCATTGTGAGCATGCTCGCTTCTAAACAAATTAAAATGGGTTTGAAGTTCGAACCGCTATGAGGTTTTCATATGTTAATCTCATATCCGTATTTCCGTATTATTAATATTATAAATGTGAAAGTTTGTGAGTATGTATGGATATTTGTTACTCTTTCACGCCAGAACGGCTGAACGGATTTGAAAACAATTTGGCACAGAGATAGATTATAGTCTGGAATAACACAGACTATCTTTTATCTTGTTCCCGTGGGATAGGTTTGTTTTTGTTTTCCTAGACTTGAACCCGAGTGAAGCGAGGGTGAGCCGCTAGTATAGAAATATTGGTATAACAGTGGCCTATTACCGCTCGCACTGAGGGTAGGCCCATGTGGGACGTTAAAGAAAATTGTATTAGTTATTTCTAAGTATTCATATAATATGGTTTAGAGTGTAAAAATTGTACATAGCTACTATTATATATCTTATTCTATTACGTTTCTAATTACTTAGTTAGTGTGTCCTGCTATAACAAGAGGCAGAGCTCAATTTAAATTAAAGTACGCGAAACAGCCCAATTTAACCGTGAACCGAGAGCTACGAGGGCTAATTCGTGATAAGGGAACGAGTGAGTTGAATAACAGGGTGGGGGCATAACGATTGAGGCCCACGATCCCCGAGATAATAGAAGTAATCGTTAAAGGGTCGTGTTGTTCTCATCTAAAGTGTAGCGTAATGATGCACCCCAACACTAAGCTTTCTTTTTGGTATTTTCAAAGACAACAAATATAAAAAATACTGTACAAAAGAGTTTCATTACAGGGAATCATTAAAGGTAGGTATGAAAATATATCCATTAGAAATTGACAGTAGAATTTTTCTTTCTAATGACGACACGTTTGGCTCAGTTGGTAGTGACCCTACTTGCTGTTCCAGCGGTCGCGGGTACGAGTCCCGCTGGGGGCATTCATTTGTGTGATGAGCACGGATGTTTGTACTCCAGTCATGAATGTTTATATTTATAATATGTATGTATTTAAAGTTATATATGTGTAGTGTATCAATTATTTGGTATCCATAACACAAGCCTCGTAGCTTACCATGGAACTAGATGGTGTTGTGTGTTAATGTCCCAACATTTATTTATTTATATATTTATTTCTTAGTCGATACACGCTAAAGGCCAAGTTAAATAAAAAGCAGGATAGAGAAAAGCAATAAAACTGTTCATACTAAACAAGTGGGCAAGGAGTGTTATAAACAAGAAGTTGCGAGAGCACGAGACGTCACGATAAGGAGCGCTCGCGGTGGAGACTGGCTCTAATGGCGGTAGCAAAGTGCTACGAGTTAGTAAACTAACGACCGCCACAACTGCCTGCTTCTATACAACTTAAGGACCAGTCCACAAGTTACTGACTCTGTTATTAGGCACTTGGTTAGAATCTTTTTGGGTCACTCTGTGGCGTAATTAAATAGGGCCAAGTGCGTTCAAGATATCGATAGGTAGACTTAAATGTAAATAGGTAATAACGTATTCGTAGAGATATATATTATACTAGCATTGCCCCCGGCTCCGCTCGCGTTCAAATGACCAAAAACCAAATTCTTAGGTTCTACATATTAGTTTACTCTTACAGTGCAGTTTTTGTATTTTTTCTCAGAAATGAGATATTTTCTCGCGGTAAAAAGTGTCCTATATGTTGACCCGGATAACCAGCTATCATCATACCAAATTTCCTCAAAATCCCTCCAGTGGTTTTTCCGTGATGCGGTAACAGACAGACAGACAGAAAGACAGATGACAGACAGACGGACAGACAAAAATTCTAAAAACTATAGATTCGGCCTCTGTATCGATAATAATGTCTATTTCAATAAGATTTTCCAAAAAATATCTAATGTACAGATTTGGCTCAGTTACAATTTTATTATATGTATAGATAACTCTACAAATAAATATTATATTTATATTAAGAAGCTGTTTCAGGTAAGAATTTTATCAATTACACAATAAAAGGGGCAGAAGATTAAAAAGAAGTGAGCTCGCGAGGTACCCACTCCTAGTCTGAAGCGATCGTAAAATCAGTAAACGGCTATTATGTAAATGTGAGCCATAAAATTTTCCATTTCCAGATCACTTGAACAAATCAAGTATTATTGCACCTACCTTTTATAGGTTAAGTTTTTACAGAATTAGGGTAGCGTAAATTTATCCTTGAGAGTAATTAAGTCATTTTGACAGCAATAAGGTTTCATGGGGGAGTAGGTAGGCGAAGGGAGACGCAATACCATTTCGGCTGGAACTAACTGTGGCCGCAACGACTTCCGCTAGACAGAGCGAGAACGTGAAACTACCGCCTTATAACTTCACTTTACTGAACACACCTACTTGTAGGTAACGCTGTATTAATTAGTTCGTATCACATGTATGGTATGAGGTGTCTTAATTATTAACAACAATTATTAATTATGGAATGTATCACCTGTTAGGTAAACTATACGAGCTACATACGAGATTCATTAGTGCTGAGTTAATTATAATTATCTGTTTGAAATAGTAACAATATAAGTATTATTACCTACTTAAATTGTTACCAGAAACTAGAAAGTCTCACTGATTGGCAAGTGTTTATAACTGGTAGATAAGGCACGAGCGTTATATGTCAAGCAGTGAAAGCCTACCCCGGTCAAATAGTAGGAGATCCCGATCTGGAAAAAGAATGAGGTGTCCACCACATACATCGGGATCTTAGACTAAAAAAAAATAAAAAAAATTTGTCTATAATAACTACTAACCAATGAATTAACTAAAATACTAAACATTACTACGTATATACAAAAATGAATAAGTTCTACTGAAATAATTGGGAATTCAAATGTTCCAATGCATACATATATAAGGTAAAGCTGCTAAATTGAGTTTTATCATCAACGCAATTGAGCGTACCTACACATGTTTAGGGGACAGTCTGACCCTCCACATTAATTCGCAAAATTACATCCAGTAACTGGGTTTGCTTCCCGTTTTATTAATCTTTTAGAGGCCAAAAGCAAATATGACTTGGAAATTGTCAATTTAGTACACCACTATTTCAATTTACGTGCAATCTGCAGAGCACAAAGTAACCCGCCTCCGCACGGTGATTTTTCTAGATAATATTACCCATAACAGTTTACGTTAAGTATCTACATAACTCTTATGAAATTTTTCATTCCTTATGCCAATGTAATAAATATAATAATTTATATATTCAGTATTCAATTTATATATAATACTGAAAAATAAAAATACTTAAAATAAAAAATAAAATAACTTTTAAAGTAGATACTTCAAGTCCCACACGCTAAAAATAATATGGTATTTTTTTTAAATAAATCCAGACGTCAAAGTTAGAACCGGCTATAAAAAATAATATGAGAAAAGCAATTGCTAACCCGTCAAACATTTCATAAGCAAGCACAGCTCTGACATCAGTTCAGTCAGTTTCGAGTGGGACCGATTTTTATACGAGTATAGCGATAGAGTGACAGAAAGAGGAGGGGTGAGGTAGCCTGAGGACAAAAACGATAGATAGGTTTATGCCCCGCCTTTCGGGCCGACTCCTTCAACTAGTCTGCAAACATCCTACACTAATAGCTAGTCATCAACAAAGCAGCTTGAGTAAATATTGTGACGGATTTTAAAGATATATTTTTAGCAAATTGCTTTTGCTACAAACAAAATATTTTAATTAATAGAATTATTATGGTTATAAAATTTAATGTACCTACTAAATATAAATTACATATAAAAAACAATATGTACGGATTTTTTATTACGTAAGTCTAACCTTGCATAGTTGTCACGCATTGAATATATTATTATTATGAATTTGAATTATATTAAATAGCGTAATCAATAGATGGATCAGGTCACATCTGGACGACGTCTGATGATAAGCCTGCCATTACGATGTATCGAAAATCGAAGAAGCTCTTATCAACCGACTTCAAAAAGGAGGAGGTTCTCAATTCGACTGTTTTTTTTTTATGTTTGTTACCTCAGAACTCCGTCATTTATTAACCGATTTGGACAATTTTTGTGTTGTTTGAAAGTGTATACTTCCAGATTGGTCCCATTTAAATTTCAAAAAAAAATACCACTCCTAAGGGTGGAAAAATAGTTAATGATGAATTTAACCTACTTCTAATTGTCATATTAACTTGAAACTTTGCAAGTGTTTCTATTTCCGTTGAGAGTACAGTGGTTCGGTATTGTTGACTTGATCTGATGGTAAGGCCAGAAGGTGGATAGGTGGAACTCTTCAACGGCTAATAGTAGATACTTTGAGTTGGGCTTATTTTGTTCGATTTTACAAGCTCAATACGTTAGAATGCTTACTTTGCTACTACTGTCTACACTAAAAAGGGAAAAATAAAAACTTTTTAACAAAAAAATAAAAACCGACTTCAAACAAAAGCACTAAAAAGTAAAGTACCTAATCAAATATTTTGAAAATCGGTGCCAGCCCATACAAAGCCATATATATATATATATATATATGTGTATTGAGGTTACGTCATGCAGTCACATAATGCAATGTTTATAATCAATAAATATTTACACCTTCAATGAATTATGTAGATAATTCGATAATAAAGTGTCACACTTTTTAGTTAAGTTTTTGTAGTTTCTAACGGAAGGTTAATATGTTAATGAATATTATTGTATTCATATCAAAGTATTAAATATAATATAATAAATAAGTTTGCTCACGTAGATTAATATATATTTTTTTTTATCAGTAATAAAGTTTATGTTAGTCTGGCCACATGTTTCAATTTTGGTAATGTCTAAATATAACATATTATGGCTATTAAAAATCGTTATGTTTGTCATTGCCAGGATCTTACTACAATTTTGTCTTTTTACTAATACCACGGTAATGTAATATGTAATATTACCGTGCTAATACTATCCTCTGGGCTCTCCTTCTTCTTCTTTGTCCTCGCCTTATCCCATTACGCGGGGTCAGCTTTCCTTATCATGCGACGCCACGTAGATCGTGTGTTCGCGTCCTCATCGGTGAGGCCGAGGCATTTCAAGTCCCTCTGGACAGTCGTCATCCAAGTAGCTTGGGGTCTTCCCCTGCCCCTCTTTCTTGTTGCAATGGAAAGGCACTTTTTCACCACGTAATCGTTGGGCCTACGCATTACGTGTCCATACCATCTGAGCCTTGATTCTAATATTTTGTCGGTTATGGGTGCAACTTTAAAACTTCCTCTTATATATTCGTTACGTACTTTGTCTTTACGTGTTACTCCTCCCGCCCATCTTAGCATACGCATTTCGGTGGTGTGTAGCTTCTGTTCATGCATCTTTTTGGTTGCCCAAACCTCGCTGCCGTACAGTAGTGTTGGTCGTACTGCCGTTTTATACACCTTGCCTTTAGTTTTTATTGGCATTTTAGCGTCACATAGTACCCCTGTAAGAGTGCGCCACTTCGTCCATCCCGATGTCATTCTTTGTGTTATGTCCGCTTCAATAGAACCATCTTCGGAGAGAACGGATCCTAGATACTTGAATGTTTTAACTCTTGGGATGGCCGTGCCACCCAGTGTGATGCCCGAGTCAAGTGAAGCGCTGGGGTTGAAGTTACAGAACATATACTCGGTTTTTGTCCTGCTAATGCGTAAGCCATTTTGTTCCAGCGACTCTCTCCATTTCTCTAAGTCTTCCTGTAGCTTTAACACACTGTCAGATATAAGAACTACGTCGTCCGCATACAAGAGATTCCACGGAGTTGGTTTTTGAATTTTTGCCGTCAGATAGTTCATGACTACATTAAATAGCAGAGGGCTCAGTGCACTGCCTTGATGAACGCCAACTTTTATGTCAAAGCTGTCAGATAGACCTGCTGAGCTCCTGACACAGGCTTGGACGTTGTTGTACATGTCCTTAATGAGGCGTATATAGTGTTCAGGTATGTTATGCGCCCTAAGTGCCTGCCATATCACAGGCCTTGGTACTCTGTCAAAAGCTTTTTCTAGGTCTATAAATACCATCCACAGGTTTTGGTCGTTTTCTTTAGCTTTTTCCATTACCAGTCTTACAGCATGGATTGCATCCATGGTTCCCTTTCCCGCTGTGAAACCAAACTGGTTTTCCGTTAGGGAGATTAAAGATGCTAGACGTTCACTGAGCACTCGTTCCCAGATTTTAAGGGTGTGTGAAGTGAGTTTTATCCCCCGGAAGTTCCCGGACTCTCTAACGTCTCCCTTATTTTTGTAAAAGGGGACAAGTATGCTTTTTCTCCAAGCATCTGGCATTTTTTCAGCTGTTAAGATGTTATTAAACAAATTAGTTAGCCATACTTTCCCGTCCACCTTCAAGGACTTCCACAGTTCAGCTGGAATGTCATCAGGCCCGCAGGCTTTGTGATTTTTCATTTTCAGAATAGCCTTTTCGACTTCCGTTATGGTGATTTGATTTACGGGTCCTTGTGTTCTTGATTCTTCGATTTCAGCCTGTCTGGGGAACTCCTCATTGAGCAATGTATGGTAATACTCGTACCACCTTTTACAAATATCTTTATCAGATGTTAGCAGCATGCCTTTGTTGCTCTGATATAATATAATTACGTGATCGCCTTTTAATAACCATTTTATTCTGATACATATTCGATATTTTTAACCAAAAATAAACATAATAGACCATTATATATACATATATAATGTATTATATACACATAACCCTCCTTTTGGGCTTCGCCGCAGTCAGGTAAAAAGTAAGTAGTCTAGCACATTGGTCTTAATTCTGAGAAGTTAACGAAAGCTTGTTTACTAAAGAAAGACATTAACACCAAAAAAATACATATCTTTCATGTGAAAGATGATAATGCATAATGCTTAACGACTTCAAGCAAGAATATTGAGGCACAGCTGGAGGGAAGTTATCGATTATACGTCTCACATTGTTATCGCTGGTTTTACAGCGTATTATAGATATAATTATCACAAATAATTATAATTTGTAAAATTTATTCCATACAAAATATATATTTATTTATACTTCTGATATACACATAATATTTAATTAATAATTGATCATTGGTATTATAGATAGAAAGATCTTACCGTATTCGGTTGGCGACAAGTAGTTCAGCGATGTCACGTCCCAGCCGTGAATATAGAGATTCCGCTATCACAAGTACTTTGGCGTCGATCCGTAATCGCGCGTCCGAGCGATGATCGCGTGCAGTTTGCTGCTGCGATGCAAGTAACGAACATTGTGACAATGGCCGTGGCACCCGGTCGCGCCACACCAAACTGTAAACCAAAATACTATGAAAAATGTGGAATGTAGTTATATAAAGAAATATATATTATTTAACTTATTTTATGCATAGTATGACCTACCAAACAACTAAATGGCAGGGCCCAAAAGGCAAAGGAAAAGTGGGAAGACAGAAGAAAAGATGGGTCGATAAAATAATAAACACAGCAGGAAAAAACTGGATGCATGAGGCCAAAGACAGGGAAAGATGGAAAAGAATGGAGGAGGCTTCTACCCAACGAGGGGCCACATAACAGACAAATGGAAAAGGAAATAATTTATAATTGGATGAATATTAGAAATTGTTATGTGGAAAATAAAGCTATAATAATAATATTGCATAGTATGAGCAATAAATAAGTTATTTTATATAACATATGTATTTGTTTCAGTAAAGATTACAATAATCGTAGATAACATCGACAATTCATAGCGTTGCAAAGTTAGCCAAAAATCCATACTGTTTTGTAATATTATCTCTTATGAAATCTTAAAAACAAAACATTGTTCAGGTAATTAAAACTTTCTTAAAATTGATCACTTCGTAATCTTCTAACAGAATTTTGATGAAAATCAATCAAACGCTGCCAAACTTATAGCTGCGTTTAAAGTCGGAGCCACATCAAAGAGCCATTACGGTCTATCTCAAAAGCGTGAGAATAAATAAAAGGCGGAATTTATGGGAAATATTTATACGTAGGCACAGAACCATGCCGTGGCTGAGTTGCCTCTTTGCTTTAATGAAAGCCCCGCCCTATCCGACTGGGTAAAACTTTAACGAGGAGCTGAAAAGAATCACTGAGGCAAAGGCACTGCTTATTTGCTATCCAATGGAGGCTACTATGGTGAGCAAAGCATTTCGTTATTTACTTCAGTTGAAACTGCCATTAATTGAATTTGTTGTTTGTAATCTTTTCACAATTTTATGAATTTGTAAACACGTTCTACTTAACCATTTAAGTTAAAAACATAATCATTAGGCGAATTTAGAATAAAATTTTCAATTTAAGATAAGAATAGTTCTTTGAATTATCGAATTTGGTACTGTGTGAGAAACAGCTTCCATTAATTAGGCAGAACACAAGTTTCGCTATAAATTTACGAAGTCGGGAAAACTTGCCGCCCTTGCCGCTCATCGCAGCGGTGTAAATTTAAGCCGATAAAATAAAATATTATCGTCCTAGCTACACGACATCCGCCCTAATTACATAAAATCACGTTATAAATTACTCTGAAATATTCGCCTCCTCGTTCTAATTTAGAAGTGAAAAGCTGCCAAACAAAGGGCGACAAGGACGCTCGGCACAAAGTTAAACGCTTTTAATTCTTTTGCGAAGCAATTTCCTGCGTTAACTGCTAATTTTATGCAAGATAAATCTTTTTCAATATTTGCAACAAATATCATATATAAATATCCCGTAATATTTATCCAAAATTAGTAGAAAATATAATATATAGAATGAGTATACTCGTATTATATGAGATTCTGTACATAACTAACTGTTATACAAAAGTACAATAGCCGACCCACGTTTCACGACTGAAAGCAAATATTATATTTAAATATATAATAGGATTGAAAAGCTTTGCCGACTGTCACGCAATTCAACAATAGAATGAAGGAAAGTCCACAACTGTCAAAGCAGTGGTATTCAGTAACTTTGTGGAAAATTAAAGAATTTTATTAATTCTAGTGGACAATATAAGTCACAAGTTTCATAGGAAATTACCACTATGCACGTAGTCCCTTAAAAACTAAGTTGCATTATTGTGGTCGAGCAACAAATGATAAACAATATCATAATAAAATGAAAATGCTTAAATCTGAGGACATTTAAGAAGCTTTCCGTTGTCAGTTTAGTATCGCTACCGATGAAGTACGAGTATATCTCTATCATAAAACGTGTTATATGCTAGGAGCGTGCACTAAATCAAAGTTAACTGAGATCAGATCACCCCTACGATCATTATCTAATGAAACAAAATGTGTTTGAAATGAGCAAGATTAGTTATGGCTGAAACGATAATAGAGCACAATGTAACATCGAATATATTAAAATCGGTGTAAATGCGGTTTCAACTAATGTTATATTGGAATATAATGGAAACAATAGCTCACTAATCCGAATATAAAGTGAGGTGACCGAGCGCAATAATTTCATAATATTAATTTTCCCAACATCGACGTGTTTGCTACCGATAGTTAACAAGTAAATTGGATTTTGTGCGAATGACGCATATTTCAGCTAGAGTAATTAATTATGTTGAAGCATGTTTTACGACATTTTAATTTAAATTTAATAACGATCGCATGACTTAAATTAAAAACGAAACGTGTGACGATAAAAACCTTACACATACGTTTTCAATAACAGACGAAAATGAAATTTATGGTTCGTGTTTTCAGCTTTAGCCAACTCTGGCTTGCATCGACGTAATGCTCAATGTTCAACGGAATTAGATTGCAATAAAGCACGGAACAGAGTAATTAATGTATAGCTGATGTTTGAACGTGCTTATTTGTATAAACTACAATGGAAACTGCAAAGTGGCCAACGTTACACTTCCAGGGTTTACAAAAGTTTATATATATTCTTTATTGCATTTAAAACAATTATTACAAATACCATATTTTTAAGCATAAGTTGTATAAATAATAATTGACTTCTGTTGAACAAGATAATATGTTATTAATATTTATTTTGTAAAATCTTATTGAAATAGTCATTATTATCGATACAGAGGCCGAATATGTTTTTAGATTTTTTATCTGTCTATATGTCTGTGACCGTATCACGAGAAAATCACTGGACAGATTTTTATAAAATTTGGTATAATGATAGCTGGTTATCCGGTTCATACTTAGGATATTTTTTACTGCGGGAGAATATCTCATCTGAGAGAATTTTAGTCTAAACCTTCAAACGTAACTAAGGGACAAACCCGAGCGGAGCCAGGGTGAGTCGCTAGTTGAAAAGTTCTATAAACGCAAGGGAAGTCAAATATTTAATAAAAAAATATATGTTAAAAAGCAACCAAAGAATTTCACTTAAAAGAAATTAGATTGTCCAAATCATTTTGGGAATGGGAATCATCTACATAAAAAAATACAAGTTTCAAATATATACATATACGAATACCTACATATATGAAAGACCTTATACCTGTAACCTAAATATTTATAGTGGAAATGTCCACAATAGGTACTATTACGCTGACATTTCGAAAACCAAGTTCAAATCGTGTATTTCATTTTCATCTTTACTGTCAGCGGTTGAAATTCCATACATTATTTCTAACAAAAAATAAATGAAGCAAACAATTATATATTTAGTGCAAAAGAAAATAAACTAACCTTGTTAGGGGCATGGTCACATAATATGTGTAGAAGAGTATGGTAAGGACGGTTAGCAGCATAATGCCAGCTACACACTTCCTCACATTGACATGGCTAGCTAACCACAGGCAGCAACGAGGAGTCGCTGTCTTATGCGTATGACTATAGTCTCCGCTCTCGAGCAGCGGTGTTCGCAAACCCCGCCCTTCTCCTGCCATCGCTAACATTAACACACCACTATATTTACACAACACAACACTTAGGCCTCTAAAAAGTACACTATACAATCTCTATCTGGGAACTCTAATGGCCGCGTTTGTCCTTGGTGGTGATTTTTGTCGCCACTTTCCGTGTTTCCACATTTCATAGTAGCGCGGCGAGATGCAAACGCGTGAGGACGCTGAAAATCTGTATGTGACGGCCATCTCGTGCCGACAAACGTATCTGTTGTCTGTTTAAAATGGCCGCCAGCGCATTTTGGCGGGTTGTGCTCATCACGGCGACGGCGAGCGAACCTCGTGTTAGAGCTCACGGCATCCGTGTTCGACACCAACGGATCTCCTCCACCGATATCATCGGTTTTAACTGTAACAAAGAAAAAAAATTACGTCGATTTTTAAATTATGTGGTCACTCAGTATCCTTACTACGCTATAAATGTAGCTTAAAGACATGTCTACATGCACGGTTAAGATATCGCTTACGAATATACACCATATTAAACTAAGTATTTATTTTTAGCTAAGTGGATCGTGTTTAGGAATGTAGCGTTAGTACATTCCCTTATATTCCAACTAGAAATTAAAGTAGTGAAAAAGAATGAAAATAAATTTGATTATTTTTTTATTGAATTCATAATAAAAATTTCGCAATTCTCCGAGAATGTCTTCTGATTTTAGTCGCGGCGATCTATCTGATTTATACGAATCATCAGTTTGCAAGATATTATAGTGCACAAATACAAATCCAGTATCTATTCTTTACACTCTCAAAGTCCCATTGGACGACATTAGATACGACCAGTGAGACTAGGCACAAGACATCATCATCCCTTAAGGGGATGAAAATGGGGATGAAAGTTTATATGGGGAAGCAGCTAGGGACGAACCCGAGCGAAGCGAGGGTGAGTCGCTAGTTTTAAATAAAACTATCTTTTCAGATTTTTTCGCGGATTTTTTTGGATTTTTGGTTCCCTACGTTTCGAATGCTTTACAGCAATCATGGTCACGGGAGAGACGACTGAGGTGTTAGATGTCTCGAATGTATAGTTGTTACAGACAGCCTACCCACATATAACAAAATGAAACATTGCACCAATTACCTTACAATATTTTATAACTATAAACATTTTTATAATTTCAATTAGTTTTATAATTGAATATGGAATATTATTTATTTAATTTTTGCTGTTATTATTATAATTATTATAATTTTAAAAATATTAATTAGTAATCTATATTTAGTGTTGCCATTATTATATTTATAACCATAAAGAAAAAATATAAAATATAAATTATAATATATAAATAATATTTAATTATTTAAGCCACATAATTATTCTATGTGTAATTTAAAAAGTTAAAATTAATTAAGAATAATAATTTTATTTCAGTTTGCTGTTATTTAAAAAAGACATTTTACTAAGCAACACTATTACTATATACTTTTACAGATGTATAAATGTTAATCTGAAATACTGTCAGTTTGATTCACACAGTAAGAACTTATTACATCTACCTGTCTGTTATGTTTAGATTTATTATTTGATTTTATTATATTAACAACAGGATCCCATGACGATGGTAGTACCCAGCCATCTTCCCTATTGAAATTTGGATGTTTTTTAATTTCTATGGCTTCTCGAATCCATGACCATGATTGCTGTAAAGCATTCGAAACGTTGGGAACGAAAAATCCAAATAAATCCGCGAAAAAAGCCGAAAATATAGTTTTATTTAAAATGTCAAATATTCGCGTAAATCTAAGAAAGTATTACGCATAATTGTTTTTTGAATATATAGTACCATTAAAAATAACGTAGTAAAACGGTGTAGTATAAAGATCGATGATAATTAACATTGCAAATATTTAACGCTTATCATAATTAGAATCCCTTCAAATTTTCGAAGTCGTCGAATTGTGAATACCGACCAGTCAGTCGGTGTTTCCTATAAATCCAACCTTCACGTCAGTTGAATGATAGCATATATTGGAGCTCATCTTTACGCTGAAACAAACTTGTTCACCCGTGAAATTGAACAAGAGAGGTCTAAATTTCTGTATATTATAAAAAATTTAATAGTCCAGAAACGGTGGTATTTCTAGTAGAAAAGTGATGAATATTTTAAAGGGTAAGTATTTAGGTACAGACTTACTAAAGGATTCTCACATACTTGTAAGAAAATATATATATATATATATATATATATATATATATATATATATATATATATATATATTAATAATAATATATCTTTTCTGAGACAACTACTTTTATATAGTTGGTTCGTTATTTCATTTCTTTTTTCCTTGTAAAAACTTAAGTAAGTCTGAGTGCTTAGAATATCATAATACAGATTTTAATGTATTTTTAGTTTAATGATCCTCATTTCAAAACATAATGCATCTCTTTCAAATAGAAAGTTTACAACGTCAAACGACATTAAAATTTAAATATTATAAAGTAAAAAATTTTTATTAACCTATATATTTTTGAAAAAAGTATTTGATTATTAGTTTTGTAACGAATCGAAGAGATTTGGAATGCTCGTTTGATTGACAGCAAAACATGCTCTGAATCTGTTATGGGAGCACCTTTAAATAGTTATCACATCTAAATTACCCCTTTCTATCTTAGACAAGCCTAAAAAATGGTAGTTTTAACCTAGTAAAGTTCAAGATTTAAACAAGAACATTTCTAGAAAATGCTTTTAAATTAGTAGGTATTGCGACTAACTATAAGTAGTTGATATAGATGTAGACAAAGGAAGACCGAAAGGTAGCTAAGATTAAATTCTAAGAATAATTGCGCAGAGGTTGTAGAAGAGCAATTAAAGTTCTTAATTAAACTGAAAAAAGTGAGCCTTCTGCTGGTGTCGCTTATAGAGCAGGCGTGGCGATAAGAGTTTGAAAAAGGACCGTTGAGGAAGTCGAGAAAAATTCTTTTGTACAATAGATACGTCGCATCTGCCAAAGACACTGGTAAGTTAATAAAAGGAAACTTCATGAAAGAAATTAAAAACGGTCATTATTTCTACTTGGTCATTATTTTGAATTAATAAAATTAAAAAAAAAAGTAAATAAAATACTTTCTATCTGTAGGGACTATAACCTGTCTGAGTTTTGATATAACTCAGGATGATATACTAAAATATTTGTAGCAATCATTTATATCGAGAGACAATGCCGTTGCGTATAGGTTTTCGCAACTTATTATAACTTTGCTCGTTCACACCTCGCCTTCATTGAATTGTTCAGATATCCACATAATACTGTACTGCTAACATGAAACTCCCATAACGCAGGGATCGTATACCTAATTTATTACATTTCATGAATTATAATAAGATGACTTCAACATACGTATGATTTGACTATATAATTTTTTCAAGTTAACAATAATTACTACCTTATTATGTTTACATATTTGTAACAATACACATTTGTAAGATTATAACTCAAAATTGACTAAAGTCCGAATTAAAAGCTGTTCTACTTTTTAATATCATTAAGTTTAAAAAATTATAGTACCTACTACTCAATCGTAAAAATATAATATACTCAATATATTATATGTATTAGAACAAATCGTTCAAAGTAAATGAATTTTAAATACAAATTTCGACATATACCTACACCACCACAAAGATAATTTTATATATATATATATATATATATATATATATATATATATATATATATATATATATATATATCAACTATTCGCGTAAATCTAAGAAAGTATTATAATCTATACATATAATAAAATTGTAACTAAGACGAATCTGTACATTACATATTATTGATACAGAGGCCGAATCTATAGTTTTTAGAATTTTTGTCTGTCTGTTACCGCATCACGGAAAACCACTGGAGGGATTTTTATGAAATTTGGTATGGTGATAGCTGGTTATCCGGGTCAACATATAGGATACTTTTTACCATGGGAAAATATCGGATTTCTGAGAAAAAATACAAAAACTGTATTGTAAGAGTATACTATTATGTAAAACCTAAGAATTTGGTTTTGGGTCATCTGAACGCGGGCGGAGCCGCGGGCAATGCTAGTATTATATAAACACCATTCATATGTATCACGAGCGACATCAAATAGTAGTTTAGTTGATCAATGATAATTTACAAAAAGCTCATAAAAAGTCAGAGACTCGCTTAGAAATTTTTATATAGTCCTAAAAACAAATATAGGAAAATAGGGGAAATAGAACTAGCTCGCATACAACATACATCATCAAATAGGATTACAGATTTCTAATTAAACTTCAATGTATGCAACAATAGCCGCGCTCATTTCATAGAATCATTCCATAAACGAAGCATCGACATAGCACATTTTGCAGATGTGTGCGAGTTTGTTTAATCACTATTAAAATAAATTTTCTTATATTTACTCAATATAAATGACTATAAAAGTGATAGTTAACTCATAAAAACCTTGCCAAGTATAATCGTATTTATGAAAAAAATATTTTTTTAAACCACCAAGGAAATTTCAACTTCGAAGCAAGAATCTTGTCGTATTTGCGACGGTGAAATGCTCGACTACCTTAAATTATGTTAGCTAAGTTAACAAGATTATTGTAAATGTATGCAAGGCATTATCCAAGGACAACGTTGTTGCATAACGCCTTTAGTGTCCGAGTACCGCTTCGCTACGCCGTCTCCTTTATGAAGTCCCTTGATATGATATATGAGATTACACTGTCAAGTTATTGCTTCCTAGAACGAATTCAAATTTGCATTACTTCATCGTTTCTGTAACACTCAGCATCAATCACTTATCTATAAAGAGTTCGTAAGTTCTTTGTATATTATTATTATAACTATTATAAGCCTGTTGTGTATCACTGCAGGGCAAAGGCCTCCCTACTCTCCCTCCACTGCTCCCTATCTTTCGCCATAATAAACCACTCTCTTTGGAAGAATATCCATCCCGCCATCTCCGTCTGAGCCTACCACGCTGTCGTCTGGTGTGTTGGGGGATCCAAAAAGTTGTTTTCTTGGCCCAAAGGTCATCTGACAACCGGATGACGTGACCAGCCTAGTCCCATTGCAGCATGGCAGCTTTCCGAGTGACATCCGCAATTTGAGTTCTGGAACGGATTATGGCATTCTTGATACGGTCGCTTATATTAATTCCCAGTATACTCCGTTCCATTGCTCTTTGGCAAACCTCGAATGCATTTCTTCGTTGACCTATAATTTAGAGACCAGGTTTGGGAACAATATGTGAGAATGGAGAGAATACACACGTCCATGACTTTTCTCTTAAGGGATAAAGGTATATTACCCTTAATTCGTTTTTTCATGGCCCAATAGCTCTTCCAGGCGTTTTCAGTGCGCATTGTACAATATACAATTAAGAAATGTTTTATATACCTATTAGTATTTAAAAGTATTTTTGTTTTCCTTCATTACTTGTTTGTTACGAAACTTTGGCCTTAGCGTTTCTTCTTGTAAATAAAAATAGAGAATAGTATGACATAAAAAGTTACATGTCACTATGAATTATGCCAAGTTTTATAAGCTTATTTCTTTTCTATTTATCAATATATCGTAATAATAAAGCAAAGGTTTTGCTGTATACGTGTATACGGCCCCGTGAAAATCCTACAGCCATTAGGCCCGACCAACCTTGCAAATCATCCGCATATTTTGGGCCAAGATTAATTGTTCTTGAATATCATCTATCACGGTGAGCTCTCTCATGACGCTTCCAGTTGTGCGTATGACATTTCATTTAAACGCAAATAATCTGGATCACTGTTATATGAAAAATATACAAAATTACGAAAGCTTACAATATGAATATTTAAACATTAAGTATTTACGTCCTTAGTTTGCAGTAATTAAAAATTCATATTAATATATTTTAAATGTTCACATAATAACAATGATGACGGCAACGCTAATCATCCAAGTACGAGGCCAAAGGACAAGGCCAATATAATTGCATCGCGGGATAAGCCTGTTTATGAAAACAAAACTATATTGGAGGCGTTCTCTGAAACGGACAAGCATCAACGGTAAATATATTACACGCCTTCGATTTCTAGACAACATTGTCTTAACGGTTCTGATAAACATTATTATGAATAAATTCTCAATTAATAAATCAATTTAAAATTTGGTAAATTACGAACAGTTAAAATCTGAATAGACAAATTTGTTATATAAGAGATAATAAATGGTGGCTACCTTTGAAGGTATGCAGAATACACATCCATCCTACAATCGCTAAAAACTAGGTTTTTAGTAATTTACGAATTACCAACATCGCGCACAGAATTGAAACGCTGAATTGGAAATAGGTCGACCACGTCTAGAGGTCTCTTGAGACGCTATACCTAATAATTATTACATTATTGAAAGAAATAAAAAAGAATTCTTTTATCATTGCCGCTTGTAAATCAACATTTTAAGTCTGAAATTCTAAATTCGTTAGGCGGAATTAGGTCGATTACCGTTTCCCCAAAAGATAAATCCTTAGTTAAAAACATCCCCCGGCGAGTTTATTGCGCAGCGGACAGGAACAAATGGAGTCAATCTTTTTTTGCTCCAAATGGAAAAACCGAAACTGCTACATTTTCAACGTGTAAAGTTCGATATCAATCAAGTCGACCTTTTTTCAATAAACCCACCACAGAGTTCCCCAAAGCAATTTTTCGAGTAATTTGACTCTTAGATACGCAGCCTTTATTAGCTTTTACTGCCGTCATGTTTGTTTCCGCCTATAGCAAACTATTTATTTGAAGAAATAACTTCTAAAGTACTAAATACTAAGTTACAGAAAACTCAGCTTAGTACAAATTACTTTGTTAAAAAAACTACAAACAATATTATAATAGGCACTGTCGCGCGACGTCACAAATAAAACTAGTTTGGAATAATTGTTTTGAAACCGTATTGCAGCTGTCGTACTTGCCATTAGCGGCGGAGATTGTACGCTAGCAAAAGAAGAGTTGATTAAAGAGCTCTAGCTTATAGTGCGCGTTGCTACAATGAATATTCAGTATTTCAGTGCATAAGCATAATGCGGCCACAATCTTAATGCCGCTGTCGCAACGGCAATGCTGCCTATTTCTCATCTTAAATGCCAAGAGCAAGTCGTTTGACTTTCTAAATTCGGCTTTTTTGTCAATTTCGTTTGAACGGTCTTTACAATATTAGCAACTAAGATATACTTTAATAGTGAGAAAAGTTGCTTTAAAACATTATCACAAATAAATACAGGCATTACAAATTCTAAAACATTTACCACGTTTTGTTGGCATGCTTTATTTATTTACTAAATTTTGTTTTACTAAATTATAATATATTATTTATACATATATTGTACAGTAAACATAGTATTTTATAGAGAAATAAATAATACCTTATGGTCCTCGCTATAGTCATTAGTATAGAAAATAAGTGAAGGTTCAAGATTTAGTTTTTAAACAATCATCTTTACATGTTTTAACTAGTTAATTTAGCTTTTAACTAGTTAATTTAGTTAGCTTATAGCCCGATGGTCATATTATGATTTTTTAATAGTTATATGCAAAGGGACCTTTTTGTTGTCGTACTGCATTTTATCGACCAAAAAAATAACGATTTATAAATTGGCAGGCCCTTTTTATGTAAAAGTTTATGGTCTTCAATTTATATTCGAGATATTTTTGTATACCTAGCTCTTGTAATTAGTTAAAAATTAATGAAATATTGTTAATTTCCGGTCTTACAAAAACGGGGTTAAAAGTTAAAACCCATTATCAACTTCAAAATTTAAAATAGTTTCAAGATGCTTTAAGATAAAAGGATCTTGAAACTGAGATCAAAAATATATCTAGTTTTAAAGTAAATATTCTCTAGTTTTAACTAATTTTTTATATAATAATACACGCGTATTTTAATAAGTTTTGTAGGTATTCAAATCGTAGAAAAAAATCACGGACCCTTTAAACGTAAATTATTTTCTCTAAAAGTTTTATTAATAAAATGATGTTTTTAAAATTCAAACTCTTGAAAGTCTCTTCATGTATATAATATAAAGTTTCATAATGATAATACAATTTACTTTACATACGATATCTTCAAATCGTAGAGAATAAAAAAAATATTAGACCAAACGAAAAATATATGCAAGTTTAATAATTAGAAACAGTAGCTCTATCTCGTCTTAGCTTTTTTCTGCCTTTTTCTTTCAACCCGGAATACGGAGACCCCCTCTATCCGCTGTGATGTATGTTAAATTAAAGGTCGGTGACGAATATATATTCGACGATCCATCTTAAAGGATATTGTATGTAACAATAATCATGTTAAACATATTATATTCTGACAAAAAAAAATTGGAAAAAATAAAATCAAAATATAGGTCTACAAGTTTAGCTTGCGATGCTTCTCGTCGGTGTATTTCCATTCAATTAGCAACCATAAAACATGGCCACGGCTTTGTTTAGAGACGCACATAAAAGTGAGAGGAATGAAATTTATCTGGGTTTCATTCAGTCTTTAGGTGAATAAAGAATTTCATGGAAATCCATCCAGCCAGACTCGGAGTAGTGAGCAATTAAGCAGAGAAAAGTTCTAAAAACTATGATTTGGTATTTATTTAATCATGGAATTTGAACAAACTAAAAACTAAAATACTTAATAAACAATATATATATATATTGTACAACTATTAGGTACAATATATAGTTACAATTTACAACTTAGGTACACAACTGTATTAAATACATAGGTTATCCAAATTTTTAATTATTATATCTCAAAGGAGGCGATTGTCCACAATCGCACACCAATGCGTTATACGTATTGTAGTTAAAGGTAACGAGGACATTACGTCACGAGAGAAACCATTAAACATCTTAACCTCGTACAGTGGTTTTCGCATTCATCACACACTAAGCGAAAAGCAAACGGCATGGAGTAAAGGCGTACCGTTTCAAGTGTTATGTCAAGAAAAAGCTTTAAAGGTGTTCCTCCCGCTCCAAGTCTATCTACAATGTAAAACTACTAAAGGGGCAGTATATATAGTGATTGTATCTGCAACTATTTATATGTATACATGTTACGTTAAAATATGTCCTTATAATGGACTAAGATCAGTGGGATCTCGATCCATAATATTTTTCTTTATTTACAAACGTAAAGTTGTCATGACTAATGAAAAACACCCCTATTAACATTATGCGGCACTTGACTGTTTACAAACAAAACAAGGACACATAAAAATTCAATTTCATAAATCTATATCAAAACAGTTTATGAATATTATCTATACTAATACTTTTGTTTGTTTGTTTGTTTCGTTGTTTGAACACGCTTATCTCAGAAACTATTGATCCAATTTGAAAAATTCTTTTTGCATTAGATAGCCCGGTTATTGAGGAAGGCTATAGGCTATATATTATATAATATATAATCAACCTATTCCATACTAACCGTTAAAACGAACCTAATAATAATAAAAATAGCAATTTTAGCCATAAAAACAATCTAAATTATATTATATTAGTCGTGCATGTCCTAGCATTTATTTTTCTTTTAATACGAGCCAAGAGAACATTTTTTTTCTACTCATTATACCCTTTAAGTTTTATATCTATAGTTATTTACAAACAAGCCCTGAATGGGCCAAGGATTTATTTTGTCTCGCCCTCTGCCAAGATTTATGACCGTACTAAACAGAAAACTACTGCGTCCCTTTTGCTATGTAGCAAAAAAACGTAATAAGTAAAGGGTTTTCTCTTAAAAAAATGTACAACGTAAATAGACCCACGAATCTACTTACTTAGTAGAACTTGTGTATAGTGAAGTAAAAATAATAAAATATACCTAATCATTAAATAATAAAAACATTCTTAAAAAAAGCATTTATAGGTTTATGTTCTTCTTTTTAGCGCATTAAATAAATAAATATATTGGAACATTAGCACACAGCACCATCTAATTCCATAGTAAGCTATGAGGCTTGTGTAATGGATACCAGATAGTTGATACACTTTTTTTTTATAGTGTTCAGTGACAAACGAGCAAACAGACCACCTAATGGATAGCGAGATACCTGATGGTACGTATCGCCCATAATACCTACGGTTCATGCACTTAGGTTTTATGTAACAAAAATGCAGAATCGTAGGTGCGTTGTCACTGTGAGGGCTAAGATGATATGCCTCTTGCCTGTAATTGCGCTGGCTACCTTATCCTTCAAACCGGAACACAACATTGTAATTATTTGTTGCTTGGCGGAAGAAATAGATAACTCATATATAACTTTAAATACATACATATTATAAATATAAACACCCATGACTGGAGTACAAACATTCGTGCTCATCGCACAAACGAATGCCCCCAGCAGGACTCAAACCCGCGACCGCTGGCATAGCAAATAGGGTTAATACAAACTGAGCCAAACGTGTCGTCATAAAAATAAAAAAATATTTTAAAAAATGATTTTTACCAATAATTTATTTATCGAATTTTTTAGTTTACAAATCATGACGTTTACAAGTCATGGCGTGGGTGTACTATTTAAGTTTCATCAAGACAACGTCACCAATAAGTTTTATCGTTACGAGTCAAGCTAATAAAAACGTGATAAGAAAAATAAATTAGTTATCCAACAATACAAAGATTTGCTCCGTAATGTCAAAATATGTAGGTATACGTATACTTATGCCACTTTGGCTGAATGTTTAATCTATACTAATATAATAAAGAGGTAAAGTTTGTGAACTGTGAGTTTGTGACGTTGTAGGGGGTAATCTACTGAACCGATTTAGATGAAATTTGGTAAGACGATAGTTTGAAACCCTGGGAAGGACATAGGATACTTTTTATCCTGGAAATCATCCCTTAAGGGGTTGAAAATGGGGATGAAAGTTTGTATGGGGAATAAACCTAGGGACGAACCCGAGCGAAGCGAGGGTGAGTCGCTAGTAAAATATAATAAGACCTTTGGCCTTCCCCCGTTTCTAAAATTGTAAACGTATGATACAAATAAAATAATAAAGAAATCAAATATTCTATTTAATTCAGTTCTTTTGTTCAGTGGCTCACTTAAGAGTGCCGATTGGAAAAGAAATATTCTTGAATTTAGCAACCACGAATTTAAATTTTAAAATGATACATGTTTTAACGGTTCGTATGGAATAGATAGACTATATTTAATCGTTTGGCTCAGTTTGTACTTGCTTCGCCAGCGGTCGCGGGTTCGAATCCCGCTGAGGGTATTAAGATTTGTGATGACCACGAATGTGTGTACACCAGTCATGGTTGTTTATATTTATAATATGTATGTATTTAAAAAATATTGTAAGGTAATTGGTAAAATTTTCATTTTGTTATTTGTGGGTAGGCTGTCTGTAACAACTATACCTTCCAGACATCTAACACCTCAGTCTCTCCCGTGACCATGAATGATGTAAAGCATTAGAAACGTCGGGAACCAAAAATCCAAATAAAAATCCAAATAAAATCCGAAAAGATAGTTTTATTTAAAATGTCAAATATTCGCGTAAATCTAACAAAGTATTATATTTCCTTTAGTTTTTCTACTCAATTTTTTATACTTAAAAAGTCATTAAGTATTTGCAACTGCTAGTTTTGACAACTGCCATTCAATAACAATTGGCGACTTAAGTAGCTAACGGATGTAACCTTGAAAGGTTTTTTTAAATAAACTATTACCCAGGAAAATGTTCGTGGTTTTTTTTTTATAATTAATTTTATTTATCTAGTTACTAATATTATAATAAATAAACCAAGTATGTATGAAAAAAAAAATATTTACACATTTTTTAACTGACAATGTAACACAGGCTTGGATTAAAGGAAAGGAAAAGAAATAAATTTAACATGTAGTAAGTGTATATAAATAAGTATAGGCATACCTAATATTTTGTATTTACTATTATTTAAAAAAACTCAAAAGAAAGAAAAACCTTACTAAAAAATATTATTTTCATACTTAAAAAATACAAATATAAAAATGCAGTTTAACAAAAAATATTTATTTCATAGTAATATGTATAGACACTTAACAATATTTCTTATTATAAATCAAAATAGTACTAATTAAGTATATAAATAGAATAAATTGCAAATATCTAAATTCAGTAATAAAGGATTATCCAATTATATTAAAATAATTAACAAACGGTTAGATACATAAATATATGTATTTAGATACCTCGCTTTTTCCGAGATAGAAGCTCACATCAATACAACCTGCAATCTCATTTAATATTATCGAGACCGATTCGAAAGGTTCGAAAACGTATAAAACAAACATGTAGAAAGTCAAATTTGTTATATTAAGCATATCAAACAAATCATCTTACCAGCTTTATGAATGGCAGAGCATTTACATGCACTTGAAGCGAATTTCCACAACAAATCTTATACAATAATAGCTAAGTAATAAGTATAATAATAACTCTTGATGTACTATTTAAATATTTTAAATATTAAAGAGGAAGCAACACTTATTGTCACACATTTCGTACGCGTGTTATGGTCGAGATTACGGCGCGCGACACGTCAGCCTTCTATTACGTTTCGAGGCATACTGAAAACAGTGTTCGTGTCGGCTACCGAGCGCCCAGAGGCAAAGCATTATCAGCCACTAAGTTCGTAGTAACCTTTCAGGCGCTACGGTGCGCTACGTAACGCGAAAAATGAATTGGTAAAGAAAAATTAGACGCGTTCCCACCGTGACAGACCATTCATTCAAGACGATTCGACGTTTCGATACAGTGCACGATTCCGATTAACGCTAAGCACACCAATAAATATCGATGCTGACTCCTTTGTCTTGCTCCAGATTCATTCTATTTTATTAATGTTAATGTATACCAACATTTGCTTGGCGAAGAGCTTGCTATATATAAAATATATACCTCTAATAACAATAACATATAAGTAACAGATTTTGAATTAAAAAAAACAGTAAAAGTTCGCAGTTAAAATTGTAATGATACAATAAACAAAAAAATATTATGTCTGATCGATAATTAAACAAAAAAAAAGTTGGTACAAAATTGGATAGATCATGTATTTTGTATTAACAATAGTTAATAGTGACAGACTTATTTGACATATTTTAATGATTTTTCAAGTATATTATAAAATATATTGATAAAGGGCATAAAATATCAGTAATAAAATTATCGTATTTCAGTTCGTAAGAGCAAAAGTTTGAAAAAATAAATATTCGTGAGCCTGTAACTTTGTTGTTATCGATGATATGAAAAAGTTGACTTTTTTATAGGATTTTAAACGTACTACAAATTTGCCATTTAACATTTTTCTGTAACTCTTACAGTTTAGCTAAAGAATGCAAAAAACCATAAATTTCAACTTTAAAGCTATATAACAAATAAAATATTGAAGATAGAAATTCGCCTCAATGGAACTTTTTGTAGTAAATTTAATACTAAAAAAAGGTCCATGCATTCATTTTTTTGAAAAATATTTTCGTCACAATTTGCAGGACAAAAAAGTGTTAAAAATCATATTGTCCATACAATTTGTATGGGAAAACTTAAAGTTCGATGGAGAACCTCATAGAATTGGAATTTTGAGCTCCGCTTTTAACAGGCGCTTTGTTGGGACATTTTCTGAGATATTTTGAGGTGAGAGCGAAGAAAAAAAAATATCGTCATTTTTTGGCACACCCTAATATATATATTCTATTAAACATTTGTCAATTGTGAATACGCTGTAGATGTTATATGTTTAATACGTTATTTGCCTTCACAAAATGACATTTAATATGTGGTTTACTACCTTTAACGTTATATATTATACCGATAATTGGTTTCCATAGATTTCAATTGGATACTTGCTGTAAGAGCTAAGCGTACCTTAAAGCCTACTGGTGTATTCAAGTTTCAGAACTTGGTCAATTTATTTATTTTAAAACAGGGAAAAAATCAAGGAAATTGTCTATAGTATTAAATAAACAACATCATTTTATGCAACTGATTCTATCCCGTTATCTACACGTAACAGAGGGCGATAATCAAATGAACATAAATACATGAATGGCAGCAAAATTACTCGACAAGTATAGTCAAATATGATATCCATTTAGACAGCTTTAGTTACTTAACTTTGAATAAGATAGAACAGGATCTGCCGATCCTGCTGGTTACCATCTTACTTTATAAAGTTTATAAGTACTTTTATAATGATAATTGAAAATCTTCTTTATTTCACCGATATTCTTAGACTTCTTTATTCCAACTTAACACCGTCAATGACTGGTATAAGCAAATATACTTAGGATGATTCTCTAGCAGTGATCAACGTCACTGGCCGACACTGCGTATTTTCGGATTAGTTGTAGAAAAGTATTGTCAAGAGATAAAAGAACCATTAGACTGGAATTAATTACGCTAACATTTATAAGCTTTTATGAGAACGAATCAAGCAGAAACGTCGTGAAAACTAAGCAGAATTGTGCAGTTTCACTGCTATTTTAAAGTGCATTTTACTGGAAATTTGCCATTAACTTTTTGTTTTCGAAAGTGGGGGTAGAAGACTTTCCTCATATGATGAAATGACTATTTTCACCCATTTTCTAGAAAATACTTCATACATTTTTAAAATTTAATAGATTTCTATTAAATGATCTGAGAAGTGCATAGTAATAGATATGTTTAAAAATTAAAACCGTTTCGTAATTCTCCGGTCGCATACTTTTGGCCTGCACCTCTTAACTTAAATACTTAATGAACTTCAATAAATACTTATGCCACGGTTCTTGCCATAAGGAAAAAGCAGTTTTGATTGAATAAAAAATTAACTGCCACAAAAATTAAAACATAGCAATGCTTTATAATAACATTTTCATCAATTTAAATGCAAAAATACGTTTATGCTTTATTTTTTTCGCGATCGCATGAATCGCCTATAAGGATAGCTACAAAATCACGCAATCTCGGTATAAACTATACACGCTATCTCATTACTTTCCTTTTCTATCGCTTTGGATAGATTGATTTAATATACGTACAATGTTACATCTAATAACTGATAATCACGTAATAATAACTCTTATGTATAGGCAAGCGTAGCTGCTTAAACTTTGTCATACTCGTCCCATCTTCAACTTGATGTGACGCGTGTAACGGCTGTCATACAACGAAAGCCTTGTTCACTTCACGCAACAAAGTATCCAGTTTCTTAGATAACATCACGCTTTTAGTCACTTTCCAAGAGTAGGTAGATACAGGAGGTGAAGCTGCTTCATTTATGAAAAGCTTTCAAGTTGTTACTGACGGCGCTTTATTCAAATCATTCTCCACGAGGTCTTACATTAATCAAGTATTGAATACTCTTTTTATGCATTGTAAGGGTAAAGAATATATTTGAGCATACCATTTGATGTAGTTAAAAAAACTAGCATTGCCCGCGGCTCCACCCGCGCTCAGATGACCAAAAAACAAATTCTTAGCTTTTACATATTAGTATACTCTTACATTGCAGTTTTTGAATTTTTTCTTAGAAATGAGATATTTTTCCGCGGTAAAAAGTATCCTATATGTTGACCCGGGTGACCAGCTATCATCATACCAAATTTCATCAAAATCTGTCCCGTGGTTTTCTCGTGATGCGGTAACAGTCAGACAGACAGACAAACAGACAGACAAAAATTCTAAAAACTATAGATTTGTCCTCTGTATCGATAATAATGTCTATTTCAATAAGATTTTCCAAAAAATATTCAATGTACAGATTCGGCTCAGTTAGATTTTTATTATATGTATAGATTGTATATATATAATTGCCTTTTATCGAGCTACAAAACATCGTAACAGGATTGTTTCACTCTACCCCTCTCTCTCAACTCCTTTCATAACTCGTATGTGCATTAAAAGGGGATAAGTCTTTTAAAACAAAAACAGCATTGAGACTCGCGGTAACGGGATTGCGAACATCTCTGTGTAAATAGATAAGGCAAGAACGTCCGGTGCCGGCGGTCGTAAGCCGCACGGGAACGGTAAGCGGCTCAAGCGACTCGCTGCATCTTGATCATATACGTAACATGTACGTAAGTAGGATGTAGGTACACATATTTATGTTTCTTCGTATTATAGCAATAGAATAACAAGATAATAACATAGTAAAATTACCATCACTTTAAATAATAAGGCTTGTTCAGCAAAATTTTTAACGAGTAGATAATTAGCTTAAGCTTTCCTTTTATAAGGGCAACTTTATAAAAAGATACGTTTTTGGTGGTCTCTAATAAAACTGATTTAGGTCAATTTCGTCGTAATAGACGTTAAATGAAATTTAATGCCCACAAAGCGTTATACGTTTCAAAACTCTCTCAGGGGTGATATTAAAAAGAACCGCATGTTACGCCACAGGGCGAAAGCTCGTAGGCCTATAAATCATTGTACCTTTTCGAGCTGAAATATTTTTTGTACTATTGCAAAATATTCCAAATTTGAAAGTAGGTAAATATCAACATTACATAATAATCAGTTACATCAAATAAATATATATATATATATATATATATATATATATATATATATATATATATATATATATATATATATATATATATATATATATATATATATATATATATATACACAACAGTAAGGAAATGTCAAAATAACCTAATAGGATTAATCAATAAGAAAAAATACCTAATATTTATAAGATATTACATAATTCTACACGAAATTGGCGAAGTAAATTGTGCCCAAATGACACACCTGTAAGCCACAGAACAATTAAATACCATAACATACCATAACAAGATAATAATTATACGTACATATATGTACGTACCTAAACTACCTATGCATAAAATAGTAAAATAAAGCATATCTATATATGAATATGTTAAGGTTACTTTAATAATTTAATTATGTTATTGATTATTTTGCCGTTTACGCAGACAAAATCTTAAATATCTTAATCTACAAATTCTTTAAAAGATTATGAAAAGATGTTACATCTCAACTTCCTCATACGTTAAGTTTAATTATTACCTAAGTAAACCCACCTCAATGTCCGCGTCACAAATTCATATTTCAGAGACGGCAGGTTAGAGTGAGTACCTACGCCAAGTTTCTACGCCTTACCTGTAGGTATTTTATTAGTAAAAACAGTTTCAAAGTGCAACGAGGGAAACTTTTTTCATAAAAGTACAGCAAGTCATTCGGTTGTGAAGAAGCACAAACAAACGAACAGTTACTTATTAAGTTTTATAACTGTTGTTGTATTCGCGTGCACCTTATTTGCATAATTATTTTCTGAACACAACCACTTCATAAAGTTGATTTTATTAAACAACTATTGAATAGTTATTCAATAGAATTCTTTAAAAACTTATCAGAAGTTATTGTTTCTAAGATTTATTGTTATAAGTTTTAGTTTATGAGCTTAGTACTATGGTAGGTTTTTACATTTTTAAACGCTTAAAAATAGTGGTGTATTTTTACATTGCGTTACAGAGTAAAAAATTCAGTACTTCTCAAAATAAATCTAGTCTCTAAATAAAAAGTCAGTTTTAAATTATGCGTAAATAAAAATCGATTTAAGTGTTCTTTAAGCCTGTCCAAGAAGCTTTATATTGTTAATTGCTCCTACGTGCTACACATGACAGCGAGAAAATTGAATTTTAACTTGTGAAAGAACTTCGTATACGTCGACGTCGCGTGCGTGGAAAACGCGTGATAAATAATTGTATTAATGAGAAATAAAAATATACACCTTTGGAAATTTATTTAAAATACTTTTATAATAATCTCGATAACACTACATTAATGGCACTTATACTTTTATTTCGTCTTTAATAATATATCTACTCCGCTGGTTTCATCCGGGTGAAAAGTGTCATACATACCTATAATAACATACATCTATTATATTTAGTAATCTATACATATAATAAAATTGTAACTAAGCCGAACCTGTATGTTATATATTTTATGGAAAATCTCATTGAAATAGACATTATTATCGATACAGAGGCCGAATCAATAGTTTTTAGAATTTTTGTCTGTCTGTCTGTTACCGCACCACGGAAAAGCCACTGGAGGGATTTAAATGAAATTTGGTATGATGATAGTTGGTTATCCGGGTCAACATATAGGATACTTTTTACTGCGGGAAAATATCTAATTTTTGAGGAAAAATACAAAAACTGCAATATAAGAGTATACTAATATGTAAAACCTAAGAATTCTGTTTTTGGTCATCTGAACGCGGGCGGAGCCGCAAGCAATGCTAGTCTAATATTATCTCAAACAACTCGCACGCTATCTATCTAACGTAAATGATACCAACTACGTCCATAATCTTTACAACAATGTCTTCGTCGTTATATCGTAACTAGATAAATGGTTGTAACAAGTAAACTAACAGAGAAACATACATTACATATATTAATTATTCTTATACGTATAGACAGACAAAGACGTATAGATTCGTAGAACCAGGTGCCGCGCCAAATGTACTTGTGTCTCTAGCTAAATAACTTGATTACATCCAGAAAGAAAAAAAAACAAAACGGACTAGTAGATTCACGTAATAGGATTCATAAATAGACTTGTAGAAATGTTTGTCGAAACCAATATGGTACTGCTCCCAAATATTGTGCTCATGCCACGCTACTTTAACACCATGGTTAAAGAATATATTTAAAAAAAATCACTTTCTAATAAACTTAATAATGATGAATACGAACGCATGATTGTAAATGTTCCTTAGTAATTCGCCATGCATTCAAGAAATAGTAGGACGAAGTTAAAAGGCGGAATAAATTTGACAGTCGACAAGACAATGCGAAGGATGTAGACAAAAGTTTTTTCATAAATGTGCACGGCTCGTAGAACCGAGAGAGTGAACAGCTGACGACTGGCTCCAGGCAGGGCCGCTATACTTTAAAGACTTACTGGCAGATGTATTAAAGGGGGAAAATGGGGATTTTTGTCAGATTTTATCACTTAGCTCCAAGCGACATGAATAGAAAAGAGTTAAATGTTCGTACAGATGTCCGCTATGGTCTTTTGTAATATTTTATATAAAATCAGTTAAACTGCCTGGGGTGTCTGGTGGTTTGTAATTGTATGACATCACTGCCACAATTCTTTTAAATATGAAATGTTTTTTATACTTTAATTTTTTTTATGTGACCTCTTTGTTACTCCCTCACACTAAAAGGGCTGAACGGATTTGGATGAAATTAAAAATGATGAGGTACACAGAAATTGCTTAGAGAACATCACATACCGTAGGCATATAGGGACGCGGCCGAGCGAAGCAGTCATTAACATATTTTATAATTATCGTATTTCAAATAATGTATATGAAACGTTATGTACATATATATATATATATATATATATATATATATATATATATATATATATAATATATATATATATATATATATATATATATATATATATATATCACCATAATAGTATACCTACGAAGTATACCTGGTTAATAGCGTGTTTTACTATCTTTGAACGTAGGTACTCGTTATTGCAAGTATGTATTGGACAAGTTTAGCAGCGCCGGCAGATACAGAACGAGCAGAATGCTATAATTGGATTCGTTATTGTTACTACAAACGGATTGTCGTGTCTAAACCAAATCAAACTTTATTTCCGGTGGGAGTCGGCCGTCTCACCGGCAGTCGGCGTCATTGTGTCGGGAACAAACTAATACGCAAGCCATTATTGTACATTATCAAACCTATCATCGTGAGAAAACATTAGTTGCGTTTTAAAGTACAACTATAAGTTAACAAATTTTGAAATAAGTAAAATTACAATTGAATTAACCCACGATGCTACTGTCCCTAGATAACGATTTTGATTGATTGCCGCCAAAACGACGATTTTTTCGGATTTAAAAATCTCTGATGATACGGTCCTAGCACTGTGATGGTATGAGACGGTGTAGTGGACAGACTCCGTAATACATCGTACCGGAAGCTTATTTCGCAATACGTGTAAAAATTATAAGATCTATAACCTTCTTAGTAAAACCGCTTTTTCTACTAGTGAAAACCGTATGAAAATCCGTTCAATTTGTCTGAAATTAGTCCAAAAAACACACTCAGCACGGCGGGAGAGTACCTATCATTTAAAGAAAAGAATTATAAATCCATTTATCTCACCTTTATATCATGTAAATATATTTAGTAAAATGATTCTAGAAAATCTTTATAACAAAATTTGTGATTTTGCTTCAAATAAATACGACAAAATTTACACGTCCATGCGTTGCATGACGCTCAAATAATGCGGAACTTGATTAGTTTCATATTTGTAACTGCTCACTTATGTAACAGTAAAATAATATAAATTCTGAAACAGTATAAAAACTATCGCGTTAATAAACATTACAATCATCCATGCACGTCGACGCAGCGACGCGGACGAGAGAGCGCACATCGCGAAAGTGAAATCGAAAATAAATGAACACACCTACTGAACGGCTATTAATTTCACTTTTACTAAAATACTTATTACTACCAATAAATAAACTGTAATAAATATTTAATATAAAATATGTATTTAATATTAAATACTAATAATACTACGAATACTTTTGAAACCTAGACCAATATGACTTCTTAGGATGATATTTCAAAAGGATAACACAGTTCGAGGGGCGGGTAACAGTCTATACATATAACAAAATAGTACCTAAGTCGAATCTGTACATTAAATATTTTTGGTAAATCTTATTGAAATAGACATAATTATCGATACAGAGGCCGAATCTATAGTTTTTAGAATTTTTGTCTGTCTGTCTGTCTGTTACCGCATCACGGAAAAACCACTGGAAGGATTTTGATGATATTTGGTATGATAGCAGTTGGCTATCCGGGTCAACATATATGAGTTTTTACTGCGGGAAAATATCTAATTTCTGAGAAAAAATAAGAAAACTGCAATGTAAGAGTATACTAATATGTAAAACCTAAGAATTTTGTTTTTTGTTATCTCAACGCGGGCGGAGCCACGGGCAATGCTAGTTTCCGAATAAATGTGATTTTAAACATTTTCAACATTCAAAGCATATAATAAAGGACAACACGGGTCATTGTAAATGTTGCTGACACGGTCAATGTTTATGCAATAGGTATATGTAGCATCTACAGGTCCCATGCACACCATGAATTCTAATCTAAGCAGAAAAAAATATCTCTTATTACCAGCTTTTTTTGGGGCTCCGTTCTCCGAATTACTCCATTCTCGTAGTTCGTAATGTAAGATAGTCTTAACTTATAAATCTACACTAATATTATAAAGAGGTAAAGTTTGTAAGTTTGTGAGTTTGTTTGTAATGGATAAACTAAAAATCCGTTGAACCGATTTAGATGAAATTTGGTATGAAGATAGTTTGAGATCCTGGGAAGGACATAGGATCGTTTTTATCCGGGAAATCATCCCGTAGGAGGGTGAAAATGGGGATGAAAGTTTATATGGGGAATCATTTCTCAAGTAAGGGATATAAAACTCGTCATACCTATGTGTATACTAATATATAGTCTATCTATTTTTTAACTAATAACTAAACTTAAAATGTACCTTAGAGATGGTTTTTTTTTTTCAAATTTAAATGGGACCAACTTTGAGGTAGTACTCTACCATCTAAAAGAAAACCGTTGAAATCGGACTAAATTGTAAAAAGTTAAATATGTATTGCGTGGTTAAACAAAAAATATATAAGAATGTATCGAATTGAGAACCTCCTCCTCTTTTTATTGATTAATAGATATATATATATATATATATATATATATATATATATATATATATATATATATATATATATTTTGTGACAAGTGACAAAAAGCGACAGCGTCAAAAAATGCATTTATTAGTTCTGTACATAAATACATGTAGGTACTGTTATACTTACTATGTGCATACTGCATTATGTTATAAATCCATACCTATAGCAAACAGCAATAGGAATCATAATTTCAACAATACAAACTATAATTTAGCTTGTTGATTTGAATACGAGCTATTTAATGTATTTATGACATGGGGCATTAGACACAAATCTTGAGCAGGCGTCGCCACTTAAAATAAGCTGGCACGATTTCAAGTGCCGCCAACCTGAATGCAAACTATTAAGATCATCAAAACCAGATGTTTCCTAGTCTAATAAAAACATACCATTTTGCGATCATGTTAGCTCAAAGACTTAGGTAGGTCTTTAAAACCTTCCTACACTACGTGCCTCTCAATTAGTTTACGTACTAAATCCCTCAACGACCGCGGACACGCCAGCGTGTCAGTTAACAATAGATTTCTTAGAAATTTATTTAATGCCTTAGAAATTTACCTGGAGGTGAATTCTAACCAACCTGTACCTTATGTTCGATAGATTTGTAGGCAATCAAACAAGTCCGCATAGGTGTATTTTGTATTTCAAATAATAATTACTATACATACTGTATTAAATTTACATTACAAATGCGAGTGGAATGCTTTTGCTGACAGGACTATTTTAGATCACGTCATACAAACTCCATTTCTGTATATGGTATTTACAAGAGTGTCTCGTGTACAGAATAATAACTAAATATGACGTCAGTATGCCTCATTTATTGTTTTAAATGAATCATATATATATATATATATATACACACACACACACACACATAATAAAATTCTAACTAAGTCAAATCTGTACATTAAATATTTTTTGGGAAATCTAATTGAAATAGACATTATTATCGATACAGAGTCCGAATCTATAGTTTTTAGAATTGTTGTCTGTCTGTCTGTTACCGCATCACGAGAAAACCACTGGACAGATTTTGATGAAATTTGGTATGATGATAGCTGGTTATCCGGGTCAACATATAGGCTACTTTTTACCGCGGGAAAATATCTCATTTCTGGGAAAAAATACAAAAACACAAAAACTGCATTGTAAGAGTATATACTAATATGTAGAGTAAGAATTAGGTTTTTGGTCATCAGAACGCGGGCGGAGCCGCGAGCAATGCTAGTATATGTATGTATATATGTATATATATATATATATATATATATATATATATATATATATATATATATATATAATAAGACTGTATAAGTACGAATGTTAACGTAGAAGCTATTAAAAATTATCTAATATTATAAACAAACAGTTCGGCTTGGCTTTATTCCAAGTAGGTTGGGTGTCGGCGCTACTTGGCCGCGGCGCCACCCATTTGGTATGCAACTAAAGCTTCATCTCTCAGGGCCGATCGCTGACTAATCTTGTTATACCTATATATGCAGCATCGCTCGATTCATTCTATATAAATATGTACAATAATACAATGAAAAATAAAAACTTCAAATTTCCACATTACATGTGGTGGAATTTTAGTAAATAGTTAAGTAAACTTTTCTAACATGAGCAATAAAACCTAAATACCAACTACAAAAAAATTCTTCAATAAAAAATAAAACCATAACTATTTTTAGTACTACTTTTTAAAACAAACAACAAACGTTGAATTTATTCACGGTTTCAATTAAGCCACAGATTATCTCACAACTTGCGCAGTAATGGAGGTACTATATTATCTGCATGAAATTTGACTCGCAAACCGCAGTCCCCCTTGCGGATCGGTATAACTCGACCCAAGTTGAAAGCTTCAATTACGCGAAGTGAGTTGTTCACGCAGGTGACTCCTTAATTACGAGGATGAAATTGAGCTGCCCATTCGGCTGTCACGTTTGCAAACGGATTATCATGTGCTGTTTACGTAATCCCGACGGTTCGCAGCGTAAGACCTCATAATCGTATTATATGGACGAAATGTACATTACATCTACAATTTCACTGATAGCAACGTACCCTTTATTACGATAATAATCCAATCATTTATATGAAATAATTGGTAAAACTATGTCAAATGTATACGTCCATAGGAATTTTGCATGTATATATAGATAGAGTAGGATGATAAATAATACAGAAATTTACGTGTTACCACATATAATAGTACATAAATATATTATATACGGCTCTTAAAAATTTCATACTCTAAACCTCACATTTATATACCAATATATTATTGAATAATAATTCACATTTTTACGTGTCAAAGAGTATTTTTGTTTACAAATACAATTTGGACCTGACACTCGTCTGAAATCCGCCATGGCATTCATTTAAAATTGACCGATTTCAGAAACGTTTTAATTAAGTTTGGAATCGACATACTGGACAGGCTCGTAATATCTGAGCACTTTTGAATTTTATTTACACATTAAAGTTATGGGTATAATGTTGAAGGCAAATTGTATTTATCGAAATGATAACATAAGTATAGGATAACGTGAGAAGAATACCTACGTAAGTATTGTTATACTTACTCTTCTCACGTTATCCTATAAAGATTACAGTCATTCATTATTCCTGTTAAAATTACCAAGTAACATTATTAAAATTTCTAAATGCATTCTAAACATAAAAGTATAATTATGTATATTAAAAGTGTTTCATTTATACAAGTCAAGCCAAATAACACAACATTTTGATTTATGACTATAACAAATAATTTTGATATAACAAAATCGGGTAGCTTTCCGAGACAAATGTCCGGGTTGATCCTACTGCCTTACGAAGAATCATGTACGAATGTACACAAGACAAATAAACTATGTCTGTAGGCTTACCTCTAGCCAAAGGAATGGCTAACCTTGTTCAAACTCATTTGTGTTTGCTTGTATATTATGTTTACAGTGTTATAAAATTATTCTATTTATATCATACGTTTCAAGAGTACCTGTTCTTGCTGTTCGACTTGTGGAGCCACTGTCAGATCAGCTCTATCCTAACAAATGAATATATTATTTTCGGATATAACTACGCACTTCCAGTTTCAACTCAATACGACAGGTGAAAATGTGGAAAAATGACTTGGATACTACGTTTGATTACATACTTATTATTATATACTATTTTTAATCGATAATTTCATTAAAATACTATGTATTTCGAGTTTTACATTAATAGATTACAATTTAAACTGCAACCCAACCTTCCCTTCCTTAACTGGTTTCAAGTCCGCACCCTGCAGTGGGACTTTACAGAGAAATAAATTGTTTATTAAACCAAACCAAATCGGTCAAGCACCTCCAAGATATTGAAGTAGAAAAGGAAAGATTAACGTCTGCCGAGCTAACTAGTAGAAAACAAAAGCAAATATAACCTTAACCCATTAGTGGACTATTTTGTCCATACAATAAATAATACAAACAAAAGCATATAATTGTTAGACTGTCATTTTATCCCAGCATCCGGCCGGACAAGATCCCGCATGTCGGAAAGTGGGTCGGGATTTAGGCAACGCAACCTGAATTACAATATTATAGTAAATCAATTCTTCATCGTGGATAAAAGAATAAATCCAAAGAATACGTAATTATTTTGTTATATTTTAAACGATTACTCAATATTTCTACGATTATTCAATTTTATTTTCAAAAAAAGATTCATTTTTTTAAATCAGAATTTAGGCTTACTAATTTGATTGGAATCAAAACAAACTCTTGAGTTTTATTTTCAGAAGTACTACATATTAAATATCTCCAAAAAATTTTGTAAGCAAAAATTAAAATATCTTAGGTCATAAACCTATGAAATGACAAATTAGACTTAAGTAGAATGGAAATAGCTACTTTACTAGATTCTCCATACACATTTATATACTACCAATATAAAATTCTGTTGTTACGAATCCCGAACTCATTTGGCTGAGTTCAATTTCATGGTCAGCAAAACAAATCCAAAAAATCTCAGTGGTAGTTTTGCCCTTAACAAAACAGCTTTTACGTTTAGCGAGAACATAAAATGAACCGACAGGGGCGTGCTAGGCGGAAACCGTAGACGTAGACGAACCTTCATGATGTAGTCGAATAGACCTGTAACGCGGTGCCCTATATCCGTCGTGAAATGAAACGTGATTCCATTCTAGCCATAATACGAATGAGTCTCGCCAAGATATGTGTGGTCCAATTTCATACCAACGTATGTATAAGTTACACCCTGTGCTATACGATTTTTTAAGTTGTTTCGTATTCTGATGTCTTGATTTGATTGTCAACCTACAATAATGTAAATACAGTTTTAGCCAGCTAACTGATGCGCAATAAGAATGAAAACAAAACTCCCTGGGTATGTAACGCCTCCAGGTAAATTTCTAAGAAATTAATTAAATTTCTAAGAAACCTACTGTTAACTGTAACGCCGGCGTGTCCGAGGTTGTGGAGGGATTGAGAACGTACGTAGTAATTTAATAGTTGTTGAGTTCAAAGCAGTGCAGTGGTCGTGAGTGCAGTGAAGATAGAGAATGACTTCATAAACGATATTGGACGACAGCCAGTGTCTCAAGTTTTCTGGTATTCTTAAAAGTAACCGCATATTTGAGTTTTTAATTCCACTTGTGATATTAATAACTATACATCTATACATATAATAAAATTCTAACTAAGCCGAATCTGTACATTAAATATTTTTTGGAAAATCTGATTGAAATAGACATTATTATCGGTACAGAGGCCGAATCTATAGTTTTTAGATTTTTTGTCTGTCTGTCTGTCTGTCTGTTACTACATCACAGAAAACCACTGGAGGGATTTTGATGAAATTTGGTATGGTGATAGCTGGTTATCCGGGACAACATATAGGATACTTTTTACCGCGGGAAATATCTCATTTCTGAGAAAAAATACAAAAACTGCATTATAAGAGTATATCTACTAATATGTAAAACCTCAGAATATGGTTTTTGGTCATCTGAACGCGGGCGGAGCCGCGGGCAATGCTAGTTATGCATATATTTGAAATATAAGGGTTTTGCTATTTGCTGTGAATAAAACAAAATCAGCAAAGTACTCATAAAATATATATATATATATATATATATATATATATATATATATATATATATATATATATATATATACCTTTTCTTGTATTACAAAAGTATTGTTCACGGTTAAATATAAATTAAGAGTCTATATGTAACTCTACGTAACTATATATCTATGTCATAAGTTATAAATCTACCTGTAGCGAAATAAAAACAATATTTGTTTATGGGCATTCCACGCCAAATCAGACGGTTTCAAAAAAAATATTTCTGATTTTCTTAATATTTTGGTATTTTTAGTACCCGTCAAAAAAGGCTTCGTGGTAAATTTTAAGATTTTTTGTTTTTTGTTGGTTCAAAACCCCCATGCCCCATATGAAAGGACCCAGTGTTTTAAACACCTATGTAGCTTTCATTAAAAGTTTTGACATGAAGAAGTCAACATTATTCTGACTCATTTAAAACATTCCATAATTGTATTGTAATGAAGTAAATAACTTATCTACAATGATTGTTATAAACATAGTATTATATTTTGTCTTATTTGTATAGGTAGACTTAATTATATAAGAATTTACCGACAAAAAAAATCATATATTAATATTTACACCTATTATAGGTATATTATTTACTATCCATAATCGAAGATATTATATTGTCGTTTGAGCTCGTGACTTGGCATCAAGTTGGGTTGCTAATGTGTAATCGAATAACGTCAGTGACTGCTAGTTAATTATACAAACGGTATATGAATACAAATCGAGCATGTAATAGCCATATCATGTAAATCTTATATCTAACAGGATAGATGAGCGATTTCCTATTTCAAATTAACAAAATGATTATTTTTTTTTTGACATTAACACACAGCACCATCTAGTTCCATGGTAAGCTACGAGGCTTGTGTTATGGATACCAGATAGTTGATACACTACACATATATAACTTTAAATACATACATATTATAAATATAAACAACACCCATGGCTGGAGTACAAACATTTGTTCTCATCACACAAATGAATGCCCCCAGCGGGACTCGAACCCGCGACCGCTGGCACAGCAAGTAGGGTCACTACAAGCTGAGCCAAACGTGTCGTCAAATTAATAATATTATTGTTGTTTCTACGCTTCGATCAACAATACTACTGTTGATCGAAGTTTCTACGACATAAAAACATTAGAAATCGTATGATTTTTTTACGATAAAAGCTTATTATAAATGAACATAACAAATAATTCTTTCTAAGGTTATTTATAGATGCGAAAGTGTTGATGTTTTCCTTTCACGTAACGATTGAGAAGTGGATTGCTGTTATTTTACATAAAGTTGTTCTAAAAGCCTATATAGGCTTTTAGGACAACTTTTGGCCCATATGGGCTGATAAGTCATCGTCTTTATTTAATTCGATACTTCAAGTAGTAGTACATATAATATTGATGCCGCAATCATATAACGAAACATATAGATAATATTAATCTAATACACAAATAAATAGTAAAGAATTGAATTCAACAGGTAAAGTCTAATATATCTTAGAATTAAGTATGTATTCTCTCTCATTTATATTTCTTGAAAGAGCAAACATAAACAAGAACTCGTTCAAAGGGCGGGAATGTCTCAACTTAACCGCCGCAGCCCGGATTTCGTGCCAAATATTTATTTTAATTACATCTCGGTTCCTTTGGATTCCCAAGTTAAACGCCCCATCGGAGCCACATCGGTTTTGCAAATTGATTCAATATTTCTAAAGAATTACTGAAAAACCACGAAATTTTTTAACAATATTTTTATATATTTTATTAAAAAGAAAATTGTAGAGCAGAAATGTATGTAGTTGACTGGGATTGTCCACGAGTAAATGAAAAATATTATTATTTATACTGACCATTTAGAGAATCCCATTATTACCTCCGAAACTAATGGCCTATCTTTCGATTTTTGTTCTTACTACAACAAAATATTCGGTATAACTGCTACGGAGCTTTTATAAAATTATATCTGTCGCTATTCGCTAGGTCAAATAATAAAATCGAATGATAGGACAACAATTTTAGCCGTATGTAGGTATGTATAACCGACAATGCATCATGCTGGGCAACGCTATACAAAAATATCAGAAAATTGACGAGATTCAAGAATAAAGTTACAACTGAAAATCTTTATATCTATGCATATAATAAAATTCTAACTAAACCGAATCTGTACATTAAATATTTTTTGGAAAATCTTACTGAAATAGACATTATTATCGAAACTGTCTCGGGGGTGTAGTGGCTAGTATGTACTACGCCGGCTGCACACTCGGAGGTCCTGGGTTCGAGTCCCGGGTCGGGCCAAGTTTAGTTATTGAGTCTTTCTGTATAGTAAGTCTCAGTCACAGCCCGGAGTGGGGAAGTTGGCGGTGTTTCACACCCGTGCCTCGGAGAGCACGTAAAAGCCGTCGGTCCTGCTCCTTAACTCTCACTGGTCGTGTCGAGCAGTCGTCCCACCGGAATATGAGAGTGACAGGAATAAAGAGTGCACTTGTGTCTGCGCGTACATTTGTGCACTATAATATCTCCTGCGCAGTTGGCTAGTCTCAATGAGATTGGCCGCCGTAGCCGGAATCGGCTAAGAGAACATCATCAGCATTATCGATACAGAAACCGAATCTATAGTTTTTAGAGCTTTTGTCTGTCTTTCTGTTACCGCATCACAGAAAAACCACTGAAGGGATTTTGATGAAATTTGGTATGGTGATAACTGATTATGCGGGTCAACATATAGGATATTTTTTTACCGCGGGAACATGTCTAATTTCTGAGAAAAAATACACAAAAACTGCAATGTAACAGTATACTAATATATAAAACCTAAGAATTTAGTTTTTGGTCATCTGAACGCGGGCGGAGCCGCGGGCAATGCTAGTGTAAAATATATTTCTTTACTGTGTGATAATAAAAAAACCAATTGAATGGTGAATAGATCCCCTTGAGTAACGTCGGTAGGTGTTGTTGCATAATCAATCCGAGATTCTGTTTCCAAAAGCGAATAAATGGAATATAGAGACTCTGCATGAGTGAGCCATTTTTATGTGCTCAACGTCCAAGGGTACGCAATTTTAACTGCACATTTAATTTACACAGTCGTTTACAGCAAGGAGTTACACATACCTACAAATTTTCACATTTATACTTAGTAGTGTTACCAAAGCTAAATTAAAAATGGCTGTTAACTAGGCAATAAAGGCAAAAATTCACTGGAACAAATATAATAAAAAATGATTAAATTACCAAGCGACATTTTAACGATATTGTTTTTTTATGTTAGCTAATAATAAATATTCAAAATTATTTTTTGTCATTAGCGTGCCGGGAATATTTTTTAAATATTACTTATTTTGGTTACAAAACAGTAAGAAATAGGTAACCTATATAAAATCTAATAACGAAACTTCATTTTTTTTTTGAACAAAAGATACAGGCCGTTTTTTACTTACTACTTTAACATGTACTGATTTAAATAAACCCAATGACATTTTTTGATTATTGGATATATGTAATTGACCGGCACCAGGAGTTGGTATTGTTTCCTTAATTTCAAATATTTCTTACTTAACTCTTGATATTTAAAATACTTTCCTAATAATACTTATCATATTCTGATAGAATAAAAGAAAACTTAAATAAATTTTCACAAAATTACAAAACATTGTAAATAAATGCATTAACTTTTAAATGATTTTTATACTGTTAATATTAATTTTGGTTATATCGAATTTAAAATCGAAACTCTCGAGATGTTCGCTCAAAATTTCTTTTAGATCTATATAAGTATATATTTTAATAAATAATGATAAGCGCGCGAATAAAGAAGTTTCGACGAAGTAGCAAACATTTGTGAAGCATTAAACGGCGCTCGCAACGGGGTATCCACTTTTCCAATAAACCAACCGACCGAGTGCATAACGTGCCGAGATTACTTATAGCCGCCGTACCCGGCAACCAAACAACAATATTTGTTGGCACGAGACACTAGATTAATTTTTCCTCGAGCGTTTAGTTAAGCCATTCACGATCACACAAACATAAGTATAAAGTCCGAGTTATGTACGTACGAGTATAATATTATGTACGTAATAATTCCATCATATTTTTATAGCAGTTTTATTTCTATTATAATTATTTAAAAATGATATACAAATAGAGATTTTTATTTAAATTAAAATGAATTTTACATAATGATACATAACTTTTCGACACATCGAATGGTGTGATTATAAAAAGTCTAGTTCGTTTTGTACGTCTACGTGACAGCGGTAGTGGTCACGGACGTACAAAACGAACTAGAAATAAGGTAGATAGATATATCTGCCAATAAAAAGTTTAACATCCAACATATACCTACCCGTGACCATGGAGCTTGTAAACAGTACCTACCGAAATATGGGGAACTCAAAAGTAAGTGCCAAACATGGTAAATATCATATTTTACATCAAAATAATTATAGAAATATAATTATAGAAATTTTTAAATTGTGGTTGCAAATGTTTATTAGACCGAGTTCTTGTATTTATCCATACTAATATTATAAAGAGGCAGAGTTTGTTTGTTTGTTCGTTTAAACGTGCTAATCTCAGGAACTACTAATCCGATTTGAAAAATCATTTTTGCATTAGACAGCCCGTTCATTGTGGAAGGCTACCCAACGAAGCGGAGCAGTAATAAAATATATAGTCTATCTATACCACAGTAACTGTTAAAACGTACCTAGGGACGAACTCGATATAACCCGCTAGTACCTAATATTTCAATTTTAAGAGTATTCTCTTAATAATATTGAAGTGGTGTTATTTTAATATTAATGTTACGTGTCTATCAACTAACCTATACAACTTTATCCTATTTTATAGTATGAAAGCATTTCGTCCATACTTGCATATATGATGATGATGTTCTCCTAGCCGATTCCGGCCACGGCGGCCAATCTCATTGTGACTAGCCAACTGCGCAGAAGATATTATAGTGCACAAGTGTGCGCGCAGACACAAGTGCACTCTCTATTCCTGTCACTCTCATACTCCGGTGAAACGACTGCGCGACACGACCGGTGAGAGTTAAGGCGCAGGACCGACGGCTTTACGTGCTCTCCGAGGCACGGGGGTGAAACACCACCAACTTCCCAACTCCGGACTGTTACTGAGGCTTACTATACAGAAAGACTCAATAAGTAAACTTGGCCCGACCCGGGACTCGAACCCAGGACCTCCGAGTGTGCAGCCGTACATGCTAGCCACTACACCACCGAGGCAGTTTATGCATATATACTATTCCTTGAAATACTAAACGGTAGGCATTAGTGCCCACTACAAGAGCCTAACCTTGCATTAATACTGCATGATTAATTAACTCTGAAGCCTGGGCGTAAATGTAAGACATTATCTGTCTGTCAATCAAGCCTTAGTTAAGCTTTATGCATAGACGTAAGAACTTGTTTTGTATATCTTATATATAAGACCGCTTAACTAATACATAGTTGATATTTAGAAAATATTATATTAAAAATGTGGCATTCAAGTATCTACTTGTATATAAGCATATTGTGAGTAGGTAATTCATATTTATATTATTAATGTTATATGAATTTGGTTTTATTAATAGAAAATAAGCTAAGTATTTATTATTATCATTCCAACTTCATATCTAATTTAATGTATTTAAACGAGCAATTCTTGTATATATATATATATATATATATATATATATATATATATATATATATATATATATATATATATATATATATATATATATATATATATATATATATATATATATAATCTGAATCTCGGAAACAGCTCCAACGATTTTCATGTAATTTAGTATACAGGGGGTTTCGGGGGCGATAAATCGTTAGTTTTATGTCTGGGAAAACGCGTGTTCTCGAGGTGTCATGCAGTTTTGTTTCGCATTATTCCACGCAAAATATGATCGCTAATTCGCACGCTAGGATATAAGCATCGTGGTCAAGCGGCCAAGGCGCAGGTTTGACAATCACAAGTGTCTGGGCTCGTATCCCGGTCGGATACAAAGTTTTTACTTCTGTTTTTTTTTGTATTTACTTAATAGTTTGTTTTTGTAAATGACTTTGTGGCCAAAAACTCCGAGCGAAGGTCGGTCGCCCAGGTACTATTTATTAATGTATTGAGCATATATGTATACTCATATTTTTTTTAAATGTACGTAATATACTTTTTTGATTATTTCTTATTATTTTATATCAATCAACCTTTATTATCAATCAATATAAATAAATGCTTTCCTTTTTAAAATTTGCGAATTTCAAAAATAAAACTTTACAAGATATTTATATGTTATATTACTTATGTATAATTAACTTTGTAAGTTTAAAATAATGTATTATGTACACGAATGTTTATCTTTCATCTAAAATATTTAAATATTTATGCACATCTACATACATACATTCTGTGATCTTGCACGATTGACAACCAGTTAGCTTGATTCATTGGTTTGCACACGTTATATTCAAAAGTGGTGGAAAACAAAAGATTATCTGCCTACTAGCTTATAAGATACACACTTAATTTTAAAATTTTATTTAAGCTTTAAAAATTAGTATTTGCGCTTATAAAATAAATAAATGGCATTGCAGACAAAGAGCGGGGCAGCGGGAGCAGATGCTATCAACTCAAACAATAGGGAGGATGAGATTGTATTTCTGGTTTAACACATATGGCAACTCGTTCGCGCCTCGTAAGCCATACAAAGCCAATTGCCACAATTCAGTCTTAACGAAAGGTAATTTAATAGCTGTCACCACGTGTGGATAACACCGTTTCTGACTGCGGCAAAGTTAACGTTGTACATACATATATACTTTTATGGTTCACATTCTTACTAACATTATAAATGCAAAAAATTGATTTTAATTGACAACTCATAACTGAACAGAATTATAGAAGAAATTGCTAAGGAGCTAAAGCTAGAGTGATCTCTTTCTCTTGTGATACTTTCGTTGAATATTAGTCCGTTGAGGGGGCTTACTGTTGTAAGAGTAACTTAGGGAAGCTAATAACACGATATTCTAAGGATATGGTCGTTTAAATTATTGATAAATAACTTTACAGGGGCGATGTGAATACATTAGAGTGGCACTATGAGATATAATTTATAATATAAAAAAATGATTATTTCTTAATAAAATAAATTAATTAAATTTCTAAGAAATCTTTTGTTAACTGTAACGCCGGCGTGTCCGCGGTCCTAGAGGGATTACAGATTATATTACCATTTGTTATTGAAATCTTTCTTAATTACATTTTTCAAACGCAAACAACACTTGTACAAAGTTTTAACTCATTAGGACGAACAAAGCGCGAATGCATAGAAAACAGGCACAAACGTTCCAAATTTTATGAAGATATTCATGATGCTAACCATTAGATATGATTATCTAACTGGAGCTTATAAGCTACACGTAGTTATTATAATAGTACTTAATACTAAATGTTACATCATAGTAACAATAGTCCCACCCATCAGAGTAACTACTTGCTGTGGCTATTACAAAACGAAACATTAATTCTGAAACGGAACAATCGTAGCGGTCCGGCATCTGTTTAACATGTTATATCGCCTTCATACATATATAAGCTACCGCCACCGCCGTCGCAAGATCCTATCTGTCTGTATATACCTACCTACATTTTAAGTGAACAATAAGCAATAAATTAACAAATTGACCAAATAAAAATAAGGACCTAATAATTCTTAAGAAAACTAATATCTTCAAAACGTCTTCAAAATAGATAATGATAAACAAAAAATCAATCACTAGTTGGAATCGTTTTCTTTTAAATGTTAAAATTTTCAAGTTATCATCTTACTGAAGGTAAACGACAGCTATTATAGTACGTTAGTCACGTGTGGACATAAAGTTAGACCATACACAACATGTCGTAATAAGATAAAGTATCTCACGGCGCGGCGTGCCCTGCTAGAACAAAGGGTTTCCGAGTCCCCGACATCCCGAACAATACCTTTGTATTCGCTGTTATTCTCCTTCCTCCTTTCCACTCTTTACGCTATACACAAGAGTTCTATATCAAAATCCTGTGGTTAAACTCCATACCTACTTCAATGCAGTCCATGTACGGAAATCGATAAGTTTGCCCTAGTCGTTAATTTAACAGCTATTTACGTTCATTTACAACTACTACTATTTCATAAAGTTTTATCCTTTGAAGAACACATAAGCAGTACTTTTGTTCTTGCTAATTAATTATAATTTATGATTAATAATATAGATTGATGTCTCTAGTTACAGATTTAGTATCTGCACAAATAAAAAAAATAATAAGAGATCCATCCAATTTTTTTATGTTGGTATCACATTTTTTTTTATTATTTAGTTATCCTAAGTTTTCAATTAACCAGTTAAAAGACAGCCAATATTAGAAGACGATTAAAAACTATGTAAAAACATTATATTACTATTATAAATGCAGATGTTTGTATGTGTATACTCCTTCAACGGATAGACGGATGTGGATGAAATTTATTACACAGTTATGAGATGAACTATTATACTACTGATACTATCTAAAATAACACCTGAGAGACGCGAAGATTAGTTAGCCGCGTAGATTAGAGCCCTAGTTACCTAGTATTAAATACTTTTTTAAATATATTTTTAAATCTTAAATCATAAGTATACTTGAATCTTCATATAAACAGTAATAATTACTTACAATTTCACCTCGCTATCCATCCAAATTAACTACGTACCTGAAATAAAGTAAAAAATTGTAACAAAAAGCATAAAACATAATCGATTATAAATTTAAAAGCCTAATGCACCACCAGACATTTAACCGAGAATGGCTTATCTTGAATGAGGCTTTCTACAATATCCTACCTTTGTGCTAATGGCCAACATGTGAAAGGTGAATGCCTCCATACTTCAGTAGACGGCGATAGGTGGCGCAATGAACATTACTTAATTCATGGCATGAAAACTTTGTGTGATTGAGATATTATTTTGAAAATGTTTACCAGCCTTTTTATTTATATAATGAAACATCTCTTGAGATTGGCTATACGGATTTTGATAGAACTTTTTTCGTATTTTCTTAACATTTTGTATTAAATCTAATATAATTTTGCCCATATAAAACAAAGCTGATAATTTGTTTATAAATCAATTTTTATTGTAAAAGTCAATTTCAAGAAAATATACCTATCAAAGTTTAAATATAACTTTTTTTAAAAGAAATTAATTTATTTTCATTCAGAAACTTCAAAATCACTTAAAAAGCAATTTTTCTATAATAAAGGCATAAAAACCTTACTTAAATATTATAAGGGACATATTTACTTAAAGATAGATATTGCGTTGATTACAAAAAAAGTAACTTATAACCAAATTTTGTATGTACCGACCTACTACAGCTCCTTATGAAATCGGTCAAAAGCTCATGTAAAAAATTGGCAAAAATAATGTTTATTCTTAATAAAGTTTCTTTAAAAGATTTTTAACAATAGTTCTTAAATAACACTATCTTTTCGGATTTTATCGCGGTTTTATTTTACATTTTTGTTCCCGAGGTTTCAAATGTATTACACCAAACTCTCTCCAATCTCCGAAGAGAATCCGAAAAGATCGTTTCATTTAAAATGTTAAAGTATCGTAAAATCATTATCCATAATATCATGGACAGTTCTAATACCTGCTACATTAGACACAATGTGATATGTTTCGTCGTCAGCACAATGAAAACCGCTGACACCTATTAAGTTAACAATTACGCTATGCGTAAAGCATGCCAATAATAATAATTATTATTTTGATTATTATTTATTATAAGACGTAGAATAAGTATGTGAGGCAAAGAAGATGGCCTGTAAAAAATACAAGACATGTTGTTCTTTTTAATGATAAAATAAAACGCTGAAAGTCGTAGGTTCAAATTCGTATGGCACATTTTTTGTAAATGATTAATGTACATTTATATTGAGAAAATATCCCTAAATTTTATTAATTATAGTACCTCACCGCCTTTACTATGTATAATGTATTTATTCTGGCTAATCTTAAAAACTATTATACGAATTTTCATACGGCTTTCACCAGTAAAAAGAGGAACTATTATCTAGAAAGATTAAGAGGGTTTATAATATTGGTATGATATTTGTGAGCTAAGCCAAAAGAAAGCTCTTTTAGGGACGCACCCCGCGAGGTGAAGGTAAGCGTGGTACTTAGAGCATCGTATAATCTGATGCAGACTCAGTATAACACTGCAATATCAATATGTAATACTTCAAATTCTCGTAAGATGCTCTACTTGAATCGTCTTAAATGGTCAGCGTCAAAGATTTCAATGACAGTAAGTGTTGTGCAGTAGGGGAGCATCTGGCACCTGAGACCAAACGAGGCTCCGCCTAATGGCCTGTCGCGCGCCCATCCGCGCCGGTGATTGATCGACACGCCTCGCGACATGTGTACATAGCCTACATCGGTTATATCTCCGCAATAAATCACGCGTTTGAGCTCGATAAAAGCAATATGCAATATCGGAAGGACCCACTTCATTACACCGAAACAAATGCCATTGTTCATAAAAAAAAAAATCAACTGTGATTTTATCGATAAAGCACTATGTGAATGAATTGAAACAGCCACTAAACTATTAATAAAGAACCTCTGACCTATATATTGTTTTGTAACGAATTGTAACTAATAGTATAAATATTTATAATCTTCTTCTATTTCAGATTAATAAGTAGTGACGCTACGATACATGCATTTGCCAATACGGTAGGAAGGTACTGATATTTATAAAAAAGGAATCGCCGATCTAAAAATACATACTATAATGAGTTTCATAGAACTACAAGTCCAAAACTAATCAAGCCCAGAGGCGATTTCGCAAGCCTTTTTGTTTCTGAGACGTTCTTGAAAATATTATTACGTACACATTAGTATGTATATAATAGAAAGCTCTATTGTAAAAAAAATGTAATCTGTATTGTAATTCTTATAATAATCACGTACATATACTTACCTATATGAACTAAAAAACAAAATAATTTTTCCTGGTAAGTGCAAGATTTACATCTATACAGATAAATAAAATTGAAGTGTCTGTCTGTGTGTGTATGTCTGTGGCATCGTAGCTCTCAAACGGATGGACCGATTTCGATGCGATTTTTTTCATTTGAAAGCCAGTTTCCTTGCGGTGGTTCTTAGCTATGTTTGGTTAATATCGGTCCAGCAGTGTAAGAGTATCAGCTCATTTCCAAAATGATGTAAGGCATTTTGACGTATGATTACTCGATTGAGTGCTTCACGCGTGCCAGTGTAATCGTTATATGACAATTTGCGTAGAGGGTTTTTAATTACTAAATGCATGTAAAAGTATATAAGAAAAATACAATTTTAAAATTTTTTGTCTGTCTCTTTGTTCTGGCTAATCTCCGAAACGGTTAGACCGATTTTGACGGGACTTTCATCTGCAGATAGAAGATTTTATAAGGAGTAACTTGGCTACTTTTATTATACAAAAAAAAAAATGGATTCTGTTAAAAAAATAAAAACGTACCTAGGGACGCAGTCGAGCGAAGCGTAGGTAAGTCACTAGTATGGAATAAATATACTGTAGTTCAGAATCAGATATTACGACTATGATCGTTTTTCAAGTATCTCTTAAGATCATTATTTATACGCCTGCGTTTTCTATTCGAAATCAAAAGAAAATATTGAAGGACAACAGAGTTAGGTTCATTAGAGTCGAAGTAATTAATTTTCCTAAATATTCCTCATTTTGTCAAACATTTCAAGATATAAATATTTAGCCAAATAGGAATATTAACTAACTTTAAAAAGTAAAATAGTCATGTCTTACAAATAAAAAATTCATAATAGACATCGTCTTATCAGTTTATAAATTCACCAGCGGTTGGACATATGCGGCTAACATAGATAAATAGACATTGTGCGGTTACTACATATTTCCTAGGCCAGGTGCCACGCATACGACAGTCCTTCGCTTTGACCCACTTACTCTCGAGGAAACAAAGATTTTCTGATTTAATCGCAACAATACAGGTGTATACAGATAACTGTAAAATAAAGTTGGCGGTGCTCTTGCCAACATGTTCGATTTAAATTACGAACAATATTACACGGCGGGGATACAAACGAGTCCATTGTAGACCGTGTGCGCCCGACAGCTGTTTTAGATAACGTGTGACCTCCCCAGAATAAAGCGCGCTATGAACAATTAAAACAACAATGACGTCGGGCACGCGAACCACTTGATTGTTGTTGATACAACAATTTAGCAAACAGCAAATAGAAAAATGATAAAAAATGTAAAAATCGCTCCGATTTGTATTTTAGATAAGGAGATATTTTATCTATAAACATTTAAAAGATAAAATATGTTTTTCATTATACTTTACCTCATGTCAAACTTATTATCAAGGTGACAGGAGGAGGGCTGGCGCATTTTTCGCCCAAAGAATTAGCATTGCCATTCAACGGGGGAATGCGGCTAGCATTCTTGCCACTATTCCACGCGGACATGACTTGTACAGTAATAACTAAGTGTATGTTTGTATATATAATTAAGTATATTTGTAATTATCAAGGGTCGTTATAACAATTACAGATTAAACTAATCGACCTAGTTTAAATAAAGTTTCATTTGCAATATAAAATATGACAATGTCAATGACAAGAGGTTATTTTCTGCCATTGATATTACGAGCCTAAGTTTTTTTTCAATACACATTTTAACCCATGGATTAAAACAATTATTATAATTGTTAATTTCTCTAAATAATTCCACTAAGGCCTTTATAGTATGGCCTGGTTGACAAGTTCAAACATTAAAAACCGGACGTGTGCAAGTCCAATTCACACACCAAGCGTTCTGTAGCTTGACACATTAAAGGATGGGTATCGATAAGGCCTCATTTCGGCCCCAGAATAAAGATAAAAATTATGTCATACTATTTGATCTATACTTTACATATTCTGAAAGGAGACTGTGTGCCTGATAAGAAAATATATTTATGAGAGAAAAAAACTACAATTAATACTACTTTTGAGCAGCCAAACTTAGGTCTAACTTGGAGTTTCGTTCAAAATGAGACATTTTCAGTAATCTTTCTTCTTTTTTTACATAGAGCGCATATAAAAAGCTTTTTTTTTAATGCTCCCAATCTTCTTTTTCTTCTCGTATCGGCATTTTTGTGAAAAAGGTATCAAAACAACGGCACAAGTGTATCAAGATACCATTCTTGAGAAGGTAGTTAAGCCCCTTAACAACACCATGTTCAATAACCAAGACTTTGAGCTTTTTAAAAAAAAACAGATATTTTGACGCGAGAATTTTCGATTGAAAATGAGGGTGCTTTTTCGATATTAAGTCAAAATAAAGTGAAAAAATAAATATTTTAAATCAAAAAAAAATCTGTACGTTTGGGGCATAAAAGAAGTAAGTTTTCACCAAATTTCGTGAAAAGATTTTTTTTTTGTAAAAGATAAAAAATAAAAACCAAAACCTTGGTTAATTGTTTTATTCACATAAATTTTGAGGTTATGTAAAAAAAGTGTAAATACATAAGTTGTAAATCTTTTTATTACCTACAACTTTGCCATTTAACTTTTTTCCATAGGACTTGTAGTTTTGCCGGAAATCGAGATAAACCGTTTTTTACCCTTTTTTTCCTTTCATTTTTGTTATATTCTCTTCCTTTTCCAATGGGTTTCATCCTACTATATATATATATATATATATATATATATATATATATATATATATATATATATATATATATATATATATATCTTATATATTTAAACTCCGAGCGAAGCTCGGTCACCCAGGTACTATATATATATATATATATATATATATATATAATATATATATATATATATATGTCAATACTTTATGCAACTAGTACACAATAATGTATCATATTATTCTTTCCACTTTAATAAGCAAATTAGGATTTATTGATTCCTTACAGTATCTAGTTAAGAAAAAAAATCATTTTTGTAAAAATAACTAGTGCCTTACCCTCGGGTCCGTCCCTCGGTATGTGCATAAAGCGTAATACTACAGTTTATTAGACAGATATTTCTAAGTGGAATAATTCTGTAATACATTGTTTTTATATAACTTTATCAGTTTATGCAGCATACACCAATAAAGCTCCCAGTCAGCATGATTTTTTCCGACATCTTCAACAAACATCATTATATTTCAGCTAATTTACACAAAACCTTAATGAACCTGAACCTTAATGAACCTTAATCAGTTGGGTAGTTTTTAAGTTTATTGTAGTTAGGCACACAGATAGTTAGACAGACAGACAGATACAGTGGGCGAAATTATTTTATAATATGTAGTAATAATAAACTTCAGTAAAAAACTACAAACAGAAATATTTAAAAATCTATGCTTTTGTATCAATTAAAAAAATAATAATATACCAAATGTTTTTAGTTTTTCAAATATTTAACAGAAATGGATACATTAATTTCACTGAGAATTAGTTCAGCAAATATAACATCTAGAAATTTGTATTGTTGAGGTCCAAAGCAGCAACAGTTAACTAGAATAGACTCAATAGGTAATTTTAATACTAGCTCGAAGACAAAATGGACAATTTTTTTTATCAAATTCTTGTCACAAACAATAGATTACCAATAAAATTTATCAAGATACCATAATATAATAAATAGCTCTTTAAGAAGGAGGAAAGGAAAACTACTTAAGGCACTATGAATTAATTTTTCAAACCCATGTTATGACATCAGGCACTATTTTCAGTTAACTTTTCTATATGGCAAAAACTAAACATTTTTTTTTGATATTTTTTTAAAAAGAACATTTAGTAAATATAAATTGAGAATTTAACTAAAAAAAAATATTATTTTTACTGGTACGTAAAGGAAATTTTTTAAAATAAAATAGCATCCTTTTGCTCTAACTTAAATAAAACATTTTTTTATGTTTATTCTTCAATAATACTATATATAATTCAAATAAATTGGCAATGTAATTAATAATTTAGGTTATGTATATTTTTTATATATTTACAAAGCAACAGTCGAGACATAGTTATTTTTGAAATTGTAGTTACCTACTTTTTCTTAACTTTTTTACAATCTATTTCGACAACGTTTTGTAGAAAAATGTTACAAGGAATTATTAAGCACGAAATATATACAAAAAAGTTATAATAAACAAAAAAATCTAATTAAAAGTACCTTTTTATGAGACTTCTCACGTTAGGGTTCTTGGAAACAAAGTATATATGATGCAAAAATTAATTCTGTAAGCTATGAACACATGTTCACTCACAATATAGTTTTAAATATGTCCAACCGAATTAACTGTTATCACTGTGCATAATTTAATAGAACCAAAACAAAACCGATGTTAAACAATCACTGTTGTATCACTATCGTTTCGTTTAGTTTACTTCTTCATCTCCATGAACATAGATAATTAAATACGTGTTCGTATTTGTTGCGACTGTCGTACTGATACTTCCCGTCACAACAGAAAATACAAGAGTACATATTCTTTTTTCTAATATTATTATAGATATACTTTTTATTATGTTATCTTTCTTCATTCTTCTAATTAATTTACACATTTTTTACTTGTTAATTTTCCAAAGGCAGAAAAATGTTTTCAAATGCAGACACATTGTGTAACATTGAACTGTCTAAATAATTAATTAGTAAGTTTACCCTTTTTTATAACGTATATTGTCCATTTTAAAATATAATTGTGTAAAACAACCAGAAATTTTAGATCACTCTTCTGTCAAATATATATCTATGAAATATATAAATATGAAAGTTCGTGAGTGATAAGGGCGTTTGTTACTCTTCCCGCCAGAACGGCTCAACGGATCTGGAGGAGTAGCACAAAGATAGATTATAATCTGGAATAACACATAGGCTATTTTTTATCCCGAAAAAACTTACAATTTCAGTGGGATAGGTTTGTTTTTGTTTTCGCAAGTTTATGTATTTTGAACGTTTTCTACAACACCTAGTTTTAAAAATTATTGCACCTTTAAAAAGACTATAGAAGTGTTATTTCATATTTTTTAATTTCATATAATTCATTTACTATATAGAAATATCGGAATTAATATCTTGAATATAGATATCACACACTATGTTATAAGAAGATTTAACGACTAACTTTATAATATAACTGTAGTCTAAATCTTTCGCATCGTAAAAAATGACTCTCATCATGTTTTCACTAACGCGCCAAAAGAAATAAAACTTTAAAAATATATTTTCAAAGTTATCATAATTTTTAGATTCATATTTGCTAACCAATGGGGAAGACTTCTTGAAAGGAGGGCGCTAAACGTATAATCTATTTCATTCAGCCTGTTAAATATAAAGATTGTCTTATTACTTTAGCCCACAATTTCTTCATTTTTCGTCTTTTAGGAACAAATGATATCCATTTTCTTTGCATCCTGGCACTGTGCAATTTGTCATTTTATTTTAAAATTAAAGAAAAAAACCATCTACTACAGAGCTTTACAATATACTGAGGATCATAGTGATCGCTACATCTGGCCGGAGAAAAATGCAGTCTTCCACATTACAACTTATTTTTGACTTCCCGATAAAAATAAATGTTAGTAATGTGACTTATGTTTTTTAATGGCTATGCTTTCCAGTTCACACTTGACATAGAATTCTATTGCTTATTGTTATTACTTCAAATCTGATTTTGGAGTTCTGACTTCTGACAGTTGTTCCATAAATAAAAAGATTATAGAACGAACTCGAAACTCTAAAGTCTGGATTAGGTTAAGAATTACTAAAATTATTCGCTTACATTATTGTTTCTATAGCAGAATATATAAATATATGAGTGAAATCAAATAAACAACTTACCGCTTAAGCGCTTTATTACATATTTATTTCCGAAATGAATTTAACATTATTTAGGAATGTTTTACGGAATGTAGTCGCTTTAACTTACCGCCGAAATAACCTAGCAAGCATTTCCAGAGTACCAAAAGATATAAAGGGTATACATACAACATGTAAATTAAACAACTTAATGGAATTTTTCGATGAAAAAAAGAATTGGAATGAATCAAATATACGAGTGGGTAGAGCTTGGAGGTTAGATGAGTTAAGAATAAAATCCAACACAGATTTACATAAACTATGGTATATCTTACTAAAAGAACGTAATATGCTTTATACTATGGAAGAGGAATGTAAAGATCAAGTTCGGTTGTTTCCAAATCCTGAAAGAATAGACAAAGTACAAGAATCTATGAATAATATAGAGACTGTCATCAGAGAAAGGAATGTTGCTTATTATAAACTAGAAACAGGTGAAACTGGAGAACGACCAGTTGAGGATGTTGTAAATTTGTTAGGTTTACCTGAAAAATATGAAAAAAAAGAATACTTTTTACCAAAGTTTATGAATACTCGTTGGGTTAGATCATATTTTGAACATGGGTACATTAATAGTTTGGCAGTCAAAAAATTCTATAGATTGTATAGTGAGAAGCAAAGACAGGAACTGAAAAAGGCACGTAATAGAGATTTTAATCATGTCCAGCAACTTTTAAAGCGTTTTCCAAATATGGATTTGGAAAAGTTGAAAGCTGAGTACCCTAATGTTGATATAGAAAAAGCAAAACGTTCTAAAAAAGCCAGGGGTCATTGTATGCCTATGTATTAAAATATTAAATTAATAAATACTGATAATTGTTGTTTTATTTCAATCTTATCTCTTTATTTATAAAGTAGATATTTAATATCCTAAACCAGCCTTAATAAGATTCAACTTGTTATGATCAACTATTTGTATTATTCTGTAGACTATAGATTTAATTTCTAAATGCCTGATATTATGCACTTTCTATTATTGTGTAGATATATTCAGAATATATTAATGTGCCATCTTGTAGCAAATGGAAATATTAGAATTGAAAATAGGCACTAAACTTTGCTTGATAAAAGTCTTGTCAGTGTTACATTGTTGTGTACATATGCTACCTGTAGTTTGGGCTCCATCCACAAGATGGCGCGTTTTTACGAGATATTTTAAGCTTATTAACAGATTCATTGCGAAGGGTACCTTAAGGGTGTCATAATTTTTTTTTCTGGCATGTGACACCCGAGTGGTGTTATAATTCAATTCGTAGAAACTGTGTTAAAATTACATTTTTCTCAATTACAAGGTTTCCACTAAATGAAACTATCATTATTTTATCACATAGATCATGCATATAATGTTCGTTTCAGGATATAGTTTGAATTGAAACACTTTAGGAGTTAAAACACATTATAATTATTGCGGATAAACTTATATTATTATAGCTTCTTACTCAACATAACTCTTATCATCCAAGAAATAGACATACACAGTCAAAAAAGCTTTTCTTATTTTATGGCACAGTAAATACTAAATTTACCTATAATAATGTATATAAAAAATAATTTCTTCCTGACCTGAAATTGACCACTACTGCCAACTGGCTAGTCTCAGTGAGATTGGCCATCGTGACCAAAAGCGGTCAGGAGGACATCAATGAAGAACATTAACCTTAGTAAAGACTCATTATAAACCTTAACATCCTAAGACTATCGTATGTTTGTATTAAAAATAGAAATATTGTAAAAGATAAAAATATTTATTTATATAATTGTATAAGTATACATAGTGCTCTTTTCTGTCAATATCTATAATACATATAATAAAATTGTAACTAAGCCGAATCTGTTCATTTAATATTTTTTGGAAAATCTTAGTGAAATCAACATTATTATCGATACAGAGGCCGAATCTATAGTTTTTAGAATTTATGTCTGTTTGTCTGTCTCTGTTACCGCATCACATAAAAACCACTGGAGGGATTTTCATGAAATTTGGTAAGGTGATAGCTGGTTATCCGGGTCAACATATAGGATACTTTTTACCGCGGGAAAATATCTCATTTCTGAGAAAAAATACAAAAACTGCATTGTATACTAATATGTAAAACCTAAGAATTTGGTATTTGGTCATCTGAACGCGGGCGGAGCCGCGGACAATGCTCGTTATTATGTAAGTGCGGCCAGGTCTAGGACCAAGGGGTTTAAACAAATCAAAAAAACGGTGTTTTTCGATAATGGTCTAATAACATGCACTATAATTAACAATCATACTTTCAACTACACAACAAAGTAAAAATTTACTAGCTATGATGATATTTAGTAAGAAGACAATTTGAGACCCTGGGAAGGACATAGGATATTTTTTATTCCGGAAATCATCCCTTAAGGGGGTGAAAATGGGGATTAAAATTTGTATGGGAAATCAATCTAGAGACGAACCCGAGCGAAGCGAGGGTGACCCGCTAGTATATTTATATAATATAAAAATTATTACACAAAAAAGTAGTACTAGCCTTTTGCTAACTGCCACAGTGACTGATAATAGTGAAGTGGATACAAACCAGGTCTTGCTCCATTGGTATTTTCATCTGTAAATTATTCTGAACATAGTTATTTCTTGTCATACAGTGAAATAAAATATCGTGAGGATGGAATTAATTGTATTCAATTCTTTAGATTCGTGGCTTCTACGAGTGCCATTTGGGCACTACCACTACTTCATCAATGTCGATTTGATAGTATACAAAAAAAAAAAAAAAAACATCTAAGTGTAAATAATTTTAAAGCACTCTAAAAACTTTGGTAATTCTCCTGCAGCTTCCTTTTGTTGTAACAGCTCTATTAGATTTTTTTGGGCTGTATATATATTTTTATATTCACTCTCCAAGTCAGTTGTTACATTGTACAAAGGTAGTACTGGTGTTATCATTTCCTCTTGTGTACTTCTTTGTACTGCATCGTGAACTTTTCGTACGTTAAAAGCATCCAAAAGGGCTTCAAGAGATATATATAAAATTTTTGTGATATCATTCTGAGTTATTTCACTCTCAGACAAACGATTTTCATCAAACTTTTTGTAGATATCTTCTCTTTCATTACATTTGAAATTCGCGTTCATACATATCTGCGATAAAAGTTTCAATATATCATTTTCTTTAATATCCTTATTTATTTCATTTGGAATAAAATGTTCATTATTTTTGGAAAAATTTTCCCAATATGAGTCTTGTATAAAATCGTATATAGCTACAATCACATTAGCGTAATCACACTTGAGCTCCTTATTAAAGCATTTACGACTCACATAGTATTTCATGTATGGAGGTTCTATTCTTTCCAATATCTTGATAATAGACTGGGGTGGTAGTTCTGTAAAATAAAAGTCGTTTTTGATTAAAAATAATAAAAAATGGTTAACTGTACACAGGGACAAAATTTTACGAATTAAGTATAATATTTATAAACGAGGGAAGGTTTGACTTCATCGAGTAAAAATATAAATTATTTTATTATATATTATACTAGTTATTCATTTTAAGTTTGAATTATAATAGCAAATATGTACGTATATATTTTATATCTTTAAACGAGCAATTCTTGTATATAATTTGCCGATGCAAAGCAAATCTAATATATTTCGATACGTAAAATACATATTTACCTATTAGATATTTATATCTTAAAATAATGTCGGCTGGCACCGACTTCGAAAATATCTGATTAGATATCTATTCTAAATGAAAATCCCCGTTTAGTTTTTTTTTACATTTTAGTGCCTGGAAGTCGTTTTTTTAAGTTTTTATTTTTAGTGTAGACGTAATAAGCAGGTAATTTGTTAGAAGAAAGTTTTTAATAACATATTCGATTAAGCAATTTATTTAAAAAAGAATTTATTTCTTGATTTAAAAAAACCGCTCGACCGATTTCGATAAAATTTATATGGGACCACCTGGGAATTATACCCTTTGAAACAAAAAAAAAAATCCAAATCGTTTCAGGACTCTTCGAATAATCGGTGAACATGCATAAAAAAAGATTCCAACGAATTGAGAACCTCCTCCGTTTTGGAGGTCGATTAAAAAGGATAAAAATCAAATAAACTACATTCTGGTTTTAAATAGTACAAATTATGTATATTTGATTTAAATAAATTATAGTTTAAAAAACTTTAAATACACGCTTTGATAATAACCCAAAGCGAAAAGTAAAAAATAACGTTTAGTATAAGAATAAAGTTATTATCGAGGAAATTGATGTTATTGTGACAAAAGCGTGGGCTGCTTTGTAGTTTGTACAATATTTTTATAAAAACTCTACTTTTAGAAATCGTACCAATGATATAAAATAACTAACATCGAGCACCAACTATTGTTATCGGCCCTTGTTAAATATGCAAAGTTTCAGTTCAATGGAAATTCTGCATGAAAGATTTCCAGGTATGTTTATCTCTCGCAGAGGTAATATGAATTGGCCACCAAGCTCGTGCGATTGACCCCGCCGGATGTTTTCTTGTGGGGTTTTCTGAAATCGCAGGTCTTTACCAATAACCCTCAATCGACCGATGCCCTAAAAGTGAACATAACTCAGACCATCGCTCGAATTCAGTCAGAGTTATGCGGCAGTCATCGAAAATTGGACCTCTCGGTTCCGGTCCATAGTAAGAAGCCGCGGTGGTAATTTAAACAAAGTTATATTTCATAGTAAATGGCATTCATGGACCTTTCAAATAAAAAAATAACTTCGTTAATACCTCACGGTTAAAGACGGCACCTTTTCAAGCACATGGATTAATATACTACTTATAAGCAAACGAAATGAAATGTATATAATAATGTATCGTATATAGTGGTTGAGTTTATAGCGGCCTCTGAATATGAAAATATGTATTGGATTTCTACAAAAAAATCCTTTTCAAAATTTTAAAAACTATTAAAAATGACCAGAATTAGCTGTAAATATATCCTCACAACATTAATATTATTTAGTATACCTGAATATACGTCAGTTCAAAAGAAATGTAATTACATACTTTTTCTTTTAAAATTTATTATAAAACTTTACATAGAAGTAATTACAACTGCAGGAGACGGCGATGCGTCGGCCGCTCGAACTCAATACTATAGAACTTGGTACATTTTGTGATAGGCCTTTTAAGCTTGTCGCTGTCGAATGCGCAAGCGATCCCGTGGCCCTGTCTCTTGCGATAGGGATCACCGTGGTGGTTTTAGTGGGTAGTCTGTCACGCTTCTCGCGACAGGAGACCCACATACCAAAAAAAAGTTTCCCACGAATCAAAAATAGGCCTTTTAAGCTTCAGAAATTCTGTGATTTTGTTAAAACTATTTTATATACTCATGTATGTATTTGATACACATATGTTTATTAAATAACACAATAATAGTAAATAAAGACTTACTTTTAATAATATCATAAAATTGAACTTCCAAATTAGTTATGTCATTACTTGTTTTAGCCAGTGGAAAGTCTCGTTCTAAAATATCTGTTTTAAAATAAAATACTTCGAACAGCGCATTTAACCACAGCTGAAATAAAAATTTGTTTTTATAAATAGGTGATGTTTTTGACTCCATTGAACTTCAAATAGAGTAGAACAGTGGTCTTTATGAGGTCTTTTTACCCGACTGCATGACGCAAGGGAGGGTGATGTGTTTATCAGTCTATGTATGTATGTATGTTTGTTCCTATACATTCTAGAGACAAAACGCGTGGGTCGATTTTGATGATTCATACGTCGTTAGATTCGTTTTGAAAACGCGAGACATTGTACAAGAACGTGGGTACCAAATTCCACCTAAGTACTGTGAAAAACTTATGAAGTGTGGAAAACAGGTTGTATGCTGTGAATAACTTGAAAGGTGTTTGGGACTTAATATTAGAATTATTAATTCAGCAGTCCAGTTAAAAAATATAACTGGAACAAAAATGAACCAAATGGAATTGTGATAATTATGAATAAAAATTACATTTAAATTTATCCGAGGTTATAAATTAAAGTATTAATAAACATCATTTTTAATGATATAATTTGTTTATTATTTCATAATTAATTCTAAATTAATGTTGATACTTTTAATAAAAATGTTAAGAACCGACTCAGTTCTGCACATTACTGTATATACTAAAATAGTCTATCTAATGTATACAAACTGTAAAAACGATCTGGAGACGAACACGAGTCAAGCGAGGGTGAGTCTCTAGTATTATTATTGATGTTTGAGAAAGTATTAATAAAATTAAAAGATGCTAACCAAGTATCCAAAATACTTGTAAGTTGTATATATTTTTGTGATAGTCTCCTTCATATTAATAGGTATTCGAATCACTATAGGTTTAGAAGAATTTTTTTTTCCAGACTGTGCTTGAAAACCTTCACTTTGATTTTTAATAATATCTATGTAGCAACATCTGCATTAAGACTGCTCTATTGACATGAATTATTAAAATCAGTTAAGCCCTTTAATAACTATATAAGGAGAACATAGGATCCAACATACATGTCAAACACCTAACCCTCTTTGGGCTTTGCCGTAGTCGGGTAATTAATACTCACACTCATAGTTTTAATGTGGTCATCGGGATAACCTAGATGGATTAAATAAGCAAATATCTCCATTATTTGTTTGACAAGTTTACTACTGTATTGATTCTTCTTGGGATCGATTTCAAATAACTCATACAGAAATGAGTCGTGTACCTTTTTCTTTCTGGAATGTGAGAATGGACAGAAATTTTTAATTCTATTCTTTCATAATAATCAAAATATTTCCAAAACATATATGGGAGTTGTTCATTTTGGCTGTGAGGGTTTTAGACACGATAAGCTTTTATATTATGTATATAAATTGTATAATGTAATGATGAATTGATGGATTTAATTTAATGTTTAATTTCTTATTTTTTAAAGCATTTATATAAAAGCTTGTTTTTAAAAATGATTATTTACTCTTAATTTATCTTAGTAAAAACTATACCATAGTTTTTGAGATTAGTTTGAACAAACACAAATTCAGCATGGGAGTCTTTAATTTATTAATTAATATAAAGCAACTCTTAAAGTCCTTTCTTCTTATATTAACTTTGTATATAATACACTAAACTCATTTGGATCGATTCTTAAAGTCACCCTATTATTTATATTTATTTATTCGTAAATTCTTTTGATTCTAAAATTGTACATGCATGAATCCATCTCAAATAAAATAAAAATAACAACAAATCATAAAAATGCTCAAAAAAAGGCACAGATGTATGTCTGTGGGTGTTAAACTTCCACAATTAAAAAAAAATATGTAGCAACTATGGGCTATGTGAACTTGGCACCCGACTTTGGAAAAATTGATCTTTTTTAGGTTTATTTGACCGATTTCGGTTAGTAGTAGATAGTAGTGAAGCTAACTTCGTTTGTAGTAGTGCCAAAAAAAAAATACAGACAACAAAAAAAATGTCATCCCCCGAAGTTGGTAAAAAATTTTTTTTCCGCTTGATTCGTATAGAAAAACGTTAGTAGTGGGTTGTAGTGCAATTTTTTTCGTTTGTAGTAAAACAAAAAAAAAATTTTTTTTCGAGTATTTTTGCAGAACGATTTTTATTACATACATTCATTTGTAGTACCATTATTTCGTTTGTAGTGGTTTGTAGTAACGTTAATTTCGTTTGTAGTAACATTATTTCGTATGTAGTAACTTTAATTTCGTTTGTAGTACCATTATTTCGTTTGTAGTGGTTTGTAGTAACTTTAATTTCGTTTGTAGTAACGTTAATTTCGTTTGTAGTAACATTATTTCGTTTGTAGTTGTTTGTAGTAACTTTAATTTCGTTTGTAGTACCATTATTTCGTTTGTAGTGGTTTGTAGTAACGTTAATTTCGTTTGTAGTACCATTATTTCGTTTTTAAATGTTTGTACTAACCCTTATTTCGTTTGTAGTACCATTATTTCGTTTGTAGTGGTTTGTAGTAACATTAATTTTGTTTGTAGTACCATTGTTTCGTTTGTAGTATCGTTAATTTCGTTTGTAGTACCATTGTTTTGTTTGTAGTACCATTATTTCGTTTGTAGTGGTTTGTAGTAACGTTAATTTCGTTTGTAGTTGTTTGTAGTAACGTTAATTTCGTTTGTAGTACCATTATTTCATTTGTAGTGGTTTGTAGTAACGTTAATTTCGCTTGTAGTAACATCATTTCGTTTGTAGTTGTTTGTAGTAACGCTTATTTCCTTTGAAGTACCATTATTTCGTTTGTAGTTGTTTGTAGTAACGTTAATTTTGTTTGTTGTACCATTGTTTCGTTTGTAGTATCGTTAATTTCGTTTGTAGTACCATTATTTCGTTTGTAGTGGTTTTTAGTAACGTTAATTTCGTTTGTAGTAACATTATTTCGTTTGTACTACTACAATTAACTACAAACGAAATAATGTTACTACAAACGAAACAATTGTACTACAAACGAAACAATGGTACTACAAACAAAACTACTACTACAAACACACTACTACAAAAAACTACTTGCTACAAACCACTACTAACGTTTTTCTATACGAATCAAGCGGAAAAAAATTTTTTTACGAACTTCGGGGGATGACATTTTTTTTGTTGTCTGTATTTTTTTTTTGGCACTACTACAAACGAAGTTAGCTTCACTACTATCTACTACTAACCGAAATCGGTCAAATAAACCTAAAAAAGAACAATTTTTCCAAAGTCGGGTGCCAAGTTCACATAGCCGCAACTATGTGCAAGTCATTATTCTGTTAGTATTCAGTACAAAAGAGTGAGTTGGCCTATTTATGCTGTTCAGTACAAGTTTTAGTATCATAGAGCAGTATTTTTTATTTTACCTGACAGAGTTATAAATGTCAAATTGTATTAATTCAACCAAACTATATAGAGTCGCCATCAGCCTGTTGATTCTTTCTGTTCGATTTAACATTTCAAATATTTGATAGTTTTGCTGCTCCCAGTTAAGCCGGTGTATACTGTTGACTGTAAGACTATTTGTTGTTCCTTCTTTAAATCTTTTTTTATATTCAAAATCTATTTCATCCTTACCATACAAAGGATCATCATTACTTTTAGCATTCATCTCATACTCTAATCTATTGAAACAGTATTTAATAATACCATCAGTGTAACCAAAATCATTTCTTTTTGAGTATTTCTGCTCTTTGACTTCCATATCTTGTGTTAAAAAGGTTTTATAGCAATTCTTAATTTTGGAATGATACTTGCAAGGTGGATGCATGTTAAAATGATAGGACAATATTTGTTGACACTTATTTATAATTTGTACCATTGAGTATTGAGTTGAAATATTTTCACGTCCATTCTGGAAAAAGAACAGTATAGTAATAAGTACTTAATTCCTCATTATTATTATTTATATATACATAATATGAACCATATTTTTGATATATCTAAATACCAAGTTTGTTACTGTAAATCAGATGAGTTCAGTTTGTTAAATAAAAATTAAAAAGTCTTGATTTCTCATTAAATCTACAAACTCGCAACTACTAAGCTAGACTACTAATCTAGTACACAGGTCCAAACGTTCATATGTATGATAAAGAATATAACATACAAATAAATATTATGTTATAAATTCTTATAGCAGCTTAGTATATTGATAATTAAAATAGAAAAATACACACATGCATGCCATTATTGCACTGTTAATTACCTTCAATACAAAATTTTTATTGAAATATAGTTGATACTCTTATTAAATATCTTATAGAGAAAGTATTCAATGAAATAATTCCATATTCATGATTGAATCAACAGTACAACCAATTTAACCCATGTAAGGAGCTTAATCCATTATAGTCAGTAGTAGCCCAGTGGTAATGCCCTCTCTTGGGAAGCCGAGTGATACAGGTTCAAATCCTGGGTCTTGCACCTCTGATAATTTCATGTGCGAATCATTTCCAACATGATTACCACTTGTCTTATGGTGAAAGAAAACATTGAGAAGAAACCTGCTTGTCTAGGAGAACCTAGCAAGTTTTCGAAAGGCATGTGAAGTCTGCCAACCTGCAATTGGTCAGCGTGGTGGACTATATCCTGATCCCCTTTGTATTGAAGGAAGGCCCATGCCCTGCAGTGGGATGTTAACAAGGGCTGACAACAAGACAACAAGGAACATAATACTACCTACAAGTTATTTTGACTGAGTTGGTATATTTCGATACCAAGTTTAGTTTGGTTGCCTCTCACAATTTTATTACATATAAATGTATATCAAAAGTAGTTGTAAGTCTCATTTGAAAAAAGAAAAAACATTGTTTCATATTTAGTAATAAGATGAGAATTATAATAAGACAGGTTTAAAGTAATTACAAGTGCTTCAATATTTACCAAAATAATCTCCACGATGCCCAGTAATACATTTGCAGGTAGGTATTGTGTCGGTGTTATGCTATAGTAACATGTTTCCAAAGCTTCATACCACATATTGTATTTGACTTCACTTTTAAAGCTTTCCAATTGCTGAGACATTTCTGATGGCTTTAATAAAAATATTTTTAAGATAAGTTTGTAAACATGATATGTTCGAGTTAGAAATAAGATTTTTTCAATATGATATATTTACTTTCCTGAGATTTTCATCTTCTATTAAATATTTACAGTGTAAACTCATAATAACGTTACTACTTAACTCACAGAACATATATACTCCTACCGGAGACCTAACTAAACGCGTAATTGACGAAAACATTTAATAACGAATAAAGAAAAAAATGGACAGAGCAGTCCCTGGAGTTTCGTTGTAGTTTACTGTTTACACTGTATCATTATTTTCTACTTACTTCTGTAGAAGATTGAATACAAGTATTGCAATATGGAAGAGATAAAAGCTTCAACCGTTTATTATAATTATAATATGCATTTTGAGAAACTTGTTTACAGGCTTTAACAAATTTATCCTCATTTGAATATTCAATATTGTCGCTAGTATGCTTAGTACGTTTTGTAGACTGTCCACTATGTTTCCCCCTTTTTCCTACTTTATTTTTTTCCATTTTTTTAATTAAATATTGAATATAGACTTTTATCTCGTATTAAATATGAATTTGAGTCACATTAAGACGTCATTTTGATAGTTGACGGCAGAACTGGACTACACACTTTGGAGGCTGATCACTGAAGTGATTAGTAGCGATGACTGTTCAATGAACGGACTAGTTCAATCAACCGGTCGACGCCCGACGGTGCGTCGATGGTTCGACGGTTCACGTTTTTCGAATGGACTAGTTCATTTCATAGACTATGACAGACGTAAACAAGGAGTTCGTTTATCGTCCGTTTAAAACAGAATGTAAACTAATTTCAACTCTAATGTTTAATAACAGTGGTTTGATATTTGAATGCGAGCTTTAGAGTGGGATAGGCCTATTATAGTATTGTCATTGTCGTGGTCATTGTAGAAACAAAATGCCATAATTATAGTTGCAATTTTTTGCAAGTAAATTTTAAGATTATTAATTTATTCAGTATAAAATGTCATCATTAAGAACTAACCAAGTTTAATCTAACCACGGTGGTCGCGACGAATCGTTCCGTCTCGCAACATAAACTAGTAAAGATAGAATAGACTGTCTACAGACTAGCGCCTACAACTACATTGAAGTTGGAACCGGAATGTGAACTATAGTCCTCGATTTGAACTAGTCGATCGACTAGTCTACGAAAGAAAATGAACGGTCTAGTTTCGTTCACGCTAAATACGTCGACGACCCATCACTACTGATTAGTGACTAGTGAAGTAAGCAGTGGTCTCGATTCTCGAACGTTAATGTGCGAAATCGGTATAGTTGCTTACAAAAATCGGTATATTTGGACCCATAATCGGTAGATGAAAAAAAAACAATATTCATTTAAATAAAGTTTATTTATTATTATTTCCATTATCATTAATATTTAAAAGATATTGATATCACCATATAGATACCAAAATAGTTTGCAAGTAGGTATCGATGGTGTGTCTAAGTTATAATAGAAACATGGTGACATGTCACATTAAACATTGTGGCAGATTAGATGTTGTTTTTAAATATAAAAAAAAATTTCCTATGTAGTTGTTTCAAAGTAGACTACTGTAAATAACTAATGTGTAAACTTTCACCTCGAAGTTAATAAAATTAATGAAAAATAAAACCCCGAATTCTTTATATACAGTTTGTTTGGGAATCCCCTAAAACATCGAGTTGTAAGACCCAAGTCCCGGAAATAAACATTTATATCAATATACCTACTCTTTAAGGATTTTTTGGATTCCCCGTATCGTAAAACATAAATGAAAAGGGCTGCCAACTTCCAACAGTAAAATCGGTAAAAAATCGGGAGATTTTCCACGTTTTCTTTAAAATCGTGAAAAATCGTTACGTTTCGGTATTTCGGTAGGACAGACCTCATATCGGTAGAAATACCAAAAAATCGGTAGGTTCGAGAGCACTGGAAGTGAGTGATTATTGTAACTTTTAAGCAGTAAGCACAGAATACAGATTAAAGAACTAGTAACTACTTGGCAGGTATAAGACAATTTCATTTTTTTCCATAAATAATAAAAGATTATTATTGAGAGCATATTTTTTTTCTGTCGATTTCATTTATTATATAAAACAAAGAACTTGTTATGTATTTGGTGACTTTAATATTATATAATAAATTTAAATAATTAAATACTATTAAGAGAAAAAAGCAAACATTTGTGCAAAACGAATCTTCAAGTTTTTTTTAACTATATTGCAGAAAACATAAGTAAGATGAGGTAAATTTATATTATATATATTGATTAAGTGATTACAAATTATACATTATTGTTATTTTTTGCATTGTTTAGGCATGTATTCAGCCCGTTTTAACGTCCCATTGCTGGGCACGGGCATCCCTTCAGTACGAGGGGGATCAGGCCATAGTCTACCACGCTGACCAAGTGCGGATTGGCGAACTTCACATGTCTTGATGTTTGATGTTTTCCTTCACCATTAAGACAAGTGGTAATCACATATATCAGAGATGCGAGGCCCGGGATTTGAACTCGCTTCACTCGGTTTTCCAAGTGAGCGCGTTACCACTGGGCTACCACTGCATTATTATCACGGTAATGTAATGCATACAGTAATGCAACTCGGGCCTGTCCTTGAAATAATTACCTACAGCCGAGCGGCACGTACCCACGCGACGGTTTTACAAGCACTAACTAAAAACACAACAAAATCGAAATACATATTAGAATGTCACAAAACGTTAGAACACCTTTCTCATACTAACACAGTAAAAGTTTCTTGGGTAAAAGGTCACACTAATAACAAAGGCAACTCAACTGCCGATAACCTAGCCAAACAGGCCACTAGACTAAGAGTTCAAGGGCCTACACCTCTAACCCCAACTCTACACTGAATACAAGACATGGTTACAAGACTTCACTAATAATACAGTTAATACATTATGGAAGGTTAATACAGATTGCGGCCAATCGAAAGAAGCCTTCCCCAAACTAAACAAACAATTAACAATGAAACTAACACGCCTAGATAGACCCAAACTAAAAACGTTGGTGGAACTGATAATAGGACACTGCCAACTCAATAAACATCTTTTTAACATAGGTCACACGGACAGCGCCCTCTGCAGAGCGTGCCTCCAAGAAGATGAAACACCAGCTCACATTCTGACTGAATGTAGTGCACTGGAACAATTACGCGAAGAAAAATTCGGACCCAATAGATCGATCCCAGAAATCTTCCAGGACACCGGCGCCCTGCTAGACTACTGGGACGCTCTGGGATGGAAAGAATAACATACGCAGCAGCACAAACTCACGCACAACGGGCAAAGATCCCTAAGTGCGGAAAAAGCCGTGTCTGAAGAAGAAGTACCCACGCGACAGGGCTGCCCGCTGGCCAGTATTTTAATTTCATCTACCTACTCATTCTTCAAAGAAACTCATTCTTTCTTTTTTTTGTTTGACATTAGCGAAATTACGGGAGGAATAAAATGTTCATTTTTGTATCAAATTATAAAAGTTACATAACATAACCACATTATACAATTTTCGTATTCAATTATACGATCTGGCAGCCCCGCACGGTTGTCTATCGAGTGTATACCGAACGCGACGCGCGTAGGTATAAATCATTTTCCGACCGTTTGTATGAAGATGGAATACTGTATGTAATATTACCGTGTTATTATTTTGGCATAACTATTATTATTTACTAGTAACTCACCCTCGCTTCGCTCGGGTTCGTCCCTGCTTACGTTTTAAAGCTTAGTATAGATTTCTCAGATATGAGATATTTTCCCCCAGTAAGAAGTATCCTATATGTTGACCCGTATAACCAGCTATCATCATACCGAATTTCATCAAAATCCCTCCAGTGGTTTTTCCGTGATGCGGTAACAGACAGACAAATAGACGGACAGACGAAAATTATAAAAACTATAGATTCGGCCCTTTTATCGATAATAATTGTCAATTTTAATAAGATTTTCCAATAAATATTCGGCTTAGTTACAATTTTATTATATGTATAGTTTACACTGCTTACATCACTATGTTTTTCTTATTTAACATCAGGGCGCTCTACTTTCGACAGAAGTGCTACCCTCTATAGTTCGTGCACACTCCCTATAGTTACAGGTGACTTAACTTAAAAAAAAAACCCGTTAAGTACAATACTTAGATAAACATAATATTAATTGATTCAACGAATTCTTCCTCCAGTACGTTTCTGTCTTGCAGGATTTCCAACTTTTCCTCTTTTCCTCTAATCTAGGAAATCTAGACTTTAGATAGATAAAAAGACTTCTTAGACTAGTTTACTCTAGATAACTGTCTAATTTTTCGCCATTTTTGGTCATATTGTTCATATTGGTCACATTGTTCTATAAACAAACAGTTGTTATTTTTGGATATTCAAATTAATTGTTTGATCTTAAATTAAAATTTGTAAATTAAAACTGTTAACATTTATCTGGTTTTGACTTGTATCGGCACTATAAGTGTTAGCGTTAACACGTCACGTGACTATGTCGATGACGACTTAGATGAATTTAATCCCCATCCAAACCTGTATATAGAAGTTTTCACTTCAAAAAGAATCACGAAATCACCGGAGAAAATATTTCGCATGACATACATAACATAAACCAAAAAATTTTAAGCCAAGAATTGTATAGAATCTTGATTTTGGCCATATATCTATACAAAAGAACGTTAATATACTAAGTATCTGTGCTTAGATTCAATATAATGAAATATAATCTACCGCAACAAAGTATTTATTGTAATTATACGGCCTATAGGTAGCTGAAAATTGAAAATTATTGATTCATAGTTTGCCGCAACCAACCAAATAAGTTCGTGATTACCCATACTTTCTTAAAGAACGCTCTGGTATAAAACCAACAATATCGACTGAGCAAGAATCAGTTCCTCAGACAACGGTGCAGAGATTCTTAATAGTTGTTTGCATTAAAATGGCTTTCGTGTTTAAGGTATTGCATTTTAGTTGTAATTTTTTAAATATGAACTTAGTACAATTTGACAATAATGTTTATAAAATTATATTTATATCATAGGTACCTATATAATTTTCATAAGCTGTATTTTTTTGTTTTTTTTTTCGTCAAATATTTATACTAATTATAATATACATACTTAGTACCTACTAATATATTATACGCAAATTAACAATTATATATGATTTTTTTTTAAAAAGGGATGTAGATTATACTCCATGCAATAAAAATTGTTTATTTTAAATTTTCATTGCCATCTATTGAGTAATACTGTACTATTGACCGAATGAACCATGAAGGTCGGCCTTTTCTCTTCTTTTTAACTGTTGCGTTTTAGTAGTTTTCAGATATCCCTGGCTTACATGATTAAAATGCATAAAATATTATTTTAAATTTTTTTTTTAGACATTTACGTTATTAGCGTTAGGGTCAGTTGTTCTTGGAAATCAAGCACCGGGAGGTTTTTCATACAACCGATTCAGTGGTCCAGTTAGTGGGAAAATAATCGAGGTCCAAGTCCCTGCGGCGCAAGGCATCCCGGCGCAGCAGCACGCAGACTACGGATATGACCATAGAGCGGGAAAAATTGACCCGGAGGCAGCGAAATACGATCGTTTAAAAACAGTCGATTATAAAGTATGTAAATTTAATATTTTTAACTGCACATTATATACTTATTTAAGCTTGTGTTATTATAATTTTATGACTTACTAATAGGTTGAATTACTAATAGGTTATATATTAATATTAATACTAACTTTGATATCAAAGTTTACCAAGCCATGCACTGCTGTGGATCTGATGGACGAGAAAAAAATGTTCGCATTACAATACTTACATGTAACATTTTCCATGGCAATCGGTTGAACGGTGTAGAAGTTAATGCGCTACATGCTCTAGTGGAGTAACAGAGAAATTATAGCATAAAACTTTAATAGGTCAAAATTATAATTCTAAAATTTTGTTCTTTCAATTTTTCTTCAGGCTAAACCTGATTATCATTATGCTTATGGAGTCCAAGATCCTCATAGCGGTAATCAACAAGATCATAAAGAATATCGGGACGGGGACGTAGTTCATGGAGAATACTCCCTGGTAGAGCCCGACGGTTCTATACGTCTTGTAAAATACACAGCTGATCCCAAAAACGGTTTCCAGGTAATTAAATTATGTTCTTACGATTTGATATATATTTTAATCTAAAAACAACCTTATGTATTGTAGTTATTAGGTACTCACTCTATAATTTTAATACGTACATATATAATTAAAATTGGCAAAAAATCTTTAAAAGTAATAAATACTCAACCAGTATATTAAAAATAACTTGCAATCGGTTTAATTATACGAGTAATTATTATCGGTAACTTAACCATAAATTTTAATTTTGTAACTTCCAAAATAAACCTAGCATTCTTCACCTTCCAATCTCAAGTAGACTCTTAGTGGATGAATTCCTTAGTGCTAACGAATGTTTTATACAAAAACCTTGGGCTAACTTCATTTTTCTAGAGTTCAGAATCTAGACCCACGAGTTTGAGTTGTACCTATTTATCAGACCAATTTTATTTATTTAAAAAAAAAAAGTTTTTCAATTTGAAAAAAAAAAAATTATTTCAGGCGACAGTACACAAGAAACCAGGAGGTCAACCGCACGATCCCCTACAATATGCGCAGAAGAAACAAAACAACGACGACTCCGACGAATACTAGTCATATAGTTAGTTATATATGAATAGAATAAAGACGTTTGTTTTAGTTTTATAATATTTTTGTTATATATTTATTACATTTATTCTAAATGACGTTAAAATAAACATTTATAAAATCAATTTTGTTTAAATTATACAAAAATAATGTAATGGCCGATATTTATTATCATTTATGAAAATAATTCTTGAAAAGTTCCGTGGTAAAAGGAAATACAATAGTGTGTGTGTTATCTCCGGAGATCGTTTGTAATGATTGCAAGTATCTTAGCTGAAACACATTCCCAATGAAACTCTGAGAGAAAGATAAACAAATCGTCGGAAACTGCGAGAGTTAAGCAGTTAAGTAGTAATTGAATATTTCCGGTCCGATACCGGAAAGAGGTTATTAATATTCACAATGTTTAACGTTTTGAATAGAATATAATTAAATAATTAAGGAAATTTAAAATTGTTGTTTGAAATCAGCACGAACCTGCATACACATAGGATTGTCCATTAGAATAACTGTGGCAATTTGAAGGTTTTTCGTTGATTCGATTTCTGCTTTTGCAACAATTATTTTTGCATTTGCCAATCTCGTCGATTCGGCCTCAGCTGCCATTGCCTTTTGTAATTGCAATGGAAGTCGAATATCTTTTCTGTAATTTATTCAATATAGACGTAAAACGAAATTGTAAAAAGGCCTTTGGGCTTCGTCACAGTCGGGTAATAACTTTATTACCCGACTGTGACGAAGCCCAAAGGAGGGTTATTTATTATATTTGTAATAGTTTATCCTTGCGGCTCATGTGGAGAGTGGGTATGGGATATAAGATAAATTATGTCCATCGTTATAATGCAATTCTTGCCAAATTTCGTCGACCATTCTCCCCCCGTCTTGGGAGTGGTCCAATCATCCCTTTTACGAAAGTTTGAGAGAATATATAGGCGATCAGCCAACTTTGATCAGGCGAGGCACACAAACATATTTTGGGACATACTTATATCCTGCAGTAAGCCTCTTAACTGTCAGAAAGCAGGCTAAGTGGTCTAAAAGTGTCATAAAGAAAAAAAATACCTAGCTAAGTAAATTCAGTGTGATATCTAATATTAAAAAGTATAAATAGGTATTAGATTTTACCAATAGATAAAAAGATTAAATTGTTTGTAAGAAATCTCCCTCTCATATTGTACAAGTTCTTGATGGGGTACGTACGATATGAGTATACTTCGTTACTCCGATATTGATTTTAACGAAATTATACATCTTATATTTAGTCAGGCATACAATGTACAAAAAAATATACATGAAAATGCATGTTTCTTTTTTTGTTTGTATGCATGCGAAAGCCAAAGAAAAAGTTTCTCAAAGTGCTCTCATTTGAAGACAATAAAATTAAAAAAATATTTAAATTCTTTACATTTCCACTCTGACAATTTGGACACCCCACTCTCTTGTTATATTCTTCATCAGTTCAAATACCTGACGGCTGACCTCTGGTCTATTAGCTAGTACTTCCGCAAGTTTCCTTGTTCCAAGTGCATTGCGAAGTGTTGTGGCGGCCAAATATTGTGTGGAGGATCTAAATAGGAAAACGAAAATTGATTTCATTAGTACCTGAGATATGTGTAAGTTGTAGTAGTAAAAGAAATTATTATATTAGTATAGATTACAAAAAGAAAGATAGACCGACCATTACATACTTCTGCATTTATTTTTATAAAGGAAAGAATTATTTATATTCCTTTAAGTTCATATATTTCCCATTGCTTTATTCTAGACTTACTTTTAGGTTCTGATCAAACTAACTATACATAATATGTAGCCTCACAAGCATATACCATTAAAAATGCTATCAAATCTCGAATCGAGCTAAAATACATAGTTAATGAGTTTTTGTATTTAAAAAAATCACTAACAACGTTTACATGTACAACGTTTTGTACGAGATAAGGTTGGTAATGTTACTCGTAAATCTAAGACATCCCTCACACGCAATTAAAGCCTTAGGATCTCTGCTTCAGATCTCTTTGCACTTGTTTTAGTTCGTCATATTAAGTGATTATTACAGTAATAGAGTAAACTTGAGATACTACTTGTATTTGTGCACAGTGCATACTGCACAGCGCTGGATTTACACTAGGGGTACTTGGGGCTAGTACCCAGGGCAGCAAATTTTTAGGGGCGGCAAACTTCGGAGGATGGGAAATAAATTCTCTTCGCGTTCTCGAAAACGCTTTCTGTATTTTCCAAAACATGATTATTCAAAAAAAATTAACCAGTAAATTTTTAGAAAAGTTGAATATATCTTTAAAAAAAAAACTTTATCAAAACTATACACATTTTATACAAAATTTTGATAATAGGCGGCATTTTTTACTATGCTCAGGGGCGGCGCTAAGGTTGATTCTGGCCCTGACACTACATATACTAGTGCACTTTATTAACTCCCACTAGGCTGTCTTAGTTATTTTATCAGTCTCAGTGAGATTGGCGACCGTGAAAAAAATTTAGTTAGGAAAACATTGTTTTAGTAAATAAATAATAATTTTATAATACCTCATAATATTTAAGCTGAACATAATTGACTAAAGTCATACATAAAATGAAAGTACTTAAAATAATAATAAAGATTACTTGTAATGAGTTACGTTTATAACAGCGTGTATAGGGTCGACTATTTTATAAAATACTACGGCATCTACTGAAACTGTTAATGAATCCTTGGTTAGTGCCTGTGGAGGAAAATTTTATGGTACCCAATTATAATTTATTATTTTGATTGAATTATTTTTGTTAAACATAATTTGTATTATACTTCTTGAGGAGGAACAGCGTAAACGATTGTGCGTAGATCAATAAATTTGACAGTATCTACACAAGGCAAATACGAGACGAGGCCTGGGCCAAAAGCACGGTTTTTGTAAACTTTGCCATTTCGGAGTATGACTACTCTTTCGAATTGACGGACAGCCTGAAAAGTTTATTAATAATATTATGTTATGATAATAATTACATGTGTATAGCGTCCCAAAAGTAAAACTTATGCATGTGCACAAGCAAAACAGTGCAGGTTATTAAGCATATAAGAAACCCTATACTGTATATTGCCTCGCTGGTCTAATGGTTAGCATACTTATATATTTGCAACAATAATCAGGATATTTTTCTCTTGTAAGAAATTCATAGCAGACCAGAGTTGGGAAATTAGTGGTGTTATCTTCGTAATTCGGCGAGCACGTTCAGCCATAAGTCCTACACCCGATCTCTCACCGGTTTTGAGGAAGTATCATTATCAGTGGTCTTTAATAAATGTTAAATAAATAAATGTAAGGACATTAACACACAGCGCCATCTAGTTCCATGGTAAGCTACAAAGACCGTGTTATGGATACCAGATAGTTGATACACTATACATATATAACTTTAAATACATACATATTATAAATATAAACACCAATGACTAGAGTACAAACATTCGTGCTCATCACACAAACGAATGCCCTCAGCGGGACTCGAATCCTCGACCACTGGCACAGCAAGTAAGGTCACTACCAATTGAGTCAAACGTGTCGTCAAACACGTCTTAGATAGTAATAGGAATAGAATGCTTTGAGCACATGCATATTCACAATAACATCAAAATTGAACACGATATTATTATTATTGCCGGGTGTATCACGTGTTTTTAAAATTAAAATTATACTAACTATATTTTGCGTTACTTTTGGTACACTTTGTATTTGTACTACCACTCGCAATGTTAAAAAGCCGACAAACCATGAAGACGCAGAGCAATGACAGTGGAAGTGTTAAGACAACCAAAATAATTGATATAACTATCACTACTTTTTCAATGCATTTATCACTTTCTGTGAAGATGTAAATATATTTTTTTTATTTAAGCCAGAGATAATTCTTATTTATAATTTGATGTATTGGCATTATATGATTTACCTCTTTCATTTTGCATTCGTGGTATTCTTATGTGGGAGCTAGCTTTTGAATTTTGAAGCTCTTGAGGATCTCTTTCTAACACAGCATCGGTGGTACGAGGTAAGTGCGGTTGGTTTTGCTTATCAGGTGGCCTACCACTGTTTGCTTTAGTGTATTTTTTATTTTCTTTTTCGGTCATATTGTATATTTTTTACTAATTAAAATATTTAACTATATAGACTACTCTCGAGTAGGTTGATATACAAAAAGTTTTGAGTGACTTATTCTGTCATTAATTTTGTTACGCAGAAGAATTTAAGTAAGGAGTTTTATATATGTCATTTATTTAAAAGTTTTCTGCTCCGGAATATCAATAGGGAACGGAAATATTATAGAAGTTTTTTGTTGAGATGCAATGAAGTTTAACGTTTGCAAGTACCGTAGCTAAAAAAAAATGTTTTAAGTTTACAAATAATGTAGAACATAAATATTGCAAACATATAAATGTACAATTACTAGTATTGTCTGTGGTTGTTCCATCATAATGTTTGAAGCGTCTCTTAGATTTTCGGCAGCTTTAATTTCACCTTCGGCCTCTATTATTTTTGCTTTAGCAATACGTGTGCCTTCAGCCTCGGCGGCCATTGCTTTTTGTAATTCAAAAGGTAGAATCACATCTTTTCTACGTAAAACAATAAACCAATGATATTATACTGTATATGTAACTATGATATATATATATATATATATATATATATATATATATATATATATATATATATATATATATATATATATATATATATATATATATATAATATGTAATATGTGAGTGTATATGACATTTTTAAGTTATTTTAACAATGTTTTATTACTGAAACGCGTTTAATATTTGAGTAATTTTACTGAAGGTCAAGTAAACTTCTACGATGAAATTATTACATTTCCACTCGTTCCACCTCGACGCCCCACTCAGCTGTCCCTTTATCTATTTCTCCTCGGACCGCGTGACTAATTGATTCACGGTTTGTCAACAAATCAGTTAACGTGTACTGACCTAAAATATTTCTTAGAATAGCAATAGCCAACAATTCTGTGGCATGCCTGCAATAATAATAGACCTTTTTATTTGGCGATTAATATACATGTATTATTCTTGACAAAATTATTTATAATATTTACTTGTGCGATTGTACATTTAGTAAACAATGTAGCGGTTTCAAAACATGAAAGTAAACCACAGCATCTACTGTGACAGTTACAGAATCTTTTGTAAGTATCTGAAATAAAATATTGTACTGTATGTATTCAGCCATTTTTAGCGTCCTACTGCTGGGCACGGACCTCCCTGCAGTACGAGGGGGATCAGGACATAGTCCACCACGCTGGACAAATGCGGGTTGGCGGACTTCACATGTCTTTCGAAAACTTACTAGGTTTTATCAGACATGCAGGTTTCCTCACGACGTTTTCATTCACCGTAACGCAAGTGATAATCATGTTAGAAATGATTCGCACATGAAAATATCAGAGGTGCGAGACCCGGGATCTGAACCCGCTTCACTCGGTTTCCCAAGCGTACGCGTTACCACTGGGCTACCGCTGCCTTTTTAAATAAAATATTACTAAAATATAAAGGAAATGAAATTATAACTATATTTAGGACGTACATTTGTACAATATAAATAGGTAATAGGTATAGATATTAGTACATTCATTAGAAATTCCAAAATCAGAAACGAAATTCGTTAATTAGATTTTTATAAATTGGTACATAATGTAAAAAAATAAAAAAAAAAAATTGGTACATAATACGATAGACAATTTAATGTAAATAAAGTTAAGTGGCGTGACTCCGATGGGAAGTTACCATCCGTTCGGAATGCGATTTAGCTAAGATGAGCTTGAACAACCTCTTTTGAAAATAATATGTTATGTTTATTAGGAAAAAATTACTATATATAATATAATACCTCTTGAGGCAGTAAATTGAAAGACTGTGTCCTAAGATCGATGAACATCACGCTATCTGTACACGGAACTACCCAAATAATACCAGGTCCGGCGGGAGAATCACTTCTTACTCGCCCGAATCGCAAAATTACAGCTTTTTTATATTGTTTCACAACCTAGCAATCAAACAATATATTTTAATTATCCACAGAGCAGAAGCTGAAAACTGAGGTTGTGAATTCAAATGCAACTTTTTTATTTTATTTTGGGGACATTAACACACAGCGCCATCTAGTTCTATGGTAAGCTACGAGGCTTGTGTTATGGATATCAGATAGTTGATACACTACACATATATAACTTTTAAATACATACATATTATAAATATAAACACCCCTGACTGGAGTACAAACATTCGTGCTCATCACACAAATGAATGCCCCCAGCGGGACTCGAACCCGCGACCGCTGGCACTGCAAGTAGGGTCACTACAAACTGAGCCAAATGTGTCGTCAAACTCTGTGATGACTTCTGTTAGTGTGAAACCAATGAAATATTACTACAAATTTCTTACCCTGAAGCAAATTAATAGAGAGAGAGGACACAATACTATAATTAACAGTACTAGTATTCGAACTATTTTTTCTGTTAACGTTTCATGTTTGATTTCTGTAACAGAATAATTAAAAAATAAGTAAATCTTCAATATTATAAGAGTACATTTGCATAATCTCGTACCAATTAAGTCTATTTTTGATCTACTATCCATAATTTTATGTCATAAAATGTGATACGATCAAAGTATTATTTTTTATACTTTAAACCATTTATCATTAAAATATATTTTAACAAAAATTGAGTTAAATATATAATCATCGATTAAAAAGTACTTTGTAAATAATGCTATTTTTAATTTCCGTCTTGACGTTCAAATATTCAATATGAAGACCATAGATAACAAAATACATAATGGCATAAAGTTCTGATATTTTAAGAACACATAATATTACTTTTTGATATAAAAATAATAGAACCAATTTTATTTATGAAAATATTTATTATAAGTCTATTTTACACAATACCTTTAATATTTGTTACTTTAAATATTTTTTTCTATATACTTAATCTACTCTGTTTTTTTTAAATTGGTAATGGTGACGGTGGAATGCTGTGGCTAGTTCCAGATAAGAAGGTTTTGAGGAAATCCATTGGAAAGGGAAAGATGATTGTAGAACTTTTCTCTGCAGATATTGTGTTAAGTGACTGTAGGTACCGCAACTAAAATAGAATGTTATATAGGTTAAAATATATTGTGATAATATTATTATTAAAAATGTAATGGTACTAGTATGACTAAAAATAATAAATTAAAAATAAATACCCGAAACATATTCTTATGAAATAGCGAAATATGGTAATTTATGTTTTTTAAATTAATTAGGATTTCCAATTAATTCCTTTATTAAAAATAAGAGCAAAAATATATGTGTAAAAAGTAATTTTATTTTAATTATTACTTGTAGAGCAGTGGGATTGTCAATCATGACGAGAGATGCTTCTCTTAAAGCCTTGGAAGCCTTAATCTCTCCTTCCGCCGCAATAATTTTTGCTCGAGCCTCCCTATCGGCTTCTGCTTCAGCGGCCATCGCTCTTTGTAATTGTACTGGTAGACGGACATCTTTACTGTAAAATAAGTTATAAACTTTTTTTAATCTACGATTTTTGTATTTAAATATAATATACTAGCGACTCACCCTCGCTTCGCTCGGGTTCGTGCCTTAATTCCCCATACAAAGTTTTATCCCCATATTCACCCCCTTAAGGGATGATTTCCGAGATTACCCCCTACAACGTCACAAACTCACAAACTACCTCTTTATAATATTAGTATAGAAGTATGGATATAAGCAGCGGATAAACGGATAATTTTGTTGTTAACTTTACCTTCTAGTTTACATTTACATTATAGGTGCTTAACAGTATCCTATAACCTGTGTACTAAATTTCATCCAAATCTGTTCAGCTGTTTTACCGTGTTACTATAGCAAACACATACAAACTTTCGCATGTATAATAGTAGTGTGATATTTCAATTGACTGCCATAAATAACATGCGTTAAACACCCTATACACTAACCTTTCATCATAATCAATCACGGCGAGAAGATGGCCAGTGAATGAAAATAGTCGTACAATAATACAGACAAGTGAATAAAAAAACTCACTTTCGCATTTATGTTTTTGCTTAGGAGTAAGGAGTATAAATACAGATACAGCAATAAAATTAGCTCAATATCTTACATTTCGACTCTCTCTACTTCGACTCCCCAAGGGTCAGTGGCGACGTCAAGGTTAGCCTGCATCATGTGGCTGATGGCCTCACGGTCAGACAATAGTTGTGCTAAATCACGCATACCTAACACGTTTCGTAGAGTTGTTGCCGCTAGAAGACGAGTTGAGGCACTGTAAACGTTTTATTTATTATTATTTTATATTATTGTATATTATACCTGCCAACCCGCACTTGGCCAGCGTGGTGGACTATGGCATGATCCCCCTCATATTGAAGGGAGGCCCGTGCTCAGCAGTGGGACGTTAATAAGGGCTGAATACATATTATACCTTGTTTTATTATTTTCTAAAAAAAAAACTTGCTTTCATAAAATCGATTATATTTTACGATGTATGTTTTTGGTATATTTATCCCAAATTATTTTAAGTTCTCTCAAACGTTTTGTCGGAATGTTTTCCTCCATAGTTAGTAGTTATTTTACTACCTTTTATGTATTCAGAGTTTTAGAAATAAATATATATAATATTACATTTACAACTAATGTGGTCAAAACTGACCTATAATCTGCAACTCTGACCACGGCATTCAGAGGCTCCTTTATTCTGTAGTACACTACTGCGTCCACTGCCACCGTAACTGAATCTCTTGTTAGTACCTAAAATAATAATACATTTGTCGTGAATATAATTAATTAAATAGGTGAATTCGCAGAATCCTATCTACAGAGGTTCACCTTCGTATAGTATCTATAATTTAATTCTGACTGAATATACATGTCTAAAATGTTATTTTATGAAGGTTCATTTTCTTATTAATCCAGTTATAGAAAGTTTTTATCTGAGAACTCTTTGAACCGATTGACTTGATAATTTGAGAGTATGTAATAGTCCAAATATTAAAATTCATATGGTGCCGAGGTGTGCTTTCACACTATGGGTGAATGTCACCTTTTCGAGAGTGAAATTTTCTATGCTCGAATAAACTGCAGAAATCGATAGGTAAGCAATAAATCTATACATATAATAAAATTGTACCTAAGCCGAATATGTAGATTAAATATTTTTTGGAAAATCTTATTGAAATAAACATTATTGTCGATACAGAGGCCGAATCTATATTTTTTGTCTGTCTGTCTGTCGGTCTGCTACCGCATCACAGAAAAACCACTGGAGGAATTTTGATGAAATTTGGTATGGTGATAGCTGGTTATCCGGGTCGACGATACGGATACTTATTACTGCGGGAAAAATATCTCATCTCTGAGAATTCTATACTAAACATTAAAATGTAAGGGGACGAACCCGTGGGGAGCGAGGGTAAGTCGCTAGTCAAATTATAAGTATAATTCGTGCGTTAAAATGAGGTCGCAACTGTTAGCGTTAACGCTAAAACTAGATGTAAAATTTGGCATGTAATAAACACTGTCTATTATTTTATGATATAAAACAGGTGCTTTAAGATGAAACTTTCAATATGTATACCATATACTCGACAGAATGAAGGTAAAGACTTAATGAAGTTTTTTCAACTACATTAAATCTTTTCTCTTTATCTTCATTATTACTTAATAATGATAATGATCAATAACAAAGTTTATTTTTCCATAGTCCCTACGCATTAGCCGGAGACCATCTTTGGGCATTTTCTAATGGGTTACTCAGAGATCGATCCCGGCTGATGCGTCACATTAAATAAAACTTGAAACTCTTAAGGGACCTCTACGTGTTGAACCTGTATCCCCACGCGAGCCTTCCAAAGAACCGGTCTCCTTCCAGCCCATGAATTCCAAAGAAACACAAACAATGATGTTAATAATATTAACTGTTATTACCTAAATATAAGTAACTTAAGGTACTTCCGACTCCTACACGTTCCAGGCGGCCCTGCATCACATCGATGCTTGAGATACCGACAAGTAACACCAAGTTTTTACAAAACTCTTTCTCGGTACGTGCTGCAGTGTTATGGAATAAACTTCCTAAAATCCTACAGGAGAGCCCTTCTACAGCTGTGTTTATAAGGAACATAAAAAAGTATCTTCTAGCTCAATCTTGAACAATATATTTTTCTGTTTAACATTTATTTGCATATGTATGTTTATGTATATATTTATATGTACGTATATATTTATATAGTTTTGGTATGTATTAGATTATATGTTTATATTATATATCTATAATTGTATTTATGTATTTATCTTATATAATATGTATGTAATTAAAATATGTATATGTTTTTTATATTTTCATATATGTATATTAATGTATTCATATATTTAACTTTTATTTATGTGTCATACTTATATACTTTACTATAACAAAAATTCTGCACTTTCTCTTTCTGTCCCGCTATTTAACACTATTTCCCACATGCATGGGTTGACTGGAAGAGATCTCTTATAGAGATAAGTCCACCTTTGTCCACGTCACTTTCTATGTATTTTGTTTTTTATAATTTATTTGTGCAATAAAGAATATATATAATAAAGGTAGAAATAATTAGAAACTGGAATATGAAAACAGCACGCGCGTCGCGCCATTGGAGCTCTCCAGCAAAAAGCCCAGAGCATTCCTGAAACCACATACTATACAAAAAGCAACCATGTTAAATACATGCCGTATAGTAAAATTCCCGAAAATTTCTTCAAAAGGTAGCTGTTAATAGAATAATCTAACAATTCCAATGAAGTACCCTTGACTCAGGTCTGTGGGCTTCATTACATACCAAAATCTTTATGATTTCGAGAAAGTTCAACCTTAATGAAAAATAACTGTCATTTTTAACACAATTTCAGCAAGGATCAAATTATTTTTCCCTTGTGAGGGCAAAACGATGCTGAACTGTGACCATGGATGTGGATAAGACGATGTGAAAAAAAAAGTAATATAAAAATGTTTAGGTAATCAACACTTAATATTTTATACAAGAGTAAATTTTTCGAAAATAGTGTCGAGAAAATGTTGTTTCATCTTTGTGTTTATTATACATACTAGCATTGCCCGCGGCTCCGCCCGCGTTCAGATGACCAAAAACCAAATTCTTAGGTTTTACATATTAGTATACTCTTACAATGCTGTTTTATTTTTTCTCAGAAATTAGATATTTTCCTGCGGTAAAAAGTATCCTATATGTTGACCAGGATAACCAGCCAATCATACGAAATTTCATCAAAGTCTGTCCAGTGGTTTTCTCGTGTTGCGGTAACAGACAGACAGACAGACAAATTCTAAAAACTATAGATTTGGACTCCGTATCGATAATAATGTCTATTTCAATTAGGTTTTCCAAAAAATATTTAATGTACAGATTCGACTTAGTTACAATTTTATTATATGTATAGATCCTGTATCCCCATAATTTTATTATATGTACCCTGGACCGCAAAGAAAAAGGGTCGGTTAGAAAATCTTCAATATCTTCAAAAATACCTGACCTAGCTTTATGAAATAGAGATTATATTAAAGAATGTAATAGAAAGATACATACATACATTTATCTTTAAAACTAACAGAAATTAAGTTGCTGAAAAAATGGGCGTAAATCATAGCTACTTATTTTTATAATATTATTGGATTTTCTTAGACTGCGTTATATAGGTTGGCAATAATTCCGTTATGCGGTACACGGGTTTAGACAACTGGTTTACAAGAAATAATTGTTTGTACGTCGTAAAACTGTGATTGATAGTTTATAGGAACATCAATTAAAAGCGGACCAGCTGAATAGCCAGCATTTGGGTTAACTGTTTTCAATTCCATTGCCAATTTCGAATCGCTTTTGTTTGTAGCCATGTGTTCTTTGTTATGTATTGTAGTATTAGCTATTTAAATGTAAATATAAAAGTATATTTTCTTGGCATCTTGCTTGATAGATAGTTTAAATAAGCGAAATCTTCAGTGTTAAAAGATGGATTTTCTAAAGATCATTATTTATGTCTACGGGTAGGATATGAAAAATAAATCATTATTATATACGTTAAATTATTATCTTTTTAAGAACATTGGGTTGACTAAACAGTGGTATCTTTATGTCGCGCATCACTCATCTATACATATAATAAAATTGTAACTAAGTCGAATCTGTACATTAAATATATTTTGGGAAATCTTAATGAAATAGTCATTATTATTCATACAGAGGCCGAATCTAGAGTTTTTAGAATTTTTGTCTGTTTACCTGCCTATTTTTAGAATTTGATTTTTGGTCATCTGAACGCGGGCGGAGCCGCGGGCAATACTAGTTCTCTATAATTAAATAAAGGAATAGATACCTACATCGTAAAAATGTTTTAAGGAGAATTATAGATATGTGATATATTTTAAACTTTTATTATTTATACTAGCATTGCTTGCGGCTCCGCCCGCGTTCAGATGACCAAAAACCAAATTCTTAGGTTTTACACATTAGTATATTCTTCCCATGCAGTTTTTGTATTTTTTCTCAGAAATAAGTCATTTTCCCGCGGTAAAAAGTATCCTATATGTTGACCCGGATAACCAGCTATCACCATACCAAATTTCATCAGAATTCAGACAGACAAAAACACACACAAAAAGGCAAAAATTCTAAAAACTATAGATTCGGCCTCTGTATCGATAATAATGTCTATTTCAATAAGATTTTTCAAAAAATATTTAATGTACAGATTCGACTTAGTTAGAATTTTATTATATGTATAGATGAGTAGCGAACTACCCGGTTTAATCACGTCCATATCAGTCTGAGCGTCCCTCAGTTAATTTAAATTTTAAATTATACCGTAAAAGGGGACATTTTAATTTATATTTGTGGTATCTTAAAATTCACTCAAACGATAGCATTCTTAAACTTAATTTGATAAAACACGGACATGGTATATTTATGTATATATACATACTTCTTGAGGAGGCACATCGAAAGACACTGTTCGCAGGTCGACTTTTCTGTATGTATCAATACAGGGCAGTACAAAAAAGAGTCCAGGACCTCTTACTCCTCCCTTACGTAATCGACCTAGGCGAAAAACGACAGCACGTTCGAATTCTTGTACCACCTAAAAGACAATTAACATTATTTTATTGTCTGTTAACGAAAAAAAATGTAATTATTTAGAATAACTCAAAAATTTTACCTTAAAACATTCTAACAATGAAAATGGAAGAGTTATAATCACTAGAAGATAAGAAAAAAAAATCGCACATTTTTCGACACATCCCACTGCTTCAGGGTGTGCTGAAAAACGTTTAAAAAATCTGAAAATTGTATGTCTTTTTACATATAAAAAATAAGAAATAAATATTAACATTGGTGATTAATGTTTTATAAAATATTTTCTGAGAATTTAGGTAGGTATTATGTAACTCGATTAGTATATAGATACATTTTAAGGGATATATAAGATATATTTGGCGTCAACTAATAGCTTGGATATATTAAATTTTGTAAAGCTTAGTTCTCTTGATTTTAAGACCGAAATTTTTCAAGCGAAAGCTATTATTGTTTATATTTTGTAATAAATATGTTATTTATCACGAATTGCATTTTGGCGTCAAAATACTTACGCATTTGTATCGTGATAGCGCAAGTCGTACCCGTATCACAATCTAGAATATTTAAATTCATGAATTAATTTAGTATTATATTTTTGTACATAATTTGTGCACTCATCTTCAATTACTTACGACTGGGTACGTTATCACGACGAGTGCTCACCGATCTTAATTCAGTTTGCATCGTGAACTATGCTATAACCCGGTACTCGATTGCGTTACAAAGATAACAATAATCGCTCATAACGCGTTTAATTCGGCTAACATTCACAGACTGCGCTGACATCCCGACTAACTTACTGACAGGGGAGCGCATGTTTACGCGACCCAAAAACAACACCATTCACACTAAAAATATAAATTACAATGCGAATGTTCTAAAATATGTAATAATAAGATAAATCTTTCAATTAATTTCGTTTACAGATATTTACGTATTTCGAAGTAGCACTCCACTTCGCCGGAGTCCTTGTCGTGACAACCGAACTCCATGTGCAGCGAGAGGTAAATTGGCGCGCATTAACCGATATGTGAATCAATCGATTTATGTATGCAGTGTGATCTATACGGTGTCTACTTTGGCACTAGGTTGAACGCGATTGTTCAGGTTGACAGAAATAAATAAATAACGCACTTCCCATATCGATGGAGAAACGGGCGTTCAGTAGGCCGCGATGCTCTGAATTGTTTGCTCAGGTACTTTTGGTATCGTTAGGTATAAGTACTTAGTGGGTACTTACTTCATGAGGATGTTTAGATTATGGCTAATATAAAAATGTTTAGTTTAAACGTATTGTTTAACACGATCTGGAGGTAAAATATTGATCAGTTAAACATATGGGATAAATAAAGTCACCTTTGAAATAATCTTACTAAGTCAAAACATTCTAATTTACATGAATAGAACAAAACTGGTCATACCTGTACTTATTATCGCATTAAGTATGAAATACTGTAAATACTCTAAATTGAAATTTCAAATTTTAGTTTGTAAACTACAAATCTACGCTAATATTATAAGAGGTAGAGGTTTGTAAGTTTGTCTGTATTGTAATCTCGACTTATACGAAGTTATATAACCACCGAGTGCTATAAGTTATTTTTTATTCCGATAAAAGTATGTTTATTCTCACAAATCGTATTAATTTCTATAAAAATACACAAAATGGCCGATGAATTTCGTTATCGGGTATTGTTAGGCATCTAAGGAGGCATCTCGATCATTACTTCCGGTGCATAGGAGAAGGTGTGATATCCGCTCGCTTGCAACTATTATCTTTTCAAATAAATATCAACCTAAAATTTTCGCTTATTTTGATTTAAGAGATAATACACGTTTTATTATCTCATTATATTTGATAGTTCAAATGAAATTTTAAAACGACTTGCGTCTAAAAATGTAAATAATTTTGCCATCAATATCGACAGTACCGCAGCATGCGAAATCCAACAGATGGCCGGATGATGGGCCTTTGTTTATGCATGTACACCACTTGTCAGCTAAATATAACATGATTTAACGCATGATGTGTTCTTTATTTGCAGTGGCATGGTATTGTTTATTTTTACTACACTATAAGAAATAATCTCATAAAAAACTTTCTAGGGCGTTACAATTGATGATCAATTACCGTGACTTTAACTGCTTCCAAATTCTTTATTTACTCTTAAATTAACCCAAATAGGTACGATATGTTAGGACATTATCACACAGCGCCATCTAGTTCCATGGTAAGCTACGAGGCTTGTGTTATGGATACCAGATAGTTGATACACTACACATATATAACTTTAAATACATACATATTATAAATATAAACACCCATGACTGGAGTGCAAACATTCGTGCTCATCACACAAATGAATGCCCCCAGCGGGAATCGAACCCGCGACCGCTGGCACAGCAAGTAGGATCACTACAAACTGAGCCAAACGTGTCGTCAAATATATATATATATATATATATATATATATATATATATATATATAATAGATATATTTATATACTAGTAAATCGAAAGCATAAATAAATAAATGACGTAATTTTAATAAATAACCAAAATTCTCTTCCTTACAGATATTATTACGAATATAGGTACTAAAAGAACGAATAAATAAAAATATGTCTTATATATATATATATATATATATATATATATATATATATATATATATATATATATATATATATATATATATATATATATATATATTCTTTACACCATTATAGTGGTCATCAATCACACGGTCTATATAATTTTCTTCTATTCTACTTAAATCAATGAAAGGCGTATGAATAACATAATAAATGATTTTTGATTTTCAATGTCAAGAAAATAATGCTTAAACAGCGTTGATATATGATAATACTAGCAGAATACGCGGCTTCGCTCGCGCTTTAGCGCACGCGTTTTAACTACAAAAAAATCTAAAATGGTCGGTTTCATAAAACTTTCATCCTTATGGGATGAATTTCGAAAAATGTTGAAACACGTATTTAATTAATTGTATTGAAGAGCATTTATACCAAGTTTCAAGTAATTCTGATCATAAATATTTTTTGGATTGTGTTATAACGTATTTTCCCGTGGGAAAGAGATAATTTCCCAGTAAAAAGTAGCCTATGTCACTCTCCAGCTCTCTAACTCCACACAAAAAAACACACCAATCCGTCACTCTTTTTCGACGTGAAAGAAGGATAAACAAACGCACTTTCACATTTATAATATTAGTATGGATGATATATCGGTAATTCTTTTATATACCAGTTACCACTAGCTCTTATTTGCTAGTCCGCTCGTGTAGTTTATTTATGTAAAATTAATTGTACATAATGTTCCATACTCTATAAACTTCTTCTATTAAATAGGCTGTTTCTCATATATTAGCGATTCTACAAACATTAAACGATAAAACAAGCAAGTTTCCACTTTGTAATACATGTACCTATTTGGGTGGAACAGATGTGTCTAAAGTTTTATTACGAAAAAAAATATCTAAATATGTACCAAATAATTTTTCAAATATTATGTGTAGCATTTTTTAAACATTTCGTTGATATATAAACGCAACAAGTTTCCATAAAGCATATAAAATGCCTCATTTAGGAACAGTAATAACGCATTTTATTTGAAAATTGCTATCGAGTTTGATTTGGATTGGTATGTCTAGGATTTTGTTAGTATATTACTTTAAGTTATTTTTAATTAGTCTGAATGAAGGACATAGATTGTAATAAATGTCTGCATCGTCAATGGGTATATGTTCTATAATCGAGGTGGAAAATATACTTTGTTAATAAGTTGTAGAGATGGGTCAGTACCGATATTTCTCAGGATTAGGTAATATTAATATATTAGTCTTGCAATATTATAATATTATAACTAATACTTATCTAATACTTCAATAATAGTGATATTTATCTCAGGTTTGTCGCTTTAGAGAATGAGAGAGTATTGAACAGGAATACAGTAGACTACTCCTGTTCAATATTACTTGTAGTAGGTCTGTAACTAAGTATTTAATATTGGAACATACTATAGTAATATAATCTGAGATATTCGGAATAAATCTTACTTGTCATCCATGGTAATAAATGAATATGAAGAATAAGATCGTATTAGCAAGTAATAAGATCATTTTTTGCTTGACGTTCCTTTGACGAATCCGAGAATTCTTAGTGACAATGACGATATTATCCGATTTATTTTGAACGGTTATTACAGAGATTAAGCGAATCTATACATATAATAAAATTGTAACTAAGCCGAATTTGTACATTAAATATTTATTGAAAAATCTTATTGAAACAGACATTATTATCGATACAGAGGCCGAATGTATAGTTTTTAGAACTTTTGTCTGTCTGTCTGTTACCGCATCACAGAAAAATCACTGGAGGGATTTTGATGAAATTTAATATGGCGATAGCTGGTTATCCGGGTCAACATGTAGGATACTTTTTACCGCGGGAAAATATCTCATTTCTGAGTAAAGATACAAAAACTGCATTGTAAGAATATAATAATATGTAAACTCTAAGAATTTGCGTTTTTGTATCTGAACGCGGGCGGAGCCACGGGCAATGCTAGTAGTATGATATATTGGGATATCTGAGTTTGTCAGATTACTAATACACAGGATCATTCAATATTACTAATATCTTAGCGCATACTAATATATCAGTCACACCACTAATACGTTGTATTATAATTATTGTGGGTGTGCAAGTAGAGCAGTGCTTAAACATCTAAATAGAGAAAGTTACATTGCGACAGTAGTGCAGCAAGTCAAATTCTATTGAATGAGTTATTGAACTAACACAAAAAAATCAACAGGAATAAAAAATGTTTGTAGCAACTAGCTTTATTCACTTTATGTTTGTAGTGGTAAATAAGTTAAAATAAATACCTATATGGGAATATTTTTGCAAAGATAATAAATGTTAAAAATAGATCTCAAAACGCCATATTTTAATTTTTTTTTAAATAATTAAGAAAAATACGACCTGAAGTCAGATTTCCGTACGGCTGATTTTAAAACAGCCATTAGCCAATAAGCTTGTATTGTGTAATACTTTCTTAGATTTACGCGAATATTTGACATTTTAAAATAAAACTATCTTTTCGGATTTTTTCGCGAGTTTATTTTGATTTTTGGTTCCCGACGTTTCGAATGCTTTACAGCATCCATGGTCACGGGAGAGACTGAGGTGTTACATGTCTTGAAGGTATAGTTGTTACAGACAGCCTACCCACAATTAACAAAATGAAAATTGCACCAATTACATTACAATATTTTTTAACTTTAAAACATTTTTATAATTTTAATTATAATTGAATATGGAATATTATATATTTAATTTTGCTATTCTTTTTTATAATTATTACAATTTTAAAATATTAATTAGTAATCTATATTTAGTGTTGCCATTATTATATTTATAACCATAAAGAAAAATATCAAATATAGTATTAATTATTTAAGCCATATAATTGTTCTATGTGTAATTTTAAAAGTTAAAATTAATTAAGGATAATAATTTTAATTTAGTTTGCTGTTATTTAAAAACAAACTTACTAAGCAACACTATTACTATATACTTTTACAAATGAAAAATAAATAATTTTAATCTGATAAGCTGTCATTTTGATCTACACAGTAAGAACTTACTACATCTACTTGTCTGTTATGTTTATATTTATTATTTGATTTTATTATATTAATAACAGGATCCCATGATGATGGTAGTACCCAGCCATCTTCCCTATTGAAATTAGGATGTTTTTTAATTTCTATGGCTTCTCGAATCATTCTAGGGCGATATCGGTTTTCTTTCGCCAGGATTTGAGGTCTATCGAAGCGAATATAATGGCTTGGGCGGTCCTGACTATGTTTGCAGACAGCAGATGTTGCATTGCGACGGTGCTTCACATCAGCTATGTGTTCTTTGACCCGGGTTCTAATGGATCTCTTTGTTTGTCCGATGTAAGAGAGCCCACAATCACAATCAAGCTTGTAAACTCCTGCATCTTGTAGAGGGATGTGGCACTTGACAGGTGGTAGAAACTGACTAATTTTCTTTGGCGGCTTGAAGTAAGTTTTAATTGAAGCTCGCTTTAGAATGTAGCCAATCTTGTCAGTGACGCCTCTCATATAAGGTAGGACTGCAGGGACGCGCTCGACTGTGGCTGGTTTCACTCGGTCCCTGTGACGTAGGCGCGGCACTTGCAGCTTGTTGTCTCGCAGAACTTGCTTGACATGTTGCAGCTCTCCGGCCAGGTGTTGCTCGTCACAGATCCCGCGTGCCCTCTGAAACAAAGATTTTCCCACGGTAGCTAACTGTGAAGGGTGGTGGTGAGATTCACCATTCAAGTACCTATCAGTATGGGTCTTCTTTCGATACACAGTATGACTCAAGGTGTTATCTGGGTTACGAATAACTAATACATCTAAGAAAGCTAAAGAATTATTAGACTCCAGTTCCATTGTAAATTGTATTTTAGGGTTTATGGAGTTAAGATGTTCTAAGAATACAGATATTTTATCAGATGGTAATATTGTGAAAGTGTCATCTACATACCGCTTGTAGAAACGAGGGGTCACAGGTGATGTGTTTAGGGCAGTCTCCTCGAAGGCCTCCATGAAGATGTCAGCTACAACGGGAGAGACCGGCGAACCCATGGCCACTCCATCCACTTGCTTGTAGAATTCATCATTCCACAATAGATAGCCAGATGTAAGGCAGTGTTTCAAAAGTTCAGTGTATTCCTCTTGCATACTATTGTCCCTTAGCTTTCTTGATACTATTTTGACACAGTCCTCTACTGGTAGGCTGGTGAATAGAGACTGTACATCAAAACTGACCATCGTTTCATTGCCCATGAGTTGTAGGTGTTTTATCTCATTGACAAAATGGTATGAGTCCCTTGTGAACGCTGATGTTTGTCCTCTGAGTGTTGAGAGTACTTTCGCTACTAGTTGGGCCAATTTATAAGTCGGTGTGTCGATTTGACTCACAATTGGACGTAGCGGAGCGTTAGGTTTGTGTATCTTTGGAAGTCCATACAGTTTAGGCGGCTTTGCACAAGATGGAACAAGATTTTTGACATCAAGATTCAATGCATCGGAGTGTTTCTTAATCAGCTTTTTAGTATTATTTAACACAGTTGTTGTTGGGTCTGTTTTGACTTTTTTATAAGTAGTTTCATCCGACAACAGTTGTTTAATTTTGTCATTGTAATCTGATGTATCCATCACGACGGTAGCATTTCCCTTATCTGCGCGTAGAATGGTGATATCCGACCTGCTGCGTAAGTTCTTCAACGCTAAATACTGTTGTTTATTGAGATTAGGTTTGGGCTTAGTACTTCTACGTAACAAAGATGAAACATCTTGACGTATGGCCTCCATGTCCTCAGTTTTCATAGTATTTTTGGCCAGGGCGTCTTCTACTGCACAGATAATGTTCTCGTAAGGGAGCTGCAACATGTCAAGCAAGTTCTGCGAGACAACAAGCTGCAAGTGCCGCGCCTACGTCACAGGGACCGAGTGAAACCAGCCACAGTCGAGCGCGTCCCTGCAGTCCTACCTTATATGAGAGGCGTCACTGACAAGATTGGCTACATTCTAAAGCGAGCTTCAATTAAAACTTACTTCAAGCCGCCAAAGAAAATTAGTCAGTTTCTACCACCTGTCAAGTGCCACATCCCTCTACAAGATGCAGGAGTTTACAAGCTTGATTGTGATTGTGGGCTCTCTTACATCGGACAAACAAAGAGATCCATTAGAACCCGGGTCAAAGAACACATAGCTGATGTGAAGCACCGTCGCAATGCAACATCTGCTGTCTGCAAACATAGTCAGGACCGCCCAAGCCATTATATTCGCTTCGATAGACCTCAAATCCTGGCGAAAGAAAACCGATATCGCCCTAGAATGATTCGAGAAGCCATAGAAATTAAAAAACATCCTAATTTCAATAGGGAAGATGGCTGGGTACTACCATCATCATGGGATCCTGTTATTAATATAATAAAATCAAATAATAAATATAAACATAACAGACAAGTAGATGTAGTAAGTTCTTACTGTGTAGATCAAAATGACAGCTTATCAGATTAAAATTATTTATTTTTCATTTGTAAAAGTATATAGTAATAGTGTTGCTTAGTAAGTTTGTTTTTAAATAACAGCAAACTAAATTAAAATTATTATCCTTAATTAATTTTAAATTTTTAAAATTACACATAGAACAATTATATGGCTTAAATAATTAATACTATATTTGATATTTTTCTTTATGGTTATAAATATAATAATGGCAACACTAAATATAGATTACTAATTAATATTTTAAAATTGTAATAATTATAAAAAAGAATAGCAAAATTAAATATATAATATTCCATATTCAATTATAATTAAAATTATAAAAATGTTTTAAAGTTAAAAAATATTGTAATGTAATTGGTGCAATTTTCATTTTGTTAATTGTGGGTAGGCTGTCTGTAACAACTATACCTTCAAGACATGTAACACCTCAGTCTCTCCCGTGACCATGGATGCTGTAAAGCATTCGAAACGTCGGGAACCAAAAATCAAAATAAACTCGCGAAAAAATCCGAAAAGATACTTGTATTGTGTATTCAAACATACTCGTACATACATCGCAACTATTTGTATTTAATGAATTGCTTACCAGGTTTATAAACGATTAGTCATTATTTGTCACCTATTGTGTATGTAGACTAATAAAAATAACTAGGATTAGGTCATACAGATTGATTTTATAGGTCTTTTCGAAGACCTATATAAACAATCTGAATGTAGTGTGTCTGAAATATTTTCTCAAGTTTTTTTAGAAAACTTTAATTATTTAATTTTCTAAGTATATTGTGAAACTATTTGTTTTGAGTTAGGCGGATTATTTAACATCTCTAGGTAAATTTCTAAGAAAGTAATAAAATTCTAAGAAATCTATTGTTAACTGACACGCCGGCGTGTCCGCGGTCGTTTAGGGATTAAAAGGGGTATGCGTATAAAATATGTTTGGCCGATATTTTTAGGACACTCATTTCGTCGTCTCAGCCCAGACACGTCTACTGCTGGACGTAGGCCTCCCCCAAAAATTTCCATGACAACCGGCCTTGTGCCATCCGCATCTAGTGGACTTGGGCTATTTTAACCAAGTCGTCGGTCCACCTTGTGGGAGGCCTGCTCACGCTTCGTCTTCCGAACACTAATTTGATTTACGTATATTTTTATTTAAATTCTAATAAACATTTAATATTTTGAAATAAAGATACTTGATATGTGCCGTTATATAATCATTTACAAAATGTATCTGTGCGAAGGGTTTCAATCTTTCTCTTATATAACATATTACGTCCTGTCCTACATATACAGGTAGGTAATTAGATTTGATAGGTCTTTTTACAAAATTTCATAAGCTCTAATCAAGTTAAAGAAGAAGTAATAGCTTTTATATAAAAATTAGTGATTTTATATAAAAATCACTAATATATATATATATATATATATATATATATATATATATATATATATATATATATATACACTATTTATATATATATATATATATATATATATCTCGAATCCTCATTATTTTCCGCCTCACTCATTGTAGTGTACAAGGGAATTTATTTAAACGTCAACGCACAGTAAATAACTTTATTGATTTATGATTAAACACTATAATACACACTTCACAGATAACACTTCTATTTTATTCCACAATCACAATTCACTTTATTTAGAAATTACACACGATATAACCCACACGATACACAGCACAGTTCCTAGGCTTAACACTGACTTTTACCAAGTGAGGAAACAAAATGAACTACTCAATTTTAATTTGATCACAACTTTTTATTAACTTTTCCCCACCCGCCTAGGCTCTGTACACGCCAGTATGACGTTTGTGTGTCGTTGACGGTCCGTATTCATTTCCCGTATTCGACACGGCCATCCTGCGATACACACGCCCCCGTGTGTTAATCTGGAACAATAATGAATTCCACCAAGTATCATTTACGCTCGGCCATACCTAACTAAATAAAACACAGTTTAGGTTTATTACTGTAGCCATCCCTGTGACTGTACAATACACAAATACACACTTACACACATGATCATCCCCGTGATCATATCTAACACATTTATATCCACATACATCAGCCCTGTGGCAATGAGCATACAAATCTCTGACAGTCATCTCTGTGACCCTTACTTTCACTTACATGTCAACCCTGTGACTATGTGCTAAAGTCATCCCTGTGACCATTACATTTATTCACACACACATATCAACCCTGTGACTATGTGTAAGTCATCCCTGTGACCGTTACATTTATTCTCACATACGTCAACTCTGTGACTGTGTGCTTACAAATCTAAAGTCATCCTGTGACCTTTACAAATCATTCACATGTGTACAAAATTAACAAAACAAATTTGTAAAATTAATCACACTCTAAACAATTATCCCAGTAATTGAGAATTCTATTTACGACTAAACCTTATATTGAGCCAGAGGTTCCAACATCCTTAGTTTCATCTGAATCGTCACTTAGAGTCATATCAATTTGACATGTTTGATTCTCTGGCATTTTCCTAATCCTATCATGTGCGTATTTATATGTACGCTTTGAATTTAAAGCCTTTAATAAGTAGCGGTCACCATCCAGAACTTCTATTACCTTAAATGGACCTTTAAATTTCGAATCTAATTTGGTTTGATTTCTCTCCTCATTCTCTATCAAAACAAAATCGCCTACAGAAAAATTTTTCACCTTTGCCTTTGTACTATCAAACCTACGCTTATCATACTCTGCCATATCCTTTATGTTATTTGCTGCCCTTTCTCTAATTTCTTCTAAATCAATGCAAGCCTCATCATCCACAACATCACTAGCCATTAACGATAACGGCCTAGCAACCTTACCTATCATAAGCTCTAGTGGTGAGCATTTTGTAACTCTATTAGTGGTACAGTTAAGAGCTAGTTGAACGTCGCCTAATGAGTCTTGCCATGATTTCTCAGAATTAACTTCTACAGCTGTTAGCATTGATTTTAATACACTCATAACACGCTCTACCTGTCCGTTCGCTCGCGAAGAGCCAGTTGCAATTAAATGAAGGTTAATATTTTTACAATCACAAAACTCACGGAATTCTTTACTTGCAAAACATCTACCTTGGTCTGCGATAATTCGTGTGGGTGCTCCAAAGAGAGCTACACTATTACAGACTGCCTGAATGCTACTTTTTGAGTCAATATGAGTAGTATGAAAAAGTAAAACGAATTTAGTGAACGCATCAATTAAAACAAAGGCGTACTCTTTCACATCGTTTTTACCACTGAGTTTACCAGTTGCATCGATGTGAACAGTATGCCATGGGGCTGAAACCTTGGGTATTGGATGAAGCTCAGCTTGAATTTTACCAGACCGAGATTTTGCTATTTTACATGTTACGCAATTATCTACAAACTTTTTAACATAGCGCGACATCCCTTCAAACCAATAATGATCGTATACCTTTTCAAGAGTCTTCTCCCATCCAAGGTGAATGAGTGAATCATGTGTATTGTTTATAACTGACCATTTTAATGCATGTGGCACAATAGGAAGACATCGCGTCCTTCCATTACGCTGAATTTTTCTATGCAAAATACCAGACCTAAGAACATAAGTTTTAGCCAAATTATCATCTAATCTACCGCTATTTAAATCGTCTACTGTCCTGGTAATTTCACTATCTCGCTGTTGTTCAGCAGCTAGCCAGTTTGAGGAAAGCTCTATTAGATTTACGCGCTTGTGTTTAATTCTAGCATCGGGGAGACTAATTTCTCGTATAGGCGGTCGTAAAGGGTTACGTGACAGAAAATCAGCATGTGACATGCGTTTTCCTGATCTATACTCAATGTCAAAGTCAAAACATTGCAGGTAAGACCACCATCTGTATACTCTAGGTGTCAAATCCTTTTTAGATTGAGAAGCCTTTATGGAATTGCAGTCTGTTACAACCAAAAATTTACGGCCATGCAAATATTGTCTAAAATGTTTGATAGCATTTACGACTGCCAATGTCTCTAATTCATACGAATGATAGCGAGACTCGGCGGGGGATGTTCGTTTGCTAAAATAAGCTATAACATGTCGTTTATTGTCATGAATCTGAAATAATATAGCACCGTAACCTTCCAAGCTTGCGTCAGTGTGTAATTCAGTAGGTAGGACAGGGTTAAAAATTTTTAATATTGGGTCATTTGTCAGTATTAGAATTACTTTTTGTCTAATTTCCTCATGTTTTGCTTCCCAATTAAAATTTCCTTTAAGGGATGTTAGTTTGTAAAGTGGAGCCATTAAAGAGGCAAACTGTGGAACAAATTGTCTAAAATAAGAAGCTAGGCCTATGAACTGTCTAAGCTGAGTTACTGATTCAGGAGGTGGCAGTGCCGTAAGAGCTTCTATCTTTCGCTTATTTGGTCTTACATTGCCATTTTCTACTTCATAACCTAAAAACTCTATTTAGATTTTAGAAAAGAACATTTCTTAGAATTTAAGGAAAAGCCACATTTTGTGAGTACATCTAGCACTGTGTCAAGTCTTTCTAAACCTTGTTCTAAAGATTCGGCCAGAATCATGACGTCATCAACGTAAACAATAACATATTCCCGAACTAGAGTTTCCTAGCGCATTTACGATAGCTCTCTGAAATACAGTGATAGCGTTTCGCAAACCAAAGGGCATAGTAAGGTATTCGTACTGACCATCAGGTGTTATGAAGGCCGTACGTTCAATGGAATCTTTATTACAAGGAATCAAATGAAATCCACTCGCGCAATCTAGTTTAGAGAAATATTTGGCTCCATGTAATCGTGATATTTGGTCAGTTATCAGAGGTAGTGGGTATCTATCCGGAATAGTATTTTCGTTAAGCTCTCTGTAATCAATACACATTCTATCTGACCCGTCTTGTTTTTTTACTAGTAAAGCTGGGCTAGCAAAAGGGGAACAACTTGGTCTTATAATATTTGCACGCAAAAGTTCATCTACCTTGTCACGCATAATATTTCGCTCTTCTACAGATAACCTAAACGGACGCCTTTGAACCGTTTTGTTTGGATCTTTTAATCTAATTTCTAATTCACCCGTTGTAACGCGCGTAGTAGGCATACCCATTGTGAAATAATTAGAATAACGATTCAACACTTCCAAAAGCTTCGGTCTATATTCTAGAGGTATATCAGTATCAATTTCATTTAAATTAGGTATAGAGTTCCGAATGGTGCAGCTATTGACAACTTTGTTTTTTAATAATTTAACATTAGTACTTGTCATAACAACTGAAAAGCCTTGATACATAATTTCACGACCAATCATGATATTACTTCGTAAATAAATATCAGGTAATACATGTAACAATAATTCTAGCGGATAGTCATTAATTATAACCTCACATAAAATCTGTTCTGTTGATTTTACACTACTTTGTCCAATACCAGTTAATGAAACTACTTTTCTAATATGTTTACCAGAAAATTTTGTTGCCAAGCTTTCCTTAATTAATGAGCACTCAGCACCAGAGTCATAACTAAATAAGTAGAACTCACCGCGGTGTTGAAGCTTCCCAGTTGGAGGATCTACTACACATAGATCAACCCGACGTTCAGACTGCCTGCTAGGGGTGGTATCGAAACCTCGAGCAGCTGTACAGCGGCTTGCAACATGTCCCACTGTCCCGCACTTGAAACACCTGATGCTAGATGTTGTAGCTTCGTGTTGAGAAGTAGAAACCGTATCCGACTTTATTGAAGATTTCTGCCTGTAGTTTTTAATTTTTGCTCTGCATTCTGACTGCCGGTGACCTATTTTTCCACAACCAAAACACTTCAATTTCAAGATTTTTGGTCGTTTTCCGTCGGGTGCTGATGATCCTTCTACGGGTGAAGCTTTTCGCTTTTGATACGAAAAAGCTTGTAATTCTTTTTGCAATTGTTGTCGACAAGTGATTTCAGTTGTAAAAGCAAGTCGTTGTAATCGTGAATCGTACTGGGAAAGATGCGCCAAGACGGTTCCTACCGCTACCTTCTCTATTGTGTAATCTTTCCATCGACTCATTAACATGGTAATAAGTCGACTAGCACACGCAGCCAGCGACTCATTATCTTTTAATTTTTCATTTTGTAAGTTAATGAGGGTACCTGCACATGTCTGCATAGAAATAAATCTGGTAGCAAATAGGTCTTTGAATTCCAACCACGTTATCCCAGGGTATGATATTTGAGATAGCCATGCCGATGCGGTCCCTTTCAGAGCTTTGCTGATGATTACTACCAGTTGTCCTCCCTGTGGTGGATCGTCTTCAAAGCAAAGATCTACCGTGGCACACCACAACCGAGCGTCACACTCTTCTTTATCAGGATTAAAACTCTGGCAGGGTGAACTGACGATTTGATACAGATGGGCGTAGAGTAGAAATCAGTGACATCATAGTTTCGTTTTGTTTCTCGATTAACTGGCGCCATATTTCATCAATACCAGACGTTTTTTCAGTTCTCTCGAATCCCACTTCTGATCTCGAATCCTCATTATTTTCCGCCTCACTCATTGTAGTGTACAAGGGAATTTATTTAAACGTCAACGCACAGTAAATAACTTTATTGATTTATGATTAAACACTATAATACACACTTCACAGATAACACTTCTATTTTATTCCACAATCACAATTCACTTTATTTAGAAATTACACACGATATAACCCACACGATACACAGCACAGTTCCTAGGCTTAACACTGACTTTTACCAAGTGAGGAAACAAAATGAACTACTCAATTTTAATTTGATCACAACTTTTTATTAACTTTTCCCCACCCGCCTAGGCTCTGTACACGCCAGTATGACGTTTGTGTGTCGTTGACGGTCCGTATTCATTTCCCGTATTCGACATATATTATATATATATATATATATATATATATATATATATATATATATACTAATATTATATAATAGACTATAGTCTAACCATCACAAAGTTTCACTTAAGTACTTATAAGCGTAAGAGTTTAAAGTAATAACATCTTATGTAATATATATTTACTATAATATATAATATATTATGTAATATCTTAAATATCTTTAAAGTATGAGAAACAATAATAGAATTTTCTAAGGAATATAAGCTTTACAGTTGAAGTGTTAAATCGTACAAAATCTTATAATATAATACGCCAATAAATAACGGTACACACGCATATATATTTGTGCAGTGGATTTACTGAACGTATGTGTTAGTTTGTGTAGCTTACGTTGGATAAACTTTATGCTTAAAATATTTTAATAAAAGATTCAATTTAGATACACACGTTCTATGTTATAATATTTTTGGGGTAGCCAACACTGACTTATATGGGATATTTTCCGTTTCACTCGTTCAGCCGAAAAGTTAATTTTACTAACCGACGAAAAAAAGGAGGAGGTTCTCAATTTGACACGATGTTTTTAATGTTTGACGGCGCATAATTTTTTACAGTGTGATTTCGATGATTCTTTTGTTATTGGATAGGGTCGAAAGCCTCAAAGCTGATCTTTGAAAAAAAAACACCCCTAAATGTAGAAATGATTAATTTTTCAGCTACTGAATTTTTAAATTACTTTGCTACTACTATGTCTATACTAAATATGGGAAAGTAAAAACTTTTTTTTAAAAAAGGTAAAAACCGACTTCAAAAAAAAGTAACATTGCGGATTGCTTTAATATGTATCGGCTGGCATCGACTTCGAAAATATCTGATAGTGATTAGCTATCTTTAGTAAATGAAAACTACCAATCAGTTATTTTTTGTTTTTTTTTTGAAGTCGGTTTTTATTTTTTTTTATTTCCTCGTAGTAATAATATGAAATACCAACTTATTTATGCGGTCCATAAAATAAATGTTGTAGATGGGTAAATATTTTATTTTACTTTTATTGTAATAAATAAGTACATTAAACATAGTATAAATTAGCTTTGTTATGTTTAAAATATGCTGTTTGATTGAAAATTAAAATGAATACAAATGTTTTTAACAGGTTATTTAGTATTTGTATAATAAGAAGTCGAGAGTGTTGAGTGCACGTTATACCTACCTACACGTTTATACGCAAATTTAGACAAACTACAAATATGATTAAGTCATACATAATATTATTATGTAAAAGAAAATTAATAATACTAACGATTAACTTTGATTAATAGAATTTCACAATTAGTTTTAAAAACTGTTTTTTTTTTCATTTTTGCCCTCTTATAGGTAGGTATGTAGTAAGAAATAAGAATATACAAAATCCCCGCCAATGCACTTAAAAAAAATAATTATTTATAATATGAAAGTTTTAAAAAAGCTTTTGTATTAATCTTAATAAGTTATTATAAATTTTTTAACAATACTTTATTTTGGTTTTTATTGTAGTGTAAACAGTAAGAATATGAAGATGGATAGCTAATTCTGCTTGCGAGAATAGTTTATAATTTTATTAACCGACATAGAAAAAATAGATAAACGTAACAACATTGCTATGTCAAGGGAAAACCCTCATAAGTCGCTGTATATATATTTATGTATATATATATATATATATATATATATATATATATATATATATATATATACACACATGTGTAATACCTGTTTCGATGGCCATACATACCCTAAAATTTTAAAATAAAACTATCTTTTCGGATTTTTTCGGGAATTTATTTTGATTTTGATTCGCGAAAAAATCCGAAAAGATAGTTTTATTTAAAAATGTCAAGTATTCGCGTAAATCTAAGAAAGTATTACCCTAAAATTGTAAAAAGTGAAAACGTAACATAAAAATTTATTAAAGAATTGCATAAAATTAATTAATCTGTAGTTATATTATAATGCTGCGGAGATTGCTTATTTGTTAGAATTTTTGTTTTGTTTAAACGCTCTAATGTCTAGAGGCCGATTTGATTTTATTTTAATATTTTATAAGTAATTTATCATTTTATTTTATTATATTTATTTACGACATTTAGTAGTGAAACATAAATAGTATTATACATAAAAGAAATATACGAGCGTAGACGCGGGTAAAGGCAAGTAAAAATATTTTTTAAATGAGTTATGAATAATAGCTTTTGTAGAGCTAATCACGTAGTGCAGTGAACAGACACTTGTATAGCAAAGCAGTAAGACAGTTAATCTAGCTACGAATTTAGGTTGCACCACGTTCAAATGCACCAATGTTGAACTAATTTCATAACACAGAAATGTTGTTGAGCTTATTCTATTTTATTACTTTATGGATATAATATGAACATATTATATGTTAAAGATATTTGAAACATGTGAAATATGAAATCATATTCAGATAATTCATAATCTCACTTTGTAACACAAAATATTTTAATATACAATTAATGTAGATAAAATGAAAAAACCAGACTTCGTTAAAAAAGTATTTACACATTTTTGTGTACTTTGCGTCAAAGTAATATGTGTTATATGTATATTTTTGAAATAATTTATTCACTAGCGTTTTATTTTTTACTCCATAACATTGAAATGGCTGGACAGATTTAGGGGAAATTTAATATACGAATAGACTATGACCTGGAGTTGACCTTGACGATACGACCTTGTTTGCTGTGCCAGCGGTCGCGGGTTTGAGTCCCGCTTGGGGTTTCATTTGTGTGATGAGCACGAATGTTTGTACTCCAGTCATAGGTGTTTATATTTCTAATATGTACGTATTTAAAGTTCCATGACATAAGCCTCGTAGATTACTATGGAACTAGATGGTGCTGTGTGTTAATGTCCCAACATATTTATTTATTTGGAGTAACACATAAGGTACTGTTATTAATAAAATATTTTTACCCGGATACCATATTTAAATAATTCATTTTAGGCTATCTTACTCTACAACAAAGACGAATCTATCGACACCTCAGCCGTATTACGGAGCTTGCCAAATGAATAGAGATAAACGAGTATATGTAAGCATATATGTTAGTAGATTCGAAAAACATTATCCTCCTTCTGGCGCAGTTAGGTAATAAATTATACAATATTGATAAACTTGGTACAGTGTTATATGCATCTTATTGATTTTGTTTCCAACGTTGGATATCACACGTTCGATTCTTACACCTGTGTAAGAATCGAACGTGTGATATCCAATAGTGAATATTTATAGTAAGTGAATATTTATAGTAACATGATCACCAACAAGAATTGTTCCTATTTTAGGGGAATGAAAAAATACGTTGTTTTCAGATCATTTACAGAATAATTTGCGAACTTTGTTATAAGATAATCGCGGATGATTTGGAATTATAGCAAATACCTTGATTATACTAAGTTCTAGTATAGCATTATTTGACATAATTTATACATATACTAGCAGAACCCACGGCTTCGCTCGCGCTAAAACTATAAAAAATCTCTAATAAGGTAGTTTCATACAAACTTTTATCCCCTTTTTTACTCCCTTATAGGATGAATTTCGAAAAATGTTAATACCCGTATTTATTTAATTTTATTGAAGAGCATTAATAACAAGATTCAAATAATTCTTATTATAAATATTTTTTGGATTGTATTATAACGTTTTTTCCCGTGGGTTATAAGATAATATCCCCCGGTGAAAAGTAGCCTATGTCACTCTCTAGCCCTCCAACTATCTCCATAGAAAAAGTCACGCCCATCCATCACTCCGTTACGACGTGATGAAGGACAAACAAACAAAATTAAATTAAAAAATTAAAAATGAAATTCGATTAATTAAATTATTGTAAGCTTTTTTCTCTATTTAACATGAGATTTATTTGAAAATAACTATAAAAATAATATTATTTTTTAGTAATAGTTACAAAATACTACACAATACAAACAGCTAGTACGGTTTTAGTAATAAAAATTCCATAGTATATTAGAAATCTTAAAAAAGTACGGCGCGGGAATGGTATTAGTGCAGGTGTAACGCGCGGTGGATGGAGGGGTCCTTCTCTTATAAACGTAGGGCACCTTGTTCGTTCAGTCAGGACAAACTACAGTGTGTAAGCCAATAGTAATCTTAGAAATTTCGATATGTTGGTGAGTGAGAGATATCATTGATCATTTATATAATTAATGATTTCATGTTATCATAATTTTTTTTTTAATAATCATTTAAATCTGAAAGTGTGTTTGTTTGTTTGTTTGTCTTTCTTTCACACTTTCGGAGATTATCTCGTTCCCACGGGAAAACACGTTATAATACAATCCAAAAAAATATTTATGATCAGAATTACTTGAAACTTGGTATACCTAAATGCTCTTCAATACAATTAATTAAATATGTGTTTTAGCACTTTTCGAATTTCATCCCATAAGGGGGTAAAATAGCGGATGATAGTTTGTATTAAACCTAAGTACCTACCTTTTAGAGGTTTTTTTTGTAGTTTTAGCGCGAGCAAAACTGCGGGTTCTTCTAGTTTTCTTATAAAAATTTTGCTCTCAATTTTAATTATTATGAGCTTCGATTTAAAAAGATCCTTATTTACTGCTTACCTTTGCCCATGAAATTTTATTTGCAATATATTTTTGGTATTTCTTAAGTACAATACAAATATATTTATGAAATATGTATATAGGTACGATGTATATATAAAAATACGCTAAAATCTCAACCCGCTGGATCCATCTATGAATCTTTTTCAATGAAACTTTAAGGTTTATCTAAATAGAAAAATCATGTTTCTTTCCAGATTTTGGCTCTGCTATCCTTTGCAAGCGTGGCGTTGGCAGTCCCCATACATTACGGAGCGGTGTACTCGCATGCGCCGCTAGTACACGCACCAGTCGCCGTAGCCGAGCCCATAGTGAGTAACAAAATAACTGTCTTAGGTAAAAATATATATTTATGATTACATAAATCTATACTAATATTATAAAGAGGTTAAGTTTGTGAGTCTGTGACGTTGTAGGGAGTAATCTCTGGATCTACTTAACCGATTTATATGAATTTTGGTAAGAAGATAGTTTGAGACCCTGGGAAGGACATAGGATACTTTTTATCCCGGAAATCATCCGTTAAGGATAAAATGGGGATGAAAGTTTGTATTGGGAAGCAAGCTAGGGACGAACCCGAGCGAAGCGAGGGTGAGTCGCTAGTTCTTATATAAATCTATCTCTTCGGATTTTTTTCGCGGACTTGTTTTAATTTTTGGTTTTCGACGTTTCGACGTTTCAGACGAAAAGATATTTGTATTTAAAATATCAAATATTCGCGCTAAATCTAAGAAAATATTAATACATTCTTATTAATATTTTGCTTATTTAACTACATTATCGGATGCTGACTCGAAACTGATTCGCTTACTGTCCAGTGGTTTTTTCGTGATGCTTTCCCAGACAGACAGACAAAAATTCTTAAAACTATAGATTTGGCCTTTATACCGATAATTATGACTAATTCAATAAAATTTTCCAAAAAATATTTCATGTACAGATACGTATCTGTAACCGAGACGTCTCGGTTAGTTTATTATATGTATACATTTATGTTTAATATTAAATGATATTGAAATGTGTTACTGGTTTTTAACATTTTAAAATATTTTATTGAACAGGCTTATCCAAAGTACGCATTCAACTATGGAGTCAAGGACCCGCACACTGGTGATGTAAAATCTCAGCAGGAGGAGAGAGACGGAGATGTCGTTAAAGGTTACTAGAATTTTAGTATTTAGTTAAAGCTAACTGTTATTATACTTGTTATTAGAAGTAAAATTATATTTAATAACTAGCGACTCACTCTTGCTCCACTCAGGTTCGTTTCTATTCCCTAGATACGACGAGATAGATTTTAACAGTTAGTGTAGGTTTCTCAAAGATGAGATACTGCAGTACAAAGTATTCTATACGTTGACCCGAATAACCAGCTATCATTATACCATATTTCATCAAAATCTGTCCAGTGGTTTTCTCGTGATGCGTTCCCAAAGAGACAGACGGACAGACAGAACTTCTAAAAACTATACATACTATTTCCAAAAAAATCTTTTAATGTACAGGTTCGACTCAAAATTTTTTAATATGTATGTATGTTATGCATATACATAATCATAGTGATTAGAATTTTGTTGATGTACCTCACATCCCGGATGTATAGAAGATACCTATACAAAGTTAAAAGACCACGTTAAGCTTCGTTGAATTTCGAAATCTTATATTGTATGCAGGATGTTGTGACCGCTATTCAGTTTACTACTCGAGAAGGTATACAATATAATAGCGACTATACGTATGTATGTATGTGTATGGATGTATGTATGTATGTATGTATCTATGTAAACGTCTATAGCTTTACTCTACCGCCCAAAAAATATTTTGTTCTAAAAATTTAATCTCATCTCTCGATCAACTCTTGTATCTTATAAATAATATATAATAATTTTTCTTTTTTATTTAGTAAGATAGATATGTATGATCTCAACGGTCCGATGTTATTAATGATGAATGATGAACAGAAATGGGAAGGAATAATTATATTTTCAATTAAAATAATTTGGAAGCTAGTGTATTTTTTACCTGTATGTATGTATATAGAACTAGTTGATCCAGCAGACACATCCAATTCTCAATCAATATGCTTGTAATCTCCCAGTTATTACAGCATTTTCGAATTTTCCAGGCAACTTTTTAAATATTTCTTTTAAGAACGTTACTCGAACATGTATGTTAATTAAAAAATTAGCCAAATCGGTCTAGGCGTTCTAATATAATTCCCATCAACAAACAGGATTTTTTCATTTATTTTCATTTTTATTTATATTGAAGATTACCATAAATTAAATAAAAATCTCCGACATGTTGTTTTTGTATTTTCAGGCAGTTATTCCTTGGTAGAGCCGGATGGTACCACGAGGACTGTAAACTACTCCGCTGATGATCACACCGGATTCAACGCAATTGTACATAGATCTGGACACGCAGTACACCCCGTAAGTTCACTATAATGTTACAAAATCTATGAAACTCTAAGGTTTGCTTAACAAAATGTGCACGGTGTGCCTTAAAGAGTCAATGACCCTATTAAAATTAGTCATTCAGGTTATTTGTTTTAGATTTAAGCATTTCTAATAACGTCAACATAGCGCCTTTCAACGTTATTTCTTTTCTTTTTAAATTCATATATTGCGTATATATAATCTATACATATAATAAAATTCTGTGTTGAATCGACATTAAATATTTTTTGGAAAATCTTATTGAAATAGACATTATTATCGATACAGAGGCCGAATCTACAGTTTTTAGAATTTTTGTCTGTCTCTCTGTTACCGCATCACGGAAAAACCACTGGAGAGATTTTGATGAAATTTGACTTCATGATAGCTGGTTATTCGGGTCAACATATGTGATACTTTTTACAGCGGGAAAATGTCTCATCTCTGAGAAATCGATACTAAACTTTAAAACATAAGTAAGGACGAACCCGAGCGAAGCGAGAGTGAGTCGCTAGTCTGAGATATTGATCAAACCTGTTGTAGTCAGTTAAGCTGCATAAGTATGGTTGAGGGAACAATTACCTACTAACAGAGCTTGTTTTCTGTTTACTTCTTTATTCTATGTTTTTAATTTACTTAACTGTATTTATAATTTGTCCGATAAGCTTAACTTAAAAAATAACATATCATAAGTACAAATATACATATGTTGCAAAAACTAGATTTCGCGTCGGATACTGGCCCTTGCGCAAGTCTAACGGTGCCTAGGCGTATAAGGAAACAAGATATCACTTTAAGTGTTTTTGAAATAACAATATTAATGGTGCCTAGGTGGGTTATATCGTAAAACAATAAAATATACTTTTGGCCTTAAAGTTATGAGTAATACGATGTTATTTAAATAAGTTTTATTGGTTTATTACTTTGATCTTCAGAATAGAGTAATTCCAGAGGGATTACGGACGATACGCTAAGCGCTAGTAAAACACTCTACCTCTATCAATATACAGCTGCTACAAACGTTCATTGTGAATTTTAAATCATTCATACACATACATAAATTCAAATGTTTACTACTTAGCTATATCTTTAGAGGAGAATTAAATAAATAAATAAATATGTTATGACATTAACACAGAGCACGAGAGTATACTAATATGTAAAACCTAAGAATTTGGTTTTTGGTCATCTGAACGCGGGCGGAGCCGCGGGCAATGCTAGTATAACATAAGTAGCTATCTAACAATAAGTGTATCGAAAATAATTCATTTATCTTTCTCATGTTATAGGTTGCAGTAAAACAAGTGGCACACTATGCGGCTGCACCAACACTTGTTCTCTCTTCGTATGGACACCACTAATGTAAAACACTCGGCGATTTGAGAATATTTACAAAGTTACACTCGCAAACGTAGATTTAGAATATATTTTAGACGTAGGAAAAATTATTTTGGTTCTGTGTATATATTTTGATGAGAGATGGAATGGAAAATAAGGCTTTTTGTAGTCTATAACATATTAATATGTTATCTGAAGTGAAAGTTGTGAGATATTAAAATAACGATAAAATTACGAATTAGTAAACATTATTTATAGGTAATGTGTTTATTTAAGTAAATGAAGCGATTCCCAAAAATTATTATGTGTTAAACATGTACTTTAAAGATATTTTTTCCATTATAGCATCTGAAGTACAACTTTAGCGATATTTAACTTTATTTTGCTGTAAAACTAACAGTCTATTTAATATGGCCATAAAACTTTTTTGGAACTAGAACGTAAATTGCATGTGGCATAAGTTAGGATCTCTTATGTTACAAGTTTATTAAGAATGAGGATTATATTTTGTTTTAATAATTTTTAAATGTACTCATACGGCCAAAAAGTGTTTATAAGCAATAAAGGTTTGACTAATTATATATTTTATTTTTTTATTTTTTATCTACATCCATACTAATACATACTTAATATTATAAATGTGAAAGTGTTTGTTTGTTTGTCCTTCTTTCGCGTGGAAACAGAACGACGGTTTGGCGTGATTTTTTGTGTGGAGATAGTTGGAGGGTTGGAGACAGACATAGGCTACTTTTTACCGCGAGAGATTATCTCAATCCCACGGGAAAACACGTTATAATACCACCCAAAAATATTTATGATCAGATTACTTGCAACTTGGTATTAATGTTCTCAATACAATTAAATACTAACGTGTTTTAGCATTTTTCGAAATTCATCCCAAAAGGAGGTAAAATGAGACATGAAAATTTGAATGAAATCTAATTTTTTACAGTTTTTTTTGTAGTTTTAGCGCGAGCAAGCGCCACGGGTTCTGCTAGTATGTATAGGGTTCCCTAAAACATCTACGTGAGTGTGAATTTTTCTTCTCTTAGTATATTACTAAAAATGTTTAATATATTAGTTTTTGTAAAACGGCAAATGTACAAAGGTGTAGTTTTCTTAGGTTTTATGTTACTGCAAATACATACTCTTTCTTAGAAAATAGAATTTCTTTATTATGTTTTTTTTTTTAATTTCTTATACAATTAAATCACAAGTATTATATTTTTACAGTTTTGAAAAGATATTTGTTAGATACAAACTGTTTATGACTATTAAACTATAAAACGTACCATAAAGATACATATATGGAAATATGTTTTATTAAAGTCATACCGCCGTATAACTTTAAATTTTATTGCGGATTATATTTATTCCGCTATTCCTTTTAAAATTTATAACTTTTTGCCTTTTATATATTTATCACAACATGTATATTAAAATATAATATCTAGAATTCAAAGAACATAAACTAAAATAAATGAGTTTTAACAAAAAATTATCTTTAAAATTACTTTAATAATAATAATTAGGTATTTATTCTAACTTTAATTAATTTATTAATTATAATTATTATCGACAACAAACCAAGAATAAAATAAGGCCAAGAATAGTATATTGGCAAATAAATTTTGAATGTTTTAATTGTATTAATAATTTAATCTTTCTACCAAAATAATGATAAATCTGAGTAATCATTGCAATTTCGTCACTAGCCCTTGACTTTTGGGACTTACCGTTGATTCACTTTTGCGAAACATATTTCTGCATTATGTAATATTGTTTTACTAAACATTATCTTAACTCTTGTAAAGAAATCACTTACGATGAAATCATAAATAAATACGCCACCTATTTATTATTAAACTCTTGAGAATCAGAATTTAAATGTAAGTCAACGTTTTCATGTATTTTAATAATAATAAACAAAATATTATATAAAACAAGCATTGCCCGCGGCTCCGCCCGCGTTCAGATGACCAAAAACTAAATTCTTAGGTTTTACATATTAGTGTACTCTTTAATGCAGTTTTTGTATTTTTCTCAGAAATGAGATATTTTCCAGCGGTAAAAAGTATCCTATATGTTGACCCGGATAACCAGCTATCACCATACCAAATTTCATCCAAATCCCTCCAGTGGTTTTTCTGTGATGCGTTAATAGGCAGACAGACAAAAATTCTAAAAACTATAAATTCGGCCTCTGTATCGATAATAATGTTTATTTTAATAAGATTTCCAAAAAATATTTAATGTACAGGTTCGGCTAAGTTACAATTTTATTATATGTATAGATTAACAAAATATGCACGTTTAAACATTTCTTAAGTTATTTTATTATTTAAAAGATAATGCCTTACATCAAATTTGACATTAATAAGTGTATTATTATCAAATTACCATATAATTATCACAAAAATAGATAAATGAATATTTATTGAAAACCAGTCCGTTAGTCTATTTGTGAGAATTCATTCTCAATCTTATAAGGAATGCTAATCGCAGTTACAAATTTATCTCTTCAGAAAAATAGTAACTGTCATCGTTTACCAAATAAGAGAGTGGTAAAATGTGGGCGAGGAGAAGGTATAAACCACTAACTCAAAGGCACCTAGAATTTTTAATGGTCATTTTCGATATACATCTCTCATACTAATGTGTTTTTTCTGCTGTTGCCTTTTTTGAAAAGAAATGATAAATGTGAACATTTATCATTTTTCTGTTTAAGTCCACGCCGATATACTCATAAGATGAATATTTTCAAATTGATATGACAACATGATATATATTTCAGATATTTTAAACTTCAAATTTAGATATTTTTATAACAGTTATTGCAAATAATAATCTGGTTACCATTAAGTAAGACTTCACATCTTAAGTACAAAAGTATGTTTACTTGGTGTTCATTGGACTTAGTTAAAAAAGTTACATTGTTTGCCTTTTTAAAAGTTAAAAGCTAGCTTAAAACGTAATTAAGACGTAATTCTACCGAACCGAAGAATTTTTTTTTCTCTATTTGTCAACCGATTGTCTTTTCTTGTTGTTTACACTTAAGCTCAATATTAAAATTGTGTGTGTTTTTTGATAATGATAAGTAAATTCTATTCATATGTTGCTTCCAATAATGATTATGGCCGAATTTCGACCCTTAGGCGAAAACTTCTAATCTTAAATTTTAATCACTTCCTTTTTAAAAGACATACAATTATAGAAATTTAAATTAATTGTGTTGATAGATTTTATGAACTAAACACCCACATCGCATTTTAGGCAAAGATTAATATTAGTTATATTTCAATGTATAACGATGTCTAACGAAGATTACGAACGAATAGAAAACCAATTAAAAACTCCGTTTGAACAACAGGGTATGAATCGTAGAATTCGCAAATACTAATTGAGTAATAATGTTATCTTTGAAGCTACCGTTAGGAGTTCGAAAGAGTTTATCACCTCATAAACGTTGTTCCTTATCCTGTGGCTAATGGTATGACATCAGTGCAAACGGATATGGATGTCGCCTTCACCCACTAAGACAACTGGCTTGTTTTTGCCGACTAAAAAACCACTAAAAGGAGTCGCCTGTTGAAAGTTCACGCATGTTGAAGACATCGTTTTGTGAAGTCACACATGCACTTCCTCTACTGTGGCGTACGATTTTGTGATTCTGGTGCCAAAATGGATTTCGTATTGAAGGTTAGATTTACATATTATTTATCAACTTCATGTACAACATTTTAATTTACATTAGGTCTTAATTGAATATTTATGCTCAAATATATTTGTTATTTTAATTTTTAGTTATAGGTTTACGTAAGTTTTATTATAATGATCGATGTTTGGCAATGATTTGATTTACAAATGCATGATTTATGTATGATTAGTTCGTACTATAGAAATAAAATATATAAAATAATCATCGTTGATTATTTTATATATTTTATTTCCATAATTATGTGGTAAATTTTTTTATAAATAAATATGTTGTTGGGGACATTAACAAACAGTTGCAGTTCCATGGTAAGCTACGAGGCTTGTGTTATAGATAGATATCAGATAGTTGATACACTACACATATATAACTTTAAATACATACATATTATAAATATTTATAATAATATAATTTGAAAATATAATTTGAATTTATAATAATATAATTTGAATTAAAAATATAATTTGAAATGTACCTATGGATGTATGTGATAAGATTTTTTTTATTACATCTTAGTATTTTAGCGAATACAATGAATGATTTAACTTCTTTTAATGTAAAATCATTGATATTTATTATGCTTGAAATAACTGTACGTTAGGATTCTGTAGATCCAAGTCCAATGAGATATAATGAGAGTGTGTACATCAAATAATATTTTCTCCGCACAATATTTGGGTTTTTCAAGTGTAGGACGCGTTGATAAGATATTTTGCTATTATATTTCTTCAGGAATAGTATAAGGAAATTACTTTATTCGGTATTAAATTAAATTATTATTAAGAAAAATGTTAATATATTGCGAATACTAGCATTGCCCGCGGCTCCGCTCGCGTTCAGATGACCAAAAACCAAATTCTTAGGATTTACATATTAGTATATTCTTACATTGCAGTTTTTGTATTTTTTCTCAGAAATGAGATATTTTTCCGCGATAAAAAGTATCCTACATGTTGACCCGGACAACCAGCTATCACCGTACCAAATTTCATCAAAATCCCTCCAGTAGTTTTCTGTGATGCGGAAACAGACAGACAGACAGACAAAAATTCTAAAAACTATAGATTCGGCCTCTGTATCCATAATAATGTCTATTTCAATAAGATTTTCAAAAAAACATTTAATGTACAGATTCGACCTATTTACGATTTTATTATATATATATATATATATATATATATATATATATATATATATATATATATATATATATATACACACACACACACACATATATATATACGATTAAAAGGAAACTAAATTAAAATGTCTATCTGTCTCACTATAACAATTTTGTGTCTTTTTAAAACGAAGCTTACTCTTATAACTTTTAGGAGAGAGATTTTGTTCCAACTATACATTGCGGGTGTTATATACGTAGACTAGCGACTCAACCTCGCTTCGCTCGGGTTCGTCCCCTAAAAAAGTATCTTTAATATTTAAACCACACCAACTTTCCTTTCAGGTTCTATTGATAGTTATGGTAGTATGGACCAATAAGCTAACAGCCGCTCCCAGAAAGCCAAGATTAAGTTTAGCAGCACAGAGCCCAAGCTATTATTTTAAAGATGTTGATGGTACGTTAAATTTTCATACATTTTGTTTTTACTGTAATAATGACTTAATTTGAAGATGTTGATATTATTTTACTTATTAATAGTTGTGTACCTATACTTTTGTTGAGCATGCATGCAATACATGTAGTTATAAATCACTTGTCTAATATTAGCAGATAGTTCTAGTAAAACCCATGTAAGCCTTTATCTAGATCAGCTGGATTTCAATTGTACTTTTTAGGATTTCGTGCCCTAAGCTTACGATGTCAATCCGTCAGTCCATGCAAACCCAATTAAGGAACTGTTCTTATATGAACTGTACTGTGTAAAATATTCACGGGATATACATATATAAAAAATAGCAAAACGTAAACTATACGAAACGGAATTAGTAGTTTGAATGTATCTGGTATTAAAAAAAAATATCTGCAATTTTTTTACAATTTTATTTGGGAAGATTAGAGAAGAGGGTCCTGTGGAAATTAAGACGTACGGTACCTAGGCTATTCCAGTGCGTGTCAACATTCTATTGCCCATATTTTTTTTACTCTACCATTAATTATTATTATTAGATTAAGCAGTATATTAGTTTCCTTTTTGTAATCACAAATTAAATAAATTACATTATTTAATATAGTATAGTGTAATAATATTAATCCCTCCACGACCGCGGACACGCCGGCGTTACAGTTAACAATAGGTTTCTTAGAAATTGAATTAATTTCTTAAAAATTTACCTGGGGGCTGGAGGTGTTATTATGATGATATAAATGCCGTTTTGTTCTTCAGGTATATTAGGGACCTACTCTTTTGGTTATGACGTGCGTGATCAACAAACCGGAAACATTCAATTCCGGACTGAAGAGAAATATCCAAATGGTACAGTTGTCGGCAGCTACGGGTATGTCGACCCTACAGGAAAATCCCAAAGATTTGATTATGTAGCCGATGGAGAAGGGTATAGGTAAAACTATTAATGATCATTTTAGATAAATTGAATTCTTAGTATTATTTTTTTATATTATTCTTATAAGCATTCGAATCGTCAGGAACCTAAAATCAAAATAAATCCGCGAAAAAACCCGAAAAGATAGTTTCATTTAAAATGTCAAATATTCACGTAAATCTAAGAAAGTATTATTAATGCTTTCATCGTCAAATTTGTTTTATATTTGTGACATGTAAACCGAAGTAAAAAGATTTAGGTCTCTATTATTTATTACTTTTATGCGTTTTCAGATTGTTACATGGCGGATCCTTAACGCAGAATTATGAGCAATCGCCTTCCCAAATACATACGATATCTACCGAGCCATCTATTTCTTGGAGTCGGCCGCGAAAGCCGCATAAGAAGAAGACACAACCTCTAAAAACATTATCGAATATTTTAGTGCCACCACGCTTTACTGTTATTGATTAAATAATAATATTAATTCTTAGGTCAATTTTAAATCGTATCTTTCATGTAGTTATTATTATATTTTCATGCTATTATTTCGATTTTGAAATAAGAGAATCGAAAATTAAAGAAATTAGTCATCCTGTTAAGGAAGTCCCAGTAACAGTCCGGAGTTAAAAAAGTTGGCGGTATTTCACCCCCGTGCCTCAGAGAGAGCATAAAGCTGTCGATCCTGCGCCTGAGAGTGAAAGGAATAGAGAGTGCAGTGGTATCTGCGTGCACACTACTAACGGCTAAGCTCAATGAGATTGGCTGCCGTGGCTGAAATATATATATATATATATATATATATATATATATATATATATATATATATATATATATATATATATATATATATATATATATATATGTAGTAGTTATGCTAATTTTATACTTTACAATAGTAGGTTAGTAGGTTCTACGTCTAAATAACCTCTATTAAAAATCGTGAGGAAGGTCTTAGTATTGAAAAAACCAACGTTAGTTAAAAATATATAACCATCAGTAAAAAATATATTGAAACTTATAGTGCTTCAATAAATTCTCTTTGTTATATAGAAGTGTCAGCTGAGTATGTTTTGAAGTGTCATTTTGTATGCTGAATAATCGAGGTGTTCATAGAAAAAATATATAATAATAATTATTATTATTAGCGAAGATTATGATGTTATTAAAATTAAAAAATATTATACAATTTTCGATTACGATTTTTTTCATAGTTATACATTTTGTAAATGTAACAGGTAGGTAATATTAATTTTAAATTGGTCTAGTATTTTTGTTTTTAGTACATTTGCCTGTAATTTTATCTTAATAGACTATCTATAATTTGTTTAAAATATGAAAATAATGTTTTGTAGGTTTTCCTCAAAAAAGAAGTAGTGATCAGAGTAAAGTAGAGTTTAAAGATGAGAAACGGTATCCAAACGGAACAGTGATAGGAAAATATTCGTATAGAGACAAAGATGGTAATCCAGTACATATTAAGTACTTTGCAGATGATTCAAGTTATGGGTGAGCAATGTGCATTGCTTATATATAACAGCAACTGTTGAATAATTAAGTATTGTGTGATTTTGTTGTAAAATTTTCTCGTTTCTAGTTTATATATTTTAATTAAGTTACTGATATTTCCGTTAGCTTTTGTTTAAGCTAAGGATATTCTTACTAATAGTATATATTAAGAATATGTTTGGATGGATGTTTGTTATTCAATCACGCCAGAACGCTTAGCTGATCTAGTTGAAATTTGGCACAAAGATAGATTATAATTTGGAACAGCACATAGGCTATTTTTTTGTGTGTGATAGATTTGTTTTTGTTTTTCTAGAGCCGAAGCGAGGGTGAGCCGCTAGTTTTATATAAAGGCAATAAGAGTAATTTAATTGTATGAGATTTTTTATGGCTCTCAGCTTAGTTCAATTCAGTTCTGTTGAGTTCCATAGGTCGACTCAAACAGGTGGAAAGTTAAAAATAAGTCACAGAGCCATCTTCTCTATTTGAAAAACAGCTGCTATTAAATTATAAGAATATTCTTACGTATATTATTTCTGATTTACTTAATTAAAAATATATATTCGTAGGGTGGAACTCAAAAGTGTCAAATTCTTAAATTCAAATAAAGATTTATCTCAAGAAAAATTACCCAAATCGGATAATACCTTGTCAGAGGCATCTCTCCCATTTAAGGAAATAAGTCCAACTAATACTTTACTTAATAATGAATTGATGAAAAATTCATCGTTCGATTTCGACGAATTTTCAAATAATTATATTAATAAAAAAAATAAAGCAAAATCTAAGACCGATGGATATGAGATCTTCTTAGAAAAAGAGATTAAGCCCTTGGACACTTACAACGATGATAAAATCCGAATTTATTATAACGATATTAAAAGAAAAACAAGAAAATCGAACCAATATTTATTGAAAGGCCCAGTATTTGAAGCACATTCAGGTCAATAACTGTGAATGTTTAGTGAATATTCTATTGTTTACTATTTCTATTAAATATATTTTAAAATTATTAATACATGTTTGTTCATAAGAATTTTTAAGTTTTATTTATTTAAAGTAGTACTTAATTGCCTGTTGTAAAGAAAAATAATCATGAGAGTGGACGAAGTAAAACGGAAAGGAATCTGTAATTTAGTTTGTTTTTATTATTTTTTTCCTTCATTGTATAATAATTGATATATATATATATATATATATATATATATATATATATATATATATATATATATATATATATATATATTTCAACGTAGACATTGCAATGTCAAATACATTTCATGCTTACAGAATTCATCTTATTATTATAGATTATAGTCTTATAACATAGGATAGCACATACTATTTGAATGCGTGCTTTGCTTAACAATTAATTGTTAAGAAGTTAAATAAGACAAGTAGATACTTTGCCATTCTGATTGTTTGCAACAACGACTTAGACTGATCTACTTTACGTGTTGCAAACGAAAGTGCATTGAATGCTTAAAAAGAATTATAAATAGTTTAAGTAACTAAACAGAATTACTTTTTTTATATTTTATGCATTAGGCTCATAATTTTTCGCACAATTTCATCCAGTTCGACCAATCTCATTCAGAATAGCCATTTACGCAAGAGGTATAGTGTACAAAATAATTTCAGTTATTTATATATAGAAATAAAATGCTATCGGTAAGCGCCTCAATTCAGAACGGCTGGACCAATTTGGCCTTTTTTTTAAATGTTCGTAACAGTGTCAATAAATTTTTTGTGGGAAAAAATTCGACAGGGAAATTCGGAAGAAATTAAAATGCTTTTTACTTTTTAAAATTGTTTTAAATTCTACAAAAATTCAAATAAAATTTAAATTGGCATAGTACGTCTTCGGGTCACCAAGTTATAAATAAAGTGCATCTGTTGGTTTGAACAAGCTATTGATGTGATTTTTTCTAGATTGTTTATAGACCGAGCATGAAGGTGGCAGGTTTTTATACTGTTTATACTGTTATAAATGGTTAAAGACTAGTGAAGGCAGTAGTAGCCCAGATAGCTAACGCGCTGGCTTAGGAAACCGAGTGAGGCGGGTTCAAATCCCGAGTCTCACATTTCTGATATTTTCATGTGGGAATCATTGAAGTCAGTCGAATCATTGAAGAAAAACATCGTGAGGAAACCTGCATGAGAGAACCTGGCATGTTTTCGAAAGACATGTGAAGTCCGCCAATCTGCTCTGGGCCAGCGTGGTGGACTATGGCCTGATCTCTCTCGTACTGAAGGGCCTCCCTTATGCCCAGCAGTGAGACGTTAAAAAGGGTTGCATACAAATGGTTAAAGTAAAGTAAAGCAGGCTCATTAGTTGTACGTCATCGTGGAAATAAGAAAAAAAATTAGCATAGTATAGAATATACAATGAGTGTAAAAGCTATGTCTTGTGATTTCAAATCACTTCCTATAAATTTTCCGGCAAATGTACTTGTATGTACAAAACCATTTACTTGTTTAATTTGCTTGTTATGTAATAACATTGCAGCAGTGTATATGTAAATAAATCGTATTAAATAATTTGTAATTGTAGTTGCATGGTAGTGGACAAGCTATTTATTATGTACGCATACTGTTTATGAGCAAATATTTTAATATGACGTGATATTCATATTCTACTGATATCATCTTTAGTGGTTACAAATCTTGTGGGCATTATCAGGGCTCAAATAATAAAGTATTCAATGCTCAATAAAATTTAATAAGGGAACTATAATCTTATTCTCTGGGTCAATCATTCGAAAATTGGTACACATAATCTATACTAATATTATAAAGAGGTAAAGTTTGTGATCTTGTGAGTTTGTGGGTTTGTGAGTTTGTGACGTTGTAGGGGGTAATCTCTGGATCTACTGAACCAGTTTTCAAAATTCTTTTACCAATAGAAAGCCACGTTCTTTCGGAGTGTCATAGGCTATATATTAACCCGAAAAATAAAAAGACTTTTTCATGGTAGTCGTATTTGCAAAGTTAGTCGGAGAAAAAACGGTCGTACGAAAACGTTTCTTACTAACGCTGCCTCAACGATGAGAGATATATGATTATGTTCTAGAGAAAAGTTGTAGAGCTTAATTATGCCTACAAAAAAATCAGCGACAGCATATGTCTAACTTTTATATTTAAGTCACAAAAAGTAGTTTTTTATATAAAAAAAATAATTTAAATCGGTAGGTCATGTTTATTGGTCATATTATCAACAATTATGAATTCTTATCAAAATAAGTAAATTTATCGTCTAAAATGCTTAAAACAAAAGACTTTTCCTTTTTACTGCATATAATTTGGACAAATGGTTAAAGAGATAATACGACATACACGTAGGTTTGGACGAACCCGAGCGATCTGTTTGTCTGTTTTTCTGTTTGTACGGGCTAATCTCCGAATCTATTGGACCGATTTAAATGAAATTTTGCATGGTAGTACCTTATATCCCCGGTCAACATCTAAGATACTTTTCATTCCAGAAAATTAAAGAGTTTCCGTGGGATAGTTAAAAAATATAGTAACTTATACAGCTTAGTACAACTTATGCACCTAATTTAGTGAAATTTGGCATGCTGATACCTTATATTACCGGTCAAACAACGGGTTACTTTTCATCCCGGAAAAATGAACGGTTCCCGTTGGATAGATCTGTTTGTGAATTTCTAGAGGTGAACCCGAGCGAAGCGAGGGTGAGCCGCTAGTCTTAAATTAAAATTATAAGGCTCGTGTATCACAGTTTTTTCAAAATCATCTCCCGACAGATGTAGATGCGCCAGCATCGCGCAGGGGAGTGGGGGTGTTTCTGTATTAATTATTTATAACATAAAGCTACAGATTTTTTTTGTAGTTTTAACGTGAGCGAACCTGCGGGTTCCGCTAGTATCTAATATACAAACGAAATATATGTAATTGTCGCTCCGCACGTGTGCACTTGCACTGGAAGAAACTGTTTTGTTCCGATCCGACTGTTTATGATCATAGACGGTTTCAGTTCGAAGGTTGAGTAGGTTAGAGTTTTGAGTTGTTAAAAGTATACTTATGGAGCTTTTCTGTCATGAAATTCTCAGTAACATCATCATCTCCGTGCCTTGGAGAGCATGTAAAGCTCTCGGTCCTACGCATAACCTGCACCTTATTGTTTTGGATTGTTATCCCATAGAAGTTCGAGAGTAATAGGAATAGAGACTTATGAGACTTGTGTTTGCGCGCATACTTGTGCACTATAATATCCTACGCACATGTCTATTCTCAGCGAGTTTGGTCGCCGTGACCGAAATCCGCCAGGAGAACATTGTTATTGTTAATATTATTTATTCAAAATGTTTATAAATTATAACCTATAATTAATTCCTTTTTTTTTTGGTAAAAATCATATGAAAATCCATAAAATAATTTCTGAGATTAGCCCGAATACATGCTAACTCAACTTTCATTAATATGTAGTAATTTTAAAGATTTCACATTAAATTGTTGCCAGTATCCTATTGTAGGCCGTAGAAAATTCTATTACGGTATGTCACTAATATGCGAGAAGGATTATGTAAGTGTATTGACATCACACTTTCCTCGCTTGTCTTAATTTAGTGACAATTGCGGCAACTCGGCCCCATTGTGACAGGACTATATAACTTAAGTCCAAAATTGTGACAGAACTATGTATAACTTAAAACAAAATTTTAAAATTTATAGGGCCTAAGTATACCTATAGCCTTTTATGTAAGTTCGTTTGTAATCGAATGAACTATTTTTTATTTCATTTCAACTAAAAAATTTACTTACACTAAAAGGAACTTGGGCAGCTACACCGATATCGCGTACGTCCTTTTTTTGAAGTCGGTTAGTTATTGAATTTTTTAATAAAAATAAAGTCTCTAGTCCAATAATTAATTTAACTTTGAAAACCAATAAAAACCAACTTTGAGTTTTGTGCATACTCATTAAGATTGGTTTATGTACACATATATATTTATACGTATACATACGGCATTTATTTTTGTTCTTTGACATGCTCTTTGAGAGTAATATTAATTTTAGTTGACGGAGTGACATAGAGTTTATAATATTTAATAATATGCCATCTACAAATGGCTGTATTACCTAACATAATCATTGAACACTGAACAGTAAGTACAAATAAAGAGGGTATTTATCAATTCTCACGATCAACATTGTGCCCACGTTCGGAAGGAAGTAAACGTGGTCGTTTTTGTGAATTGCACCTGTAATAGATTATTCAATCACGTACGTTGTGGGATTTAAAAGCTTGTGTCTCTCTCTGATTTATTCGGATTGAAAGGGATAGCAGTATAATTATAGAAAATAATTTCAACGATTGGCGCGTAACAGATCGATTATTGGATTTTGTTGGAAAGTATTCAGCTCATGTTGATTGTTAGCATTTTATAAATAGAACATGACATAATATAAGTATAAGAAAAACCAGGCATTTAAACAATAGCACAGTTACATATTACTTTTTTAATTAATTAATAAGTACAATACCTATGCATTTCTTTTCATTTATTACGTCAAAGAGATTATCTAATAGCTTTGCTCGGGTTCGTCCCTGGATGTCTAATAGTAGCCTGTGTTACTCCAGTTTATAATCTCTCTATTTACTTAATTTTAATCGAATCTGTCCAACCGTTTAAGCGTGACGAAGAAACAAACATACACACACACACATACACACAAACATAAACAAATAAATCACACACACACACACATATACACGCACACACACACACACACACACACACACATCCACACGTAGGTATACATGCACAAAGATATGCAAACTTCCGCATTTATCATAGTAGTCCAGCTTTATTTAATTTGGAAGTTAGATATATATTCATCTTCTTGTATTAAACTTATTAGGTACTTATTTCTAAATAACTATAATAAGATAATAACTTTAAGTGCATTGATATTTAAAGCAGATAAATAAAAATTCAACGTTTTAATTGTCCTGTCTCCAAACTAACTCTTCTTTGAAACATAATTTCAAGAACATTTAATGCTCACCGAAACAAAATAATCGTTATACCATCGTAATTAGATATCTATACCTACATATAATAAAATTGTAACAAAGTCGAATCTGTACATTAAATATTTTTTGGGAAATCTAATTGAAATAGACATTATTATCGATACAGAGTCCGAAACTATAGTTTTTAGAATTTTTGTCTGTCTGTCTGTCTTTCTGTCTGTCTGTTTGTCTGTCTGTCTGTTACCGCATCACGAGAAAACCACTGGACAGATTTTGATGAAATATGGTATGATGATAGCTGGTTATCCGGGTCAACATATAGGATAGTTTTTATCGGGACACATAGGATCTTTTACGGGAAAATATCTCATTTCTGAGAAAAAATACAAAATCTGCAATGTAAGAGTATACTTATATGTAAAACCTAATTTGGTCTTCTGAACGCGGGCGGAGCCGCGGGCAATGCTAGTACATGTATAAGAATACTAAGAATAAACTGACTTTCATAGTAATAATGTCAGTAATTTTTTTTTATAAAACATTTGCTTAGAGTTATGGTGACATTTTTGTAAATAAACAATAGATAGTATATTTTTTCTATGGTTACACCCACCAGGCCGCCACCCTCTCTACTAACATTCATATATATACTTCGTTAAGTTTCTCTCTACACATACGTTACCAGTCTTTTGAAACGAGTGGATTTTATCCATAGAGTTTAGTGTAGCTTTAAAACGGAAAGTGTAAATAAAACCAATAACATGGCTTTAAAGGTGAGCGCAATATCTCAAAAATATAAAATTAATAATTGGGTATATCAGAACAGATCTGAATTCTTAAGAAATGTTTATTATCTATACATCTATACAGGTAAATAAAATTGAAGTGTCTGTTCACTGAAGACTTAGTAAACTAATGCCTATGAAATTATATTCGGTACTTATAAGAAAAACTCTTTTTTTATTTTTGTTTGTCTGTCTATCTGTCTGTCTGGTTGTTTGTTTCGGATAATCTTTTAAACGGCTGGACTTGTTTTTGACGGGACTTTCACTCGAAGATAGCCGATGTTATAGAGAGCATCATACTTTTATTTTAGAAAAAGAATTAGGGTTCCGCTCAAAAAAATTAAAACGCTAGTTGTCGAATAATAATTGAAAACGGGCTTCATTTAACAAAGCTGTTCTAGTTTTGATAAAACTCTAAGATATTGTATTTGTGATATATAATAAAAAATGGGATATAATTGGTTATCTCTAAACCAGTTATAACGTACAAGTTTGTGAATTTATGATTATTTTTATAAATGTAATTTTTTGCATATACAGGGTCATTTTTAATTTACTGAAAACCTTTTGGGAATACACTATTTACATCATATAAACAACATCTGTAAGAAAAAAGATAATATTTCTTAAATTTTACAAAAATAAAAGTATTTTTATTGCTCCTTCTAAACGGTAATATTCCAGCAATTAGCAAAAGAAAGCGCGTGTCCGGTGGAGGGGGAGGGGTGGAGGGGTGTAGGAAGTTGCCCTTACTCATTTAAACTTGGCCAGATGCTAGAACTTTACCGTTTAGAAGATGCAATAAAAATATTTTTATTTTTGTATGAAAATAAAAATTTAAGAAATACAATTTGTTCTTGTTACAGATGTTGTTGTTATGATGTAAATAGTATATTCCCAAAAGGTTTTCAGTAAATTAAAAATGACCCTGTATATTGTACTTTAATAAATATAACCATTATGTTTTTCATTACTTTACTAAAAAGTTTTTGTTGAGACTAGCGTTTCAACGAGTCACGTTTTAACGTTTAGTATAGATTACTCAGAGATGAGATATTATCCCGCAGTAAAATGTATCCTATACGTTCACCCGGATAACCAGCTATCGTCATACCAAATTTCATCAAAATCTGCCTAGTAGTTTTCTCAAGATGCGTTCTCAGACAAACAGACAAAAATTCTAAAAAACTATAGATTTGGTATTTAGATTGACTATTTCAATAAGATTTAAAAAAAAAATATTTAATGTACAGATTCGACTCCGAATTTAATTTTATGTTTAGATAGATACATTTATTTCGTGTATCTCATAAGCGGCTCTAAGGATTTGGATCAATTGGTTATCTTTTTAAGATTCTTTATCTATATAGGTGTCTTTTCTAAAAAAAAACACGCAATTTTAATACCTTATCAGATCGTCTGTCGGTCGCCCAGGTACTATATTATTAATTAAAATATTTTTTAATTGTATAAGTTTATACCTACCTATATTTTATTTGTATTGAAATAATGATTCCCAAACAACTAACAACTCTTACAATTGACTTTGTAGAGCTAAGCTCTATAATAAAATCAAAATTTAGATACAAGTTTAATCTAGGCGAACTTGAGTAAGATTTCTTTCGTTCTTAAACAGGAAACGGCAAAATTATTATACAAATATGATTTGTTTGCCACATAAATATTCAAATGAGTATATTTTGACATACCTACATATATCCTCATACAATTTTTCGTGTTGCCATTTCAAAGAAAATAGAAAATCGACATCGATTGGAAGCATCAATTAGTAATCGCCACGTAACTATTACGATGTGTAACGAAAGTGTGTGAGAAAATTGTACAAAAAATACTTTTTTATTAGTTTCAATTGTATCCATCATGCATTGTCAGTAACAATGGTGTATTAGTGCAAAAAGAAAAAGTACTTAATATAATAGGATATTAAAACTGTTGCAACTATATAAGTTGAAACAAAACAATTTATTTAATGATGGACAAAATCTGTCAAAATCCTACCTATATATATATATATATATATATATATATATATATATATATATATATATATATATAGGTAGGATTTTTATCTTTAAGTGTCTTTCACACATATGTGTGTTCCAATTAAAATATAGTAATTTTTTTGGCACGATACGAATGTATTGTGCTTATGATTACTTATAAAATAATGATTATATGTAGTTTTTAATAAAAATAACTCTAATCTACAAATAATGGTATATATTTATATGGTTTATTTTCGTAGAGAATGCGTGGATTGAATATTAAAAACTGACTTCAACGAATTCTAGGTGGCGGGAAAAACACCTGTGTGAAAATTGAACTAACTTTCTTCAGTAATCGTTAGTCAGTGACTTTATATCACAGGTGCTTGTAAATAGTACAAAATTAATACCTATACATTAAAAAACTATAAATTTTACAACATCGACAGAGTTCTTAGTTTCATAGAGTATACTTATACTTATAAAAAACCTTATTTTTTTATTTTCAAGCGTTTGTTCCACTTTATTTTGTGTTTTGATACTTAGGAGCTTTTCGTAACAGACTAATTTCCAAGGAAAAACTCGGTGTCGAGATTAAAAGTAGCTTGTGTTAGTTTCTGGTCCACGAACTTCTTATCTTCCTCCTCATTTGCGATAACGCATGCCAATCCGGTGCTCCACTACGGCAAATAAATCAACAAGTAAACGTTTGAATCTATGTATAATGTAAGGTAAAGAATGAATAAGATCAAAGTGTGAATAGGAATCATATGTACAAACAATAAATACGTACCAATTCCCATTATACTTAACTTTGGCGAAGAAATAGTGTCCAAATGGCATTTAAAAGATTAATAGCATATAGAAACTTAATTATCTTATTGTTTTTTTGCAGCATATAGTACTTTCTTCAGCGTTATTAGTATGTGTGTATGGAAGAGTGTTCACATATCTAAGACCTTTGGATTTGCAACCAGCGTCGAGCTTCGTTCATGTCCAACCAAAAGTAGCCTTTGACTACCACCACCAAATTCCTGAGGATGAGCATGTAGATTACTATGTAAGTATTGATATGCTTATTAAGATATTTAATTGTTCTATTGTTGTGACCTGGCTTCACCTGTCTGCTTTTCAATTTGGAATTGAAAAAAATATGATATTTAAAAGTCGCTGCTAACTCAATAGCGCTATTTTTCCGATCAAACTGGCAGATAGAGAGTAATTTTATTTATTAGGTACTTTTAACAAGAATGGTTCACCGACTTTAACTTTTAAAATTAATTATTACACTCTCAGGAATGATTTTACTATAAAGAATTACAAAAATGGGTTCACAAATGGGAAATACAAAAAAAAAAAACACCCGAATTGAGCACCTTTTAGAAGTCGTTAAAAAAACCAAATTCTTCAGCTTTCGGTGAATATTAGATATTTTATCTCAAAACTAAGATTAACCGACTTTATAGTAGAGTTGAATAGACGATCTGTTAAATTTTTTTATTATAATAAGAGTTTGTTATGTGCATACATAAGCTCATCACATACCATAAATTGACTCATGGATCATATATGGTTATTTCATATATTCATACTAATATTATAAATGTGACAGTGTGTTAGTTTGTCCTTCTTTTACGTCGCAACAGATTTACAGATTGGTGTGATTTTTTGTGTGGAGGTAGTTAGAGGGCTGGAGAGTGACATACTTTTTACTGCGGAAGATTATCTCATTCCCACGGGAAAACACGTTATAATACAACCCATCATATCTATCTATATCATACCTGTATAAATAATATATTAGTCTACCTATTCCATACTAACTGTTAAAACGTACCTAGTTAGAACGAACCCGAGCGAAGCCAGGGTGAGAGGCTAGTAGTTTTTTAATTATTGCTCAATTTAGCAAATTAGCTTATTCATTATGTTAGTAAATCAAGTCAAGAGTATAATCATCTGTAAGACTGAAGTATTATGTAAGTAAACATAAGGTATACTATTTTATGTAAAAAGAAAGTGCAATGATTCGTAACTCGTTATTTAAATATTATGTGATGGATGCGGTAAGCACTGACCAAGCTGATTTTAATACAGCACAATATGACTTCATTAAAAACTGCAAGTTCATTTAAAGCAAAAACTTATAATAATACTGGCGACTCACTCTCGCTCCGTTCGGGTTCCGTCCCTACATACGTTTTAACGTTTAGTACAGATTTCTCGGAGATGAGATTTTTTTCCGCAGTAAAAAATATCCTATAGGTTGACCCGAATAACTAGCTATCATCATTACAAATTTTATCGAAATCCCTCCAGTGGTTTTTTCGTAATGCGGTAACAGACAGACAGACAAAAATTCTGAAAATTATAGAATCGACCTCTGTATCGATAATAAAGTCTATTTCAATAAGATTTTCCAAAAAATGTAACATGTAAATGTAAAATGTACAGATTTGGCTTAGTTACGATTTTATTATATATATAGATTTGCATATCATACTAGCAGGCATCTGGCATATATTAGTAACTAATAGGTATTTGCTTTGTAGGGTTCCTTAAATGCGTTGTAAAACGGATCTCTTGGCTCTTGCATGAAAACTCGTCTGTCGTTTGTCTATTCGTCTATCACCAAACAATTTTTCCGAATTTACAGAATAGACAATAATGAAAGTACCTATAGTAGTATGACCCGTTAACTCCAGGTAAATTCTAAGAAATTAATTAAATTTCTAAGAAATTCATTGTTAACTATACCCGCGGTCGTTTAGGGATTAATAATGAAAATCAAAACTTTCAAAAAAAAAAAAATAGCGGATGAAAAAAAACAAAACTTTGATCGTGGTGTTTATTATACGATGTACCATAAACGGATAAATAAACATGGGTGTTATCATTATTTATTATTGAAGTCCTCCTGATCGACTTCGGTCACGGCAGCCTATCTCACTGAGAGTATCTATCTCGAGAAATATTATAGTGCACAAGCGCATTCACTTTCCTTCCACTCTTGAAGTCCGAAGAAACAAAAACACGTAATCAGGCACAAGATCAAGAGTTTTACTTGCTCTCCAAGGTATGGAAGAGCAATATTGACTTTGACATTTGACGAAATGCTTGGCTCAGTTTGTAGTGACCCTATTTGCTGCGCCAGCTGTCGTGGGTTCGAGTCCCGCTGGAGAAATTCATTTGTGTGATGAGCACAAATGTTTGTACTCCAGTCATGTATGTTTATATTTAGAATATGTATGTATTTAAAGTTATATAATATGTATGTGTAGTGTATCAACTGTCTGGTATCCATAACACAAGCCTTTATGCTTAGCTCTAACCGGGACTCAAACCCGGGATCTGATAATCTATAACCGAACACCTTTGCCACTTAGCTATTGAGGTAGTTAATACATATACTTACAAATTAGGCAAATTGGTGGTATTTTTTATTTTTTTTTTAATTACTCAGTGAACAATAGATAATTGTTAAAGTAAGGTTAGCCATTCGTAGCTAATGAGAGAGGAGAAAGATTCGTTTACCAGGAAGTATTGTAATGCAGAATTTCCTGTAATGCTTAATTCGTTCGTTGCGCTTGCAACGGTAGAGTTAATGTGGGACAAGTTGTAAGAGTTTACATTCATCGAATTCTAAGAAATTATAATGGTACTTTTAATTACGGAGATAATAAGCTATATGGTATATTTTTAAATAATGTTCTAAAAAAGGGATACTACATGATAGCTTCCGCTGCTTCGCTCGCTTAGTGTATTTAGGTAAGCGATATTAAATAGGCTATAAAATATTTTTTTCAAATCTGACTGATACTTTCAGAGATTGACGAGTTTTATTAAACAAAGCAAATTAATTCTTGAGCTCCAGTATTAGTTAAAAAAACGAATTACAATACTTGTTAATACGAACTGTTTTGAATATAGAAAATACTAGTGATTCACCCTCGCTTCGCTTAGGGTTCATCCCATAGACAAAAACGAATGTATCCCAAGGGAATCGTACATTTTCCGGGATGACATATAGCTTATAGTCTTCCTCAATAAACGAACTATCTATTGTAAAAAGATTTTTCAAATCAGTTTTGTAGTTCCTGAGATTAGCGTGTTCGAACAAACAAACAAACTCTGCCTTTTTATAATAGTAGTATAGATCACCTGCTTATAACTTTGTTTTCCAGATGAAAAAAATGAAGGAACTAATCATGTAATACGTGATTTGACCAGTTTCACTTTATCTTACGAGAGCAACAAATTTTTTCTTCACTAAATTGCTTTTAAAAAATAATACTTATTTGATAAATTAGTTATCGAAATGGTATAAGCTACCTTTTTCAATATTATACACATTTAATCTATAGTTAAGTTACCAGTTCTTCTAGTTGCGGCTTAGAAAAAAGTAAAAGTGATTGGAAAGAAATTTTAAAGCGCGGCAGTCACTAACCGAACCAAAACTCAGATATCAGACTTGATCTAACTCGGATCGATCTAAAAAATAAAATATAAAATCTGTTCCATCAAGGACATACGACGACTAAAAATACCTAGACTAGTAAACCCCACTGTAACTCCGTATTAAGATTAAAAATCGAAAATTAGTGTTCTCATATATTTAAAAACTACAAAATAAAATTAGCTGAATTATAATACTGTTCTTGCAGCCAGTTCCGCCATCGACCAAATCAGTCTATACGTGAATGGTAAGCTTCAAGCTTAAGCTACCGTTAAACTGCTTGACATTGTATGTGATGAATAGATATATTAATTTTACATATATTTTTTTAATAGCATCATATATTTTTATATATATTTTTTACATATTAGTATACTCTTACATTGCAATTTTTGTATTTTTTCTCAGAAATGAGATATTTTCCCGCGGTAAAAAGTATCCTATATGTTGACCCGGATAACTAGCTATCACCACACCACATCAAAATCCATTCAGTGGTTTTTCTGTGATACGGTAACAGACAGACAGACGGACGGATAGACAAAAATCTAAAAACTATAGATTCGGCCTCTGTATCGATAATAATGTTTATTTCAATATAAGATTTTCTAATAAATATTTAATGTACAGATTCGGCTTAGTTACAATTTTATTATATGTATAAGTGAAAATATAGCCAAGTAGTTCGTGATGTATTTTTTTTATAAACTATAGATAATATTGTTATAATTCGGTAGAGAATATTTGGGTTTTGGGTTATTTAACGTAGTAATTTCTACGATTTAAGCATTACTTTTTTATATTATATAGAATTTTCAATTGAAAAAGGCTATCAACCACATATGAATAAATATATACCCATTAAAATACAATGACGAGTCTCATATAAAAGGAATTTTCCATGTTTCAGGCGTACCCCAAATACGTATTCAAATATGGTGTCAATGACTTTCACACTGGAGATATCAAAACCCATCATGAGAGCCGAGACGGGGATGTCGTTAAAGGTATTTAGTCAGTTTTTTTTATTAATAAAACACATAATAACTACATATACTTGCGACTGTCTGTGAGTTTTTTGAAATTACATTTTATACAACCGAATGGTCACGTTACAAGTCTGTTTTATATGAGAGTGTGTGGTAGAGGAAGTCTCGTTTTCCAGAGTACGTTTCTAAATATAAAAATAATAATAATATGTTGAGACATTAACACACAGCACCATCTAGTTCCATAGTAAGCTACGAGGCTTGTGTTATGGATACCAGATAGTTGATACAGTACACATTTTAAACACATACATATTATAAAAATAAACACCTATGACATGAGTACAAACATTCGTGCTCATCACACAAATGAATGTCCTTAGCGGAATTCGAACACGCGACCACTGGCACAGCAAGTAGGATCACTACAAACTGAGTCAAACGTGTCGATGCCTTTAGTATTTACAATATTACATAAGCTCTCAAAGAGGACGAAATTCTTCGATTAATTCACAAATATTAGCGTGCTGGTAGCTTATTTTCACAAAAGTTTAATAAATTATAGTCTAGAAACTTCCTAGATAATTTGTCTTTCTATTCGTAAAAGACGCATGAAGATCCGTATCTTTCTGAGATTATCCCAAATCAACACAACTCGACAACCTTATTCTATACATATAATAAAAGTGTAACTGATCGCTGTCTGTATATGTAATACATTTGAGAAAAACTATTTTTGGGGGTCTTCATTAACGCATTAGAACCCAAAACAATGATTTTTAGACTTTTTGTCTGTTTGTCTATGCGTTTGTGCGCGTTCTTTTCAGAAACGGCTTAATCGATTTGGGTGCGATTTTCACTTAAGCTTCACTTAGTATTTAATATTTTATTTCAATCGTTTTATTAATAAAAAAGTTAAGTTTTAAAGAATCATCCAGTAAAGTACCCGAGCGAAGTGAGGTTGAGTCGCTAGTTTATAATATTTAGTGATTACAACATATAAAATTAGTCATTTAATAAGTCAAGCTAATATACAATAAGATGATAGTTTATCACTTGTTCTTCCGTAAAGGAAACACTACAAACTTTACATAATCGATGTTCATTAAATAGTTATTGCGTTGACGTAACGAACAAGTGGTAGAGAAGCAATTAAAAATTATGTAGCTTTCGTTCATATTTAATTATGAATTTTGTTAAATATTTTTTTAACTATACGTTTGGATAATAATCCTTAATGCACCTATAGATTTATATTAGTATAATAAAATATCCGATTAGGATAGAGTTTTTACGTAGAGTAAGAATTTATGAAAGTAGAAACCAATTCAATGTTAGAATTTTTGTATGTATGTATTTTACTAATGATAAAATTCAAACCAGTTAATGTCTTCCTCACTGAGATATTACCTCGCCCTCTTTATTCCTTTTACTCAATGTCCGATGAGATGAATTTAGATACGACCGGTGAAAGATCAGTCGCAGGACCGACGGTTTTACGTGCTCTCCGAGACCAGAGAGCACTGCTAGCTTTTCAAAACCAGGCTATTACTGATACTTTTGTCATTTTATTAAGAGTACCGGGGCCACCGAGCTTCGCTCGTATTTTTTGTTTATGGTCAAAAGTACAATTTTCTTTAAAAAAAAAAAACAAAAAACTTGAATAAATACAAAACAAAACAAAAAAAATTATAACTTTGTATATATATATATATATATATATATATATATATATATATATATATATATATATATATATATATACATTTTTTTATATATATACACAAGAATTGCTCGTTTAAATATATTATATTAGATAGATAAAGTGATTGCATTATAACAAATATTTTTCTTTACAGGCCAGTACACGGTAGTAGAACCTGACGGCTCAATCCGTACAGTGGATTATACAGCAGATAAGCATAATGGATTCAACGCCGTCGTCCACAGGACCGCTCCCATATCTTCTCATGAGGCCGCTCATCTCTAACGTGTCCTTAGGCTATAGTATATCTTTAATTTTAAAGATTTATAGGTTATAGAAAAAAATTTTAGAGATCAAAATTGCCCTTCGATCTCCTTTTGTCAAATTATTTATTACATTGTACCTGAATGTTATTTAGAATTGTAATATAATGTTACGTGTTATATAATATTGTTGTATATTAAGTTAGACATATTTTTATAAGTTTACATAAAATTTTAACTTAAATAGGTGTTTTATTTGCTCATTTTTTTTAAATCTAGGCTTTTGAATTAGGCATATACTTTATTTTAAATTGACGTTTGTGTTGTTCTTGTAAATAATTAGATGATTATATTTTTTTATATTTAATGTAAACAGCATATCATATTTGTGTAAAACCTTGTGCTTGCTAAAAGTATATAATTCATAATTCATAAGGTGGTTGTAATGGACGTTACAAGACAAGATGAATGAAGAGAAAATCAAGTATAGAAAAGCAAAATAACAATAAAGTAGTATTAATCAAAACTGTTTACTTGATTGAAAATATTATTCACATGTTAAAATTTAATTCGAATTAAAACTAATTCATTTTCAATGATTCACTGGGCTTGAGATATTATTTTATTGCTAGAAGGACGAGTGATCGTAGAAGAATTATATACCTAATAAAGTTTTAAAAAATTATATATTCATATTATAATTATAATTTATCAAAGTTTTTTTTTCAAATTAATGTACATACCTAAATAAAAATACTTTGCAACAAGCCGCAAATATCTCAAAGTTCTGTGTGCGCTTTGTTTTGTTATAAAATAAAATAACTCGTCTATAGATGTCGATGCACGCTTCAACTTGAAAATTGCTCCGTATAGGTATTTAAATACGGAAAATATTTTGATCTTATTAATAAAGACTTTAGACTAGTCATGAATAAATGCTTTCTTAAAAATAAATAACTTCACAATATCTTACTAACCTTCAAGCTATGCTAAGTAGATACATACTGAAGAAATATTAAAAAGTTATATATATATATATATATATATATATATATATATATATATATATATATATATATATATATATATATATATATATATATATATTTCATTTACAATATATAACTTTTTGATCTACAATAGTCGTGCAAATATTACCTATCTCTATAAAAAGCTTTGTACGATAAATAAAAATAGAAATCAAATCTTGTATTACGGAGTTACAAAATTTGTCCTTCTCCCATAACTTCTTGGTATTAACATACAAAGAATATATTGTATGCAAGGTTCTTCACACGATACACAATTATTGATCATAAATGTATAAACGAATTTGTATGACATTTAACTATTGATATACACCTTTACTATGTTATATTTGAGATATTTTAGGTGAGTTATTGTAGCTTAATAAGATATTAAGTTACGTATTTCAAAATGTTATCGTAAAAATGTTGAGTATTTTTTAAAGGCAACGATTTTAGAATTATTTAATTAAATTGAAATTAAAGTATGATGAGATTATTGGCTGATTTCACCAACGTCACCTAAGTTTAAGGGATCCCCCAAGCATGGTTAGGGGGCTGTCAGGGGACAGTTTCTGTTTCATAGACAGTTAGGGGTCACCTAACAATTAAATTTTTTTATTAAAATGCCACCTAAATATAGGTTCTAGAAATACGGGCTCTGACGATGGTAAACGAAATTTAATTTAGGGGCTAGTTTAGGGGACTTTTAAGCTAGGGATCCCATACGTAGGTGGTGGCTTATGGGTTTTTGGTGAAATCGGGCATGTGTTTTTAATTGTTAGTGTTATTTGTGCAACAAAGTCCAATATTAAATCGATATATCCCTACATACATAATATGTAAGTGTATCTTACTGAACGAACTAGATTAGATTTATCCTTAAGTATAGATTGGGACCAGCTGTTTTAAGGTTTAGCCTTAAGGTATAGAGATGTCGTTTAGTCTGTCTGTCTGTTTATATGTCACAGCCATTTTACTCAGGGACTGAAATTGGGTAGGTGTCTCATGTGAACCGCAGAAGGCCCTAGTCAAATGGTGGGAAAAAAATAGAGATGGCACTTAATCCATATTGTAACAGAGGGGAAAAAAGTATATGTACGGTTCTGTGGAATTTTTGGCATTATTATTATATATTGTAATAGATCAATATATAGTATAGGCATATATTAGGCAAGATCACTGAGCAATCACGAGATAGTTTCAGTTCACACGTAAATTAGAACACTGGGTAGTATTTACTCTGATGAAACTTACACTTCAATTACTACAATGGTAATGGCTGATTAGTGATTACCTCCGAATTAAGGTTTCAACTAATTTGGACGTAAGAGTTTCGTAGTAGATAAATACATTGTACAAGTTGTTTTGCTAAAACAAATACTTTTTTAAAGCCAAATAATACCAAAATTTTCTTACGTCAGTAAAAATAAAAACTTTTTATAAAAATATGCATGATTTATTATTAATTAAAGCTAAAAACAAATAAATAAATTAATTTAAACTAAAGTAGCTTCATTTCTCCATTCTTCATTAACTCCAAAAAACTAAAATTTAGTAAAAAAAAAAAATTTATCATATTTTATGGACACGGAAACTTTAAACGCCCGCCTTTTCGCGCCCTTGGCGTGATGTCACAGGATAAATGACGACTCAATTTGTAGCGACAAAATCGCTAATTGCTCTCTCTCTCTCTATTCTCTACTCTGACGACATATTCGGTCTGACCAATGGCGTTGCGTTTTAACTATTTTGAATTTACTACCTTCATTTTATTTACAATTTTAATAATTATTTTCTTAATCAAAAAGAAATTACAATAAAAAATATTGATGAAGGCTTTATTCAAAAGCAATTAAAAAAAAATATTTCACCTTCATTTAAATCACACGCATATTCTCTATTAACATGGTACACTCATATGGTTAGTTGACAAAAATTTTATCAATTTTATAAAAAAGTGAATTCTTAAGTTACTTTTGTTATACCTAAATAAGTTAAAATAGATAAAATAAAATCTAATAGTGAACGTAAATTAAACTATTCGTGTTATAGTTAAGAAAAATTCTATCACGGCTGTGGGTTCGATTTCCATACACAGATGATATTTGTATAGAGTATATAAACACTCATGTGCAATGTGCTATAGAAAATGTGGCTTTAGAGACCGCTTGTCGGCCATTTGCCCTTTATGGACTTAGAAAATTTAATTTTATATTTATGTATAATATCTAAATAGTAACAAATCTAAAAATCTCCAAATTAATTGATTAATTCTATAATATTATACATTTTAATAATAACAAATACATAAAAAAAATGTATAAGATTTTCAAACTTTCAAAGTTTTTTATACGAGCCTTCGTATATTTTTAATTCGAGGTATTTTACTACTAAGAATATGTATATGGGCCTTATGAAGTTATTACAATACAAAACGTCCACCTGTACGTAGCAAAGTGTTGCAATCTAATTTACATGAGACGTCATTGTAGCGTGCGAAACTTTTCTCATTTAGCTGCAGGGATCTAAGGAAATATCTTTTTAGAGTACCAAGGCTGACGATTCTAAGGCCATTTATAAAAGCCTGTGAACCCTCTATTGTGGTATTCAGGGAGTAAGTTCGATGTGAAGCAGTCGCATATCCTACAAAGTTTATAATGTGTATATATTATGTGTTGGTAGTAGTTGCGATCGGATGTGTTCAAGCAAAACCGAAGCTAAACCCTGTGTTCAATCCAATATTTGAGCCAGGGTATGAATATTATAACGTAAGAAATCACTTAAATATTTTAATTAGCTTTATTTTATGTTTTTTTTTATTAATTTACAGTTTGTATAGAATTACATTTATAAATAATTATCTAGTACCTACTTAAGGAGAAGAAAATGATAATTTTATACTTTTTCAATATTTAATTATAGGTTTACATATTTTACTACTTCTTAATTTACTCTAATAATGTAAATATTATATATTTTTAAAGTGGCTAATAATTGTATAATAGAAAAATATCGATATTGTATGGTATTGTAAATTATGTTTAGGATCGCCCTCAATACGCATTCAACTATGGCGTGGCGGATCATTCGACTGGCGACATTAAGTCACAACACGAAACTAGAGACGGCGAGGTAGTTAAAGGTAAATTATGTGTTAGAAATCACTATATAAAGGTTTATTCTTATTATTAGCAAACTACAGTATTTTGTCTTATCTCATTAATATAGGTTTCCCCATTTAGTATTTAATACAATTACTTATTATTAAATAAAAAAGTACAATTAAAATAATACAAAATTATCTTACTCAATAGTTACAAAACGCAAGTGATTTAAATATTCACATCAACAGGATTAAGGTTATATTATATATATATTTCAATAACAAATAATCTTTTTTTAATTTCATTCATTAGACGACATGTTTGGTTCAACGACATGTTTGGCTCAGTTTGTAGTGCCCTACTTGCCGTGCCAGCAGTTGCGGGTTCGAGTCCCGCTGGGGGCATTAATTTGTGTGATGTGCATGAATGTTTGTACTCCAGTCATGGGTGTTTTATATTTATAATATGTATGTATTTAAAGTAATATATGTGTAGTGTATCAACTATCTGGTATCCATAACACAAACCTCGCAGCTTACCATGGAACTAGATGGCGCTGTGTCTTAAGGTTCCAACATATTTATTAATTATATTTATTTATTTAAGTACGATATTGCTTCAAAACAAAGGCTTAAAATGAAAAGAACTTGTATAATAAATATTAGATAATCTCCTAAACAATACTTTTCAACTATTTTAATCCGTGAGTTCTAACTTCAATTACTACACAAGGAGCATTGTTTGAAAATATGCCGTCATTAGCGATTTGTTAGTAGAAACCTCTAATGATTCAAACATGAGATTGGGAAAATTTGTTACAACGTCATTTTCCATAATAGCACCATTGTTTATGTGCTAGAAAATGTGGCATATGAATTGATAAAATAATTGGTTAAGATTTAACTACGTTATTGTGTACTTATTCTAGCTTTGGTAGAGAAATTGATCGTTTCATTTATTAGAAACGTGGTTTATACTACATGAGGTCTTGGGTTCTATTCCCATTCATTCATTCAGCCCTTTTTAACGTCTCATTGCTGAACACAAACAGGCCATAGTTCACCACGCTGGCCAAGTGCGGGTTGGCGGATTTCACTCGTCTTTTGAAACCTTCTAGGCTAGGTTCCCCCAGACATGCAGGTTTCCTTGCAATGTTTTCCTTCACCGTAAGACAAGTGGTAATCATGTTTGAAATGGTTCGCAAATGAAAATATCAGAGGTACGAGATCTGGGATTTGAATTCGCTTCACTCGGATTCCCAAGTGAGCGTGTTACTACTGGGCTACCACTGCCTCTATTCCCAAAAAAAGTAAAATTAGTATTGGTCATCGACTTGTCGTTTATATAAAAATATGAAACTTTTTCAATTTATATCCTGTTTTTGTATGAAATGTATTTACATATTATTATTATACATTTGCAATAGTTATTTTTAAAGATCAGTAAAACAATATAGTTTATTAGTGATATACTCTTTAATGGCTATATTTTTAATTTCAGGACAATATTCTCTAGTAGAGCCAGATGGTTCCATTCGAACAGTTGATTACACAGCTGATCCAATCCATGGATTCAATGCAGTGGTTTCCAAAATTGGACCTAGTGTACACCCTCAAGCGTATCAACCAATAAAACCTGTCGTACAGTACGTGGCAAAACCTGTGCCAGTGCCTGTCCAAATACCGCAGCAAATTATACAAAAGCAAATTGTACCACAGCAAATATACGCTTCGCCTTCACCTTTCTGTAAGTATATATAGGTAATAGTTAATTATATATCATCATGTACAACTTTCAGAATATGTTAGATTTTTCTTTATTATTATATTCTATTAGTTAATATTTAGTTGGCTTTTATGCATTCAGGTATTTTTTAGTTTTTATATTATATATTTTTATTTAATGGCTGTTTAGTTTTTGCTAATTAGACATTTAAAGTATTATTCTACATTACTTTTTAACATATCAGTTGTTAATATTTTTGTGATCGCCTCTCAAAAATATTTATTTTGATACCCCACTCCATTGGTTTGGGAGACATTTTTTTAAAGTCACACAAATTGGCGCCAGAAATCCGCCATTTTAATTTGTAACTATTTTTAAATAGCCTATGACAATAGCGTTATCAAAACGAATCAAACGTATGAATCATCAAAATCAGCTCACCAGTTTGGTCTTTAGAACGCCACATAGTAATAAACATACATACATACATACATACATATATATATATATATATATATATATATATATATATATATATATATATACATATATATATATAATATATATATATATATATATATATATATATATATATATATATATATATATATATATATATATATATATATATGCAATTGTTAATAAATAATTTAACTAAGGCTACAAAACATTATTAGCCCAACATGTATCAAAAATGTTCAGTTTCATTTCAATAACTTTATGTATTTATTTTATTGTAACCATGTATATAATATTAAATTATTTGCAAATCTTACAAAAGCTACTGTTTTACAAATTAAGTAAATATTTAAAAGTTTCAAGTACAACAGAAGGAAAAAATAGGCACAAGCGAGATAAGATATAATAGCGTGTATAACGATCCATAGCCCTATTGTTTTCTTCTACTTGTTAAGCATTGGTCTGTAATACTTTTGCATAGACCTACGTTACCTTGTAGAGTATTCACGATATTATGTACAAACGACTCACCCTCGCTTGCTTCTCCATACAAACTTTCACCTCAATTTTTATCCCCTCAAGGGTTGATTTCCGGGATAAAAACTATCCTTTGTCCTTTCCAGGGTCTCAAACAATCTTGTTACCAAATTTCATCTAAATCAGTTCAGTAGTTTCAGAGCCTATCCGATTTAAACAAACAAAACATTTTGTTTCTCTTTATCATATTAGATTAGATTATAGTTTTGTTTGACTGTCTACTTGAGTGTGTGAAAAAGGATACATGTGTGAAAGGTGTGTATGTGTGTGTTGAAATGACAGCTGATAGAGGCAAGTGGAAGAAGGAAACACGTGCCGACCCCACCCAACGTGGGATAAGAGCAAGGAGAATAAGAAGAAGATTTTGCTTTACTTATCATCTTGTAAATAGACAAAGGTCAAAATATTTTATACAAACTTTTAGTCGTTTCTAAAGATCGTAGTACAATATTACATAGCTTACAAACTTTCCCAATAAATAGACAATAAAATGCCAAATGATTTCGTAAAATCAGGGTAGCTACATTCAAAAAAACATAAATACAATTTTTTCAACTAAGTAATATTAGGGTAGGTTATAGAAATATTAATCTACTTTTACTTATCTTACAAGATGAAAACAAAAGATAAAATAGTTTGATTTACAAGCCTAAAAACGTCTTATTCTTACGAAAATAAAAATAATATAAGTGTCCCTACCATTTTGGATTACATTGACACATATTGAATTAGTACAATACGTGCATAGTGTCAACCATACGAAAAAAAAATATATATGGAAAAGCTATAAAATTATATAAAAATAGATTTTTAACTATGAAATTCTACTAATTCTGACAAATTTTTACTCTTAGAACTTTTAATAAACGATACCTAGATATGATGAAGGCTAACGAAGCAAAAGAGAAATCTTTTTTATATTTTTAAAAATAGGTAATAATATTATGTTTTTAGACATTTATTTTTTGAAAGAAATTTTTCGCCTCGTGGAAAACTTTTTTTTATGTACTTAATAAGATTATTTATAAATCTTCCAAAATTTTTAATTTAACATAAATATATCTTTGTTGCAGTATATCCGAAGTTTGGTGGTCAGTTTCCAGACTATGATGGCTACGAAATTGATGGACCTTCAAATCATTTTTATAAACGTTGAATTTTTTTACAAAAATATGATTTAACTTCTGCGAAGTACTTAGTATAAGAAAAATACAGAAATATTTTTAAAATAAGATATCCAGTTTAATAAATAAATTTAAAAGTAATTAGATTTATGTTCTTTTTTTATTTTAGTATAACATATTTTTTAGATTTTTTTAATGGTAATAATACATTTTTGAAAGCACTTCTATTTTATCTTAATTAAGTGGTGTGGGTTTTGTTAATCAAAATTTTTAACAAGCTAAAAATACATTCATTTCAAATGGAGATCATTTCAAAGGTAATTTTATATATTTTTTTTTATTATTGTCTTGTATAAAAATATTAAATTATGAACTATAATTTAATTTATCTACATAATAATATTTTATAGCAAAAAAAAAAACAAAATTGTTATTGTATTTTAATTAAAAGTAGCGTAGAGGCTAGGTATTAATTAGAGCTTTCGACACTTTTACAGAAACTAGTGTTGCTCAGTGTTCGACCATAATCATTATTGACAATTTGAGAAAAACTTAAAGTATTTACCAATCTACATAAAAAAAACTAACTAAGTATTCCCAATTTTTTTTATTGAATGCTCGTTAAAAGGCAGTAGCTACTAAACAAAAAAAAATTGGTTGACAAACAGAGAAAAAAGGTACCCAACTGTTTTGTCTTTGCCTATTTGTATGCGGAATCCTTTTAATATTATATACATCTTTAATTTGACAGCAGTTTTCATGGGATTTCTATTTGTTTATTCATACAAACAAAAGGTTTACAATCAATTTTTACATTTCTAACTTTAAAAATAAAACAATTTTTCATTATAAATTTTCAATATCTGACTTCGAAAATGTTAAGCTTTTAAATACAACTTTCATCCATATTAGAATAGCATTTTTATGTTATTTAACAGTATAACTATAAATGTAAATTATAAATCTAATAGCAAATTTACAATGGCGAGGAAAAATTTTCTTCTTTGTACTTAAAAATAGCACAAAAATGGTCATAATTATAAATCTGAGTTTGTCTTCGATTAGCAGATATAATTTTAAATAAGCGCACTTGGCGAGTGTGGTGTAGGTACAATGGACCAAGTAATCGTATTAAAGGGTGGCCTGAGCCCAGCTGTGGGACATTAGAAAGGGATGAATAAAATGATAATAAGAAAAGAAAATAACGATATAATAAAGAATGGAATCTATATATATATATATATATATACATATATATATATATATATATATATAAAAGAAAGTCGTGTTAGTTACACTATTTATAACTCAACAACGGCTGAACCGATTTGGCTGAAAATTGGTGGGGAAGTAGTTTTTATCCCGTTCGATTGCGTTCCCGTGTGACGTGACATAAAACTCAAGAACGGCTGGACCAATTTTTATGATATTTGAATTTTTGGATTTCTCTTAGTCCGGAATAGGATAATAAGTATTAAAACATCAGAAAAATTAACGAAAATTATATGGCTAGCGCTGGCTAATAACTATTTATCTCTATTTAAAACGTACCTAGCGACGAACCCGAGCGAAGCGAGGGTGAGCCGCTAGTGAAATAATAAAGAGAGAAATGAATTATATGACTAGATTGTGAGGTCTAAAGACCAAAGCGCCTACACAAAAAAATCATTTGATTTTGTTTTTGTAAAATTGCTTTACAAACATTATAGGCTTACAAGCCAGTTTTTAATTCGGCCGAGTTGAAGTCCCATACTGTAGATAATTATTTAATTTATATTCAAGTGTCTGTTTGTAATGTCAAAATAACAGCTTTTTACTAAATGCATATGGAATTATACACGGTATTTATAAGAAAAACACAATTTTAAATTTTTTTGTCTGTCTGTCTCTTTGATCCGGCTAATCTCCGAAACAGCTGGGCTGATTTTGACGGGACTTTCACTGGCGGGTAGTTGATGTTATAAGGAGTAACTTGGGCTACTTTTATTTTAGTTAAAGTATTAGGGTTCCGCTCAAAAAAAAATGTACCTGGGGACGAACCCAAGCGAAGCAGTCAGTAATAATAGGTACAGTAAATATTTTTTAAATCGTGTTATAAAAAATTGATATTTTTAATGTTTGCATAAATTATGATGATTATTATGATTATGAAATGACTAAGTAGATGATGAAATGACGTCTGAGTCTGATTACTAACGCTAGTAATGTTCTACTGTTTATTTTAGATACTATTTAGGATATTTTTTAAAGACTGATTATTTATATTTAATTGTAATTATATTCGTCACATAACTTTTACTTCAATTTGCGTTCTCATGGGTGTGGATTTACTATAATAATATCGCAATTTATTTCGAGCACAACTCGCAATTCGCATTTGATCTATTTTTCCGATTGTAATAAAGAGGATATTTTTAAATTAGGTGCTTAATTAATTTCATGTATTCAGAATCTTCGCCTATTGTGAATTGATTTTAATATTTCTATTTAGATGGATAGACTCAAGCCATGTGTATTATGCTCAAATAGATTTCAATTATTCATTAGAAATCTACTTTAAATTTTAATTATACGTCCTTCAGTAAACTCCTTTTTAGTTAAAATGGCTGTTTCAGTTGTCTCATAATAAATTGTATAAAAAGCAAAATCCGTTTACTCTCTACTGCTCTTGGCTTTTATACATTCCTAAGTATGACAAACTAAATTCTAATACACAAGTGTTACTATTGAATGTTATATGTAATGATTTGTATCATTCTTAACTGATGATCCAGCTCGAAGTCGTGTGCTCAGAGGAATTTAACATTTACTTAATCGTGACTGGCGAAGTTGAACCGGAACAAATAAAATGCTCATCTTTATTTTTAAAAGATTACAATTAAACTTTACAATATCAAAAATTTGTCCTATTAGTTTACTTTTCAGTGAATATCAAATGAAATGTGCCAAAATAAAAAAAAATTATTAGTTTGCCTTCAGAGAACTTAATTAGGTTAATTATTTTTAAAGCTATTAAAGCTACTTTTATACACGTATAAGTATTTTCTTTCAAGGAAAGAAAAAATAACTTCTATATTTTTATATATTGTACAATGTACATATGATTTTAATTTCATATTTTAAGTAAATAATTATTGACGGATGTGTAGTGAGCAAAAGTTGATTTAACACATTTTATCACAGGCCGTATATCTAGTGATATCTTTGAAAAATGAGCGTGATTCATACAATTATATAGAATCACTGATCACACTTGAGTGAAGCAAGGATGTGTCGCTACATAATCACTAATTTTGATTGTTTGGACGCCACAGAACTCATACAACCAATACAAAGTTGGACATGCACTTTTGTTTCACGCGTCTAAGGGGAACTTTACTCAATATAATCTGTCGAAACTAATATTATAAAAAAGTAAAATTTATTAGTCTGTGTATATGAGGTAATCTCCGTAACTAACGACCCAATTTCCATGTATAATTCTTTCACTTATAGATAGCCACATAACCCTTGAGTTCAATGCGCTATAAAAATAAATCACATTTGTATTGTGCTTTAGCAGAGTGAGTTATAATGGTATTAGTATTGCAAGTCTGAAAAATACTATACTGCTTATAACAATGTTCTTTAGATACGCACAGGTCTAAGCAGTAATGTCATAAGCGAAAATAGTAAACAACATACATACATCTCTTATTATATTTTCGCAGGCATTTTCTCCCTCGTTCCCTCACTGATGAGGATCGCGACAACTTATGATTTTCTTCCAACGTTAACTACAGGAACCTTGAAACTGTGAGGACTATCATATCATAATTACATTTAAAAGTTGGTACGCCTATGCTCTTACCAAACCAGTACAATGGTACAAATATAGTTATTAAAGACATAACAGATGACTCGATAATGGAATTGGCAAAATTCACAAAAGCCTTAATATTGTAAATGTGAATGTGAGGGCTAGTATTATAAATTCATTTAATTCTAAAGTCAAATCATAACTTTAAGATTTAATATAATTTTCGTCACGTCAACGTAATCGTTTTAATAATAAATATAATATTATTATATTTGAATTTGCTTAAAACATTATACAAATGAGTAATATCAAAGTCATAATAACATAGTAATAAAATATACATCTATATAGGTATAATAAAACTGTAGAGGTCTGTACATAGAAAAAAAATGCTAAAAACCGAGTCAGGGGGATGTAAGAAGAAAAATAGAACAAATCGATTTTTTTAATTTTTTTTGTTTCTTTGTCTGTTTGTACGGGCTAATCTCCGAAACTGTTAGATCGATTTAAATGAAATTTTGCATGGTGGTACCTTATATCGCCGGTCAACATTTTAAATACTTTTCATTCCGAAAAATTAAAGAGTTCCCGTGAGATAGTTCAAAAACTATAGTTACTTATACAGCTTATTACACAACAACTTATGCACCTATTTGGCATGCTGATACCTTATATTGCAGGTCAAACAACAGGTTACTTTTTATCCTGGAAAAATGAACGGTTCCCGTGAGATAAAACAGTTTGTGCTTTTCCAGAGGTGAACCCGAGCTAAGCGAGGGTGAGCCGCTAGTAAATTAATAAAACAATAATATAGTACAATTGCAAGACACAGTCTGATAACAAATAAATTCAATACGAAAATAAGATATGATTATCTCCTATATTATTAAATCAAAGAATAATTGCACTTTAGTATTACTTAAAGCAAGATTGTAATTGATGTCTAAACTTTATTTAAAATTGCATCAAACCGTATCTGACAGGCATCTATTGCTCTAGCGTTGACAGATAGCTGCTTTTTAATGTTCCGTATCTCAAAATGAAAAAAAGGGAAACCTTATAAGATCATTGCGTTTTCCGTCTGTCTATCTGTCCGTAAATATCCTATTTCTCAGGCCCGTGTGGAGGTATCAAGTTGAAATTAATATAAAATACTCAAACTTGCAATCCCTTGGAGCTATAAAAAATCAAACTTCTAAGTCGACGCAATCAAAAAATATGGCCGTTTATTCCTCGCCGCATATTTTGACACTCGCAAGGGAATCAAAACCTATATGGTACTTCCTGTTAATCTAGAAAATTTTTTTTGGGATTATGATGATGTTCTCCTGGCCGATTCCGGCTACGGCGGCCAATCTCATTGTGACTAGCCAACTGCGCAGGAGATATTATAGTGCACAAGTGTACGCGCAGACACAAGTGCACTCTCTATTCCTGTCACTCTCATACTCCGGTGGGACGACCACTCGACACGACCAGTGAGAGTTAAGGCGCAGGACCGACGGCTTTACGTGCTCTCCGAGGCACGGGGGTGAAACACCGCCAACTTCCCAACTCCGGGCTGTTAGTGTGGCTTACTATACAGAAAGACTCAATAACTAAACTTGGCCCGACCCGGGACTCGAACCCAGGATCTCCGGGTGTGCAGCCGTACATGCTAGTCACTACACCACTGAGGCAGTTATAAACTTATTGATTGGGATTATAAACTTATTTGTAATGTCCCATGCTACGGAACCCTTGGTGCGCGAGTCAGACTCGTACTTGTACGAAATTTTTATTTGTTAATTGCCCATACTAATTTTCGGGCCTCATATCTCACAGAGGATCACAAAATAGATAAAAGTTAGTAATAAAACAGCAAATCTGTGTTGAAAGATTGTTTACTTAGATGGTTATTTCAGACATTTTATTTGGTAATAGGTAATTACATCATATTGTATGGAAGCGGACTGCTGAGGTAGGCTAAGCCCCCGGCACTACTAGTCCAGTGACATTAAAAAGTATGAGAACTCCAAGACCTTTTCAACATATAATGTGACATCCAACGGCGATTCGTCTTACTCATTTCTCTCAAGCAAAACGGTGTTTCTGATTGGTCATGCATTCTATTTAACTACCAATTTTGTTATTTGGTAAATCGTTTACAAATCGTTAAATTTTGCTAACAACCATGTTGTTGAAATTCATATCTTTACTGCGCTGTTGAGTTTGCCTTAGATTTTATTTATTTAAACACAGCTTACGAAAGCTTTTGTAAGAGAATAACAGCTATACGAACAATAATCAATTTAACGCCTGTATTAACTTTGAGATGTATCAATTATATTTCAATGGATGGATACGCTTGCGCGAGGTCATCTGTTCACGATCTGTTCAATTTAATATTAAGCTTTAAAGCTATACTTAGGTTTCATTTATTTCTCTTATATAAAATTACTTTTGTACCTACAGGATTTAATTAGCTTTTATTTTGGTCTCTCTTGTACCAATTTGCAATTTTGCGAGTGTCATGTTTTTAAAAGATAAGACATAGGTTAAATAAATATATAGAGGGCTTGCTTTAGAAAATGTTCTTCTGACCAATTTCTGTCATGGCGATTGGCGACCAATCTTACGTAATGCGTAAGTATGCCATGTGCGTATGAGATATTCAAATGCACATACACAATTAGTGTTGTGTTCTATTTCGTCGTTGAAAGATTAGGCGTAGAACCGACTTATTTTACGAAGCATGGTGAAGGAATACGGCCAATTTCCTGATTCTAAATTATCAGTAACAATTGAAAATTTATTGGTAGACAATCCCAATACATTTTCCGGGATTCGTACCCAGGTTCTTCAGATTTGCAGGCGTACGAGAAAGTCCCTAGACAAATGATTCAAAATTATTTTGTAGTAGCAAGCGTGTGTCGTATCTTGGCTATAATATATTAATAATCGATTGATATTGATTCTAAATTGTAGGAAGTAACTGCCTAAATTTCTAGGTAATGTAGTAGATGATTAAGCGGTAATCTTAAGAACGACCTAGGAGCTATTACGATGATGACAGATATCGATTTTATCTAATAAAGTGCAATTAACATTAAGCTTCATAGGATTTTAAAATAAAATATCAAAATAGTTATACCAGACTAAAATCGAATCGTTGAAATGGTTTATAAAATAAACAAAAAGCTTGAAGATGTTATTATTTTATATATATATATATATATATATATATATATATATATATATATATATATATATATATATATATATATATATATATATATATCAAGCGTGAACGGCTGGACCGATTTAACTATATTTTTTTGTTGTGTTTGTTATTGTCAGGAGAAGGTTCTTATAAAAGAAAAAAAATTAAAAAATGGGCGGAAAATTATAAAATTTAAGAATACTTAACAACCATATTAAAATTTATATGGCTAACGCTAGGTAATAACTATTTATATATATATTTAAAACGTACCTAGCGACAAGCCCAAGCGAAGCGAGGGTGAGCCGCTAGTATTAAATAATATAAAGATTTTCATTAATAGAATTACAGTTAACAGCTCCCTTATCTAGTGACGCCTACTCTAGAAAACCATTGCGTGCCTCAAGGAGATTGTCAATGTAATGCTAATATGTAAAGTTCCATTACTAAAATATTTCTGATAACATAAGTTTCTCAAACGTAAAAAATTAACAATTCTTATAATAAAACAGCATACACAAATTACATGCATACATTTTCAGTATCTGCAATAAAAGTCAAATAAAATACTTTAAGTTAATTACAATAATACGAATTTAAAGGTGGAATAAGTGCATGTAATATGCGGTGATTATAATTAAATAAATAACCTTACCCTGAAATTTAAAAGCTTTAGATTTAGTATGTATCGTCAATATTAACTGTTGTAACGATGTGTCAATGTCCTTCTCGGAAAAAATTTGCTTTTCGAAAGGCGTCTCAACATCGTCGCTGTCTGTCATGATATTTAAATAACACAAGTTAACATTGGTCCAGTATAAGTAAAGATACCCTTGACTTTTTAAACATAACGCTTCCGACGCGACAATAAGTACGAGTATAAGCGTACATAGCCGTCAATACTTAGTGACATATTATGTATGTATGTATGTGTATATTTGGGAGAATCATTACTCTGCAATAGAGTAGCAGTTTCTATTTATTTGTGGTCTCTATTTATGATTTTTGGCTTTATATCTATAATTATTATAAAACAGGTATGGGATTTGTAAATTAAAAAAAATCATAATTTTCTTTAAATAGGATCTAGGTATTATTATTGCTTTCTTTCACAAATCTGTATGGAAGAAAAAAGTACTGGAAGGATTTTTATTAAGTACTATGATGATGATGTTCTCCTAGCGGATTCCGGCTACGGCGGCCAATCTGATTGTGACTAGCCAACTGCGCAGGAGATATTATAGTGCACAAGTGTACTATCACTCTCATACTCCGGTGGGACGACTGTTCGACACGACCGGTGAGAGTTAAGGCGCAGGACCGACGGCTTTACGTGCTCTCCGAGGCACGGGGGTGAAGCACCGCCAACTTCCCAACTCCGGGCTGTTACTGAGACTTACTATACAGGAGGACTCAATAACTAAACTTGGCCCGACTTGGGACTCGAACCCAGGATCTCCGGGTGTGCAGCCGTACATGCTAGCCACTACACCACCGAGGCACCGAGGCAGCATTAAGTACTATAATAAGGCAGCGGTAGCCTAATGTAGTCTAGGTAACAATGTAGCAAAAACAACAACATATAACAATAAAAAAGGTTTTTTTGGTAGGAAACCGAGTGAAGCTGGTTCAAATCCCGGATCTCGCCTCTCTGATATTTTCATGTACGAATTATTTCCAATATGATTACCACTTGTCTAACGGTGAAGGAAAACATCGTGAGGAAACCTGCATATACTCATTTAGTCATCGTCAGTAACATACCCAAATTATACACACTAACAGTTTATTTCAGCGATATATGAATACATACATACATATATAAAAAATCTCGATATATTATATATATATATATATATATATATATATATATATATATATATATATATATATATATATATATATATATATATATATATATATATATATATATTGTATAAATTAAGTTCCAATACATTTTACCTTACTTCATTACTTGGACAAATTACGCATATTATGTCGTTTATAAAACATGTATGGTATAGAACCTAATAAGCACATAATGACTCTACTTACTGTAACGCCTATTTCAAATATAGGCAATGGCATATTATAATATTATAAAATTAATAGGAAAATAATGAATTTAAGTAACACGTATGTTCATTTTTACTATATTCCTTTCTAAAGGGACTGTATGATAAGAAAAAATTATCACTTCGTAGGTATATTTTAGAAACTTACATATTATATTATATGTCCTACTAGCAGACAGGTGTTGTCCAAATAATAATATTTGAGTTCAAAAAATATCTCATAGAAAAATAGTATCTTTCAGTTTACTATTGCTCAATTTCAAACCATTTAGGCAGTGCACGCCGACAAATCCACACAAGTCACAACGGCCATTTTCCTGATTTCAGAGTTATTATGATTTCTGACATTAAAGATTTTTTTTGGAATAAAATATAAACCACAGATAATGTAGCTTTCAATCAAAAAAATTATAAGTTTAATAACTTATCATTCTTGTGTTAATGTTTCATAAATTATATTCGCTAGAAGGCAATCACTGAAGAGAAACTTTTTTACGATCGTTGTGATTTGAAACTCGATGTAACGAAAATGCGACACTAAAAAGAGACAAACACATGACATACATAATAATATATAGGATTGAGCCGGCGAGAGAGTGAGATAGAATACATTACCATGTTGCCATGGTGTTGCTATTGTCTGAAAAATATATAATAAGTATTATATTCTTTCCGTATATGATATTCTATAAATATATGATTGTAATATGCCTAATATGCCTTATTTAATTATTGATTTGTTTTAATTTAATTGCGATATTTACCCAAGAAGTTTTACTTCAACCGCGCGTAAATGTTACACGCACCCATTTTTTTTTGATTAAATATCTTTACTTAACTAAATTAGAATACAGTGTTTAGCTACACCAAATTGTTATAATTTTTAAGTGTATATATATTTTATACTTGCTAAAATTGCTATAATTTCTTTATGAGTAGAATGATGTATACGTAATAGTATATACACAACTATAATCTTTAGGTACAAGTCAGTCGTGATGCTAAACGTCGTGAAGTGGAGCGTGTTTGTCAGTTCGTGTGTCGTCCGACCATGAGATGAAGTAGGCAGAAGAGCGTTTGCTTATTTATCATGATATATAATTATTTGCAATCAATACCTTTACTTGTCGATGGTTCTGGCCTAACTTAACTAAGTAGACTACTGGTTCGATATCCGAAGGAAAATAATATTATATTATAGATAAATACACTGGAGTTGGCGACTGCTAATACTATTGTAAAATATATATCATTCGTTAGAGTTAGTGAAAAATTCTGTAAACGTTAAAATAAAATAATATATAACCACGCCAGAATTTGTTATTTTATACTAATCTTTTGAATATATATACTATGCGTATACTCAAAAGATTGGTGTACGTATGTATGTGCAGGGGTAAGTTGAAAATTATATATGTATTAGATACTACTATGTATCTAATTATTATATTTGAAATATTTTAACAAAAATATTTACTTAGACTTAATATATAAAGAATAAAGTTTAAACAAAATTATCTCTTCGGATTTTGACGCGGATTTATTTTGATTTTTTTGTTTGAGACATTTAAACGCTTGTAATTTGCTAGTTTTGATTGGAATTATGAAATCTTTTAAATAGCAAAGCCAACTGAAATAAGTAACTACTTTTAAAGTATATATTCGAACTTTGTTCATTCATCTTTATTGTAATCAAAATTGTATTATGAAGTTTAATTTATAATGATGAATTCGTAAGATTCGTGTTTCTTTCGACCGTGAGCCCACTCTTCAGACGGTTTGATTAGGATTTTCTCTATATCCTGCTTTGCTATAGACCTAGTTTCTCGGTTATTTATTGGATAAGTAATTATAGTGTACTAAACAAGGTAAAGGTTAAACAATTGTTTCGATAATATACTTTTGATTAAATGAATCGTATTTCGTAGTGTTTTCTGTAAATGGATTTATCATTAATTTTAATAATATTTGTGGAAACGCGTATGGTAAGGGTGTATACTATACTCACCTATATTTTTAAAGAAAATTAAAAAATACTGTGTATGTGTATTTAGCCCTTTTTAAAGCCCCACTGCTGGGCACGTGCCTCCCTTCAATACGAGGGTATCAGGCCATAGTCCACCACGCTAGCCAAGTGAAACAATAATATAAAAATATTAAATTACTTAAAAATAATATATGTAGGTTTTAAATAAAATTATTTTTTCGATTTTTTTCCCGGGTTTATTTTGATTTTTAGAGCATTAGAAATGTCGGGAACCAAAAAATCAAAATAAATCCATGAAATAATCCGAAAAGATAGTTTCATTTAAAATGTCAAATATTTGCGTAAATCTGAGAAAGTATTATATACGTAGGTGTTTAGTAAAAATGTTAAATATACAAAGTCGATTTGAGTATAAGCCGAAACACGTCTTTGGCACGTTTTAACTTAACTATGTAATAAAATCTTGGTGGTCCATTTTAACCTACTTTTAACTGTTGTATCGATAATAATTTGATATCATCGACCTAACCGACCCGTGAAGTAGGTGGAACAGGACAGTGCAACTCTTATACAGCTACAAATAAGTATCGACTTTGGGTCCATTATATTGTTTAAAAAGACCCTTTTTGCTTGCTTTATAAAACAGAAAAAAGCAAAATAAAACAAATTATAGTGAATTTAACCATTTTTAATCATAGTAAAAACGTATATAGTATTTTTTAAATTAAAATATACCTTTTGGGATCCATTTTTCACTTCAAATATTAATTTTACAAAATCATCAATAAGACATGTAACGCCATCTATTGACATGTATATGAATTAACTTTTCTGCCTTCATTGGTTATTACTAAAAATAAGAAACAATTCACAACGCATTATAAATAATATAATTGAATACCAAAATATGTTTTATAATTAAGAATAAAATTAAGGATCTAAAAATTTTTTATCGACATAAGACTAGACTGATAAGCCACAACGTATCAGTATCTTTAGTAATGGGTATGTTTCTGTTAATATATTAACATTTGATATCTATATAATAGAATAGTTCATAAAAACGTTGTAACAATTTACGCTTGTGTGGTCGATTATTTTTCTTTGCCATGAGGGAAGCCAAGCAGCGGGATATGTATGTAGGGCATTATGTATGTAATAATAGCGCAAAATTTGAAAATCAGGAAGGATTGTAACAACGTATGTTAGTCAACGAACTTCAATCATGCGCGTAAAAAATGCGACCTCCAAAATAAATTATCAATTATCATCTTGATCTCGTTACTCGTAGACACAAAAAGTTGATTCGATGACATTTCAAAATAAACGTGGGTGACTGAACTTTACTGTGCTGCTAATTTGTAACTTCTAAGCCACTTTTAAGTTTTTATTGTGTAGTACTTTTTGCACTTATATGCGAACAAATACCAGAAGATTAAATTAAAAATTATATATATATATATATAATATATATATATATATATATATATATATATATATATATATATATATATATATATATATATATATATATATATATATATATATATATATATATATATATATATATATATATATATATATATATATATATATATCATATACATTTCCTTAATTTTCAGCCAATTTATGCCAATGTCAAATGACATAATTTCAGGATTAAAAAATTTATTGTTATCTACCTAATATGGATTTAAAGCTCAGTAGTGCATTTCCGAAAGAACTGTGTAACACGTGTGTTACATAAAAATTCTTACAGAATAGCACTACAGATGGCTCCACTAGTTGAGAGCCGCCACGTAAAAAAATATCGTTGTATAGATAAAATTGAGTATAATTTTGAATTTAAAATGTTCCTTAGGTTAAATGACAACAAAATTTAAAATCTATCAAAATCATTTCATTTTAGAATAATGTCTAGAGGAGAGCATCTTCTATCGTAATCGAGGTAATACCGTTAATAATAATTAATTTCACAATCAGAAAATGAAACGAAAATAAATGAAATGATTACTCAGTCCTTGCTTTTTTGATTAGTGATTACAAAGAAAATCATAACAATAATATTTAACGTGAACAGTTTCAGGTGCCAAACATTATAACATATCTACTACATGCATATAAAAATCTAATCGCTACTAACGTATGTATGTACGTAATTACGTGTTCCAGAATAACAATTACTATTTGCATATATTGTTTTTATTTATTTCTCTTTGTATATTACAGCATTCTATAAATTACTATTCAGCATACTTGAAATATTTGGATAATTTTAGTAAAAATCCAATTGCTTTTAAATCCCTTTTTATTTCTAAATCAATATTGACAACTATCAAAATATTGAAGTGTTCTATATTCGAACACATATATTACATTCCTCCAACACTAATTAAGATGTAAATTAAATAAATTAAAATTATTAACACAATCTCCATCGTCATTAGTACCTAAAAAGTTATTTCTATTGATTTTTGTTTGACACATTTTCTTTAAATGTCCTTTCTTATTACAATTCTGACATGTGTAATTTATGAATCTGCAATTTTCTTTTATATGATTTTTATAACCACACACATCACATTGCCGTTGGGTAGCAGTACTATTATCACTGTTTCTCGCTTGCCGACGTTGCAAAGCGAAAACTGGCTGACTTTGCATCATAGATTGATCTCGATCATGATGTTGGGTAGACTGTATTGCTTGTCGTGCGCATCGTACGCTTTGGGATAGCTCTAATGCCTTATCAAAAGTTAACAGTTCTATGCTTTCAGCAAATAATTTTTCTTTCTCTTTTATATTTTCCAATCCTAATACAAATTTGTCACGTAAAGCATTTTCCAATTCTAGTTTGAAACCACAGAATTGCGACAATCTACGTACCCGTGCTGCCCACTCTACTAAATCCTCACCTGGATGTTGTTCCGCCTTATAAAACGTGTATCGTTCGGCAAAGGTACATTTCTTTGCAGAAAAATGATTATTTAATTTTTCTATTAGTTGCTTGAATGGAATTATATCCAAATCATCCGGGAAAAACTAAATCTTTTACGATGCGGTAGGTATTCTCAGCTAAAGATGTCAGCAAAATGGCCCGTCGTCTCACACCAGTTTTGTCAGTCTCATCATGTACATTATTTGCTACACAATATTGTATGAATCGACTTTTAAAAATGCTCCAATTTTGTATATGATGGTCAAAAAAAACATTACCACCAAACGTTGAACCGATATTACGTTCTGCCATTATTTATTCTTTGTTTAGTCACCAAATTATGCTAAACACAATAAATCAATCCTCGTGAATTCGATATTCCTCGTCGCCAATGAAATATTTGGATAATTTTAGTAAAAATCCAATTGCTTTTAAATCCCTTTTTATTTCTAAATCAATATTGACAACTATCAAAATATTGAAGTGTTCTATATTCGAACACATATATTACAATACTATTAACTGTATTGTATCGTAGTATGAATATAGTTCAATTCAATGTACAATGTTATAAACTACTAAATATTTCAGTAATAATACTGCAGAAAAACGCCAGTATGAGAAACTCCATCCTATTTTTAATCCCCGACGCATAAATTAAAAATTTGAAAAACTTCATACGCAAATTAATTGTCATTTAACGATTATACTGGCACGCGTGAAGCACTTAATCGAGTAATCATACGCCAAAATGCCTTACAGCATTTTGGAAAAGAGCTGATACTCTTACATTGCTGGACTGATATTAACCAAACATACCTAAGAACCACTGCAAGGAAACTGGCTTTCAAATGAAAAAAAAACGCATCGAGGTCGGTCCATCCGTTTGAGAGCCACAGACAGACACACACAGAGACAGACAAACATTGACGTCAAACTTATAACACCCCTCTTTTTGCGTCGGGGGTTAAAAAAGAGGGGTCGTATGTATCTGCCATCATAGCGCCCAAATGGATGAACAAATGTTAATTTAGTCTGTTTTTATTTGAAAGGTGACTTGATCGAGAGTGTTCTTAGCGGTTCCTAACGGTTTGTAGACCATCAGTTCTTTTCTAAAAGATAAAAGGATATGAACAACTACCACAGTCTAATCCATTTCAAACTTAACATCCTGTTACTTCAATGGCATTGTAAAGATTTAATATCCTTGGCCTGATGCTGCAGTGTTAACTGGAATCTGCAAGATACTCAATTCCTTACAAAAAACTACAGATACGATGTGTTGTTGATGTTTAGGCTTATTTAAATGATCCCAATAATTAGGTTACTGTGTTGGGTTTTTTTTTAATTTTTAGTTTAATTTCTTGTAATAATCATGAATTAAATAAAATATGAAATTTTAAGTATATAACATTTTCTATATGTTACGAGTATGTTGAAATATAAGAGTTATCTACAACTAAAAATGTACTTACTTATTAAGCAGGTTAATATTGAAGTTAGTATTACGTACGCGTTTTGTTTAAAGGAGTTATTTATTATCACACTATATATCAAATCGTGATGAAGTGTTACATTTACATATCTGAACAATTTGCAGGTGGCCTTGAATTTTTTTTATTCTGCGGACATCATACTATTTATTGCGAGAAAACATTTAAATATTATATATAAGTACGATAAGCAAATATGGGGATATGTTTCAAAAATGTACATACACAGGTTTTTAAAAATGCCACTTAGGTAATAAAAAATATTTTATCTAAATAGTTTAATTAAACTTTAAGTTGTGAAGTGATATGTGGCTATGATTTTATTATAAGTCATAAAATATGTAGAGCTAAAAACTATGTCAGAAAGTAACAACATCATTTGTTTTTGGACCTGAGAAGGAAAAGTAGAAGCGCTTACCCACGTCCTTTGTTTTCTTTCTGGATATTGACACATTATACAGATTTCTTTTTTTTTAAATCAATATTTTCAAATAATAGGCTAATACTATTTGTTTTTTTTTACATATATTTTTAAGTTATTAACCTTCAAAGGCCTAGATCAAACATTTCATTAACTTTTAACGAATGAAAAAAAAAGCAAAACGTACACGCATAGCATAGGTTATTAATTTATAAAAAAATATAATAAACTGATCTGGTTAAAGATGAAACCAAAGTAATTACGAAATGATGATTTTTTAAATACCATATATATTCATTGTAGTTTTCATTAACAATCCAAATGTATAAAAATAAAAATAAAAAGTTGACCGTCGTTGGCAGATGTGAAATATCTATGTTAATATTAGAATTCATAATTAATAAAAATGTACAACGAAATATGCAATAAAATAAAGAAAAATATATAGTTTCGTTAATAAAATAAATTTATTTTTCTTGTTATTTTATTTATAATATACTAAAGAAAATATGTAAGTATTTTTAATAGAGACTGTTTTACAATGGAGCGTGTATAGTATATGCGTGCACACACTTACTATTAAAGCGCGCCAATAGATGTTTGATATCAAAAATATTGATATTACATAAATGCTGTTCCCTAAATATGCATGTTAACATAGTGCAGTCCAAATACATTAACAGATAAAATAAAAAAAAAATGTTTGGTTATATAACAGATATTTACAAGTACCATAGACATTTCAATTTTCTTAAGTGTTGACTTGTGCTCAAATGGCACGCCTATAACCCACAGAACAAATAACATAACGTAAGAGTGTGTATCGTGGAATATCGAAGGTGTAACAATTTGAGTAAACAATCAGCACCTCTTTGAATATTAAAAATTAATAAATTAACTTATTTCATTTGAATGAACACTTTTCAATTCTATCGCTTATAGTTTTTTACATAATATCTTATACTATTGACCAGTCCCAGCTTTACTCAGCTCTTTTTTTATTTTACATCTGATGTTTATTTTTAATTTTTTTTTTCATCCTTTTTTACTTCTTTTTAGAAGTTGAATTTCTAAATACCCGTTTTCATCCTAGTCATAGTGGAAATAGGCCGTTCAGGTATTTTCAGGGTTCAGTTTATTTACTAGGTATGTACCTATTCAGCCCTTTTTAACGTCCCACGGCTGGGCACGGACCTCCTTTTAGTACGAGGGGGAATCAGGCCACCACGCTGGATAAGTGCGGGTTGGCGGACTTCACATCTCTTTTGAAAACTTGCTAGGTTTTCTCAGACGTGCAGGTTTTCTCACGATGTTATCCTTCACCGTTAAGACAAGTGGTAATCATGTCGGAAATGATTCGCACATGAAAATGTTCTCCTGACCGATTCCGGCCACGGCGGCTAATCTCATTCAGACTAGCCAACTGCGCAGGAGATATTATAGTGCACAAGTGTACGCGCAGACACAAGTGCACTCTCTATTCCTGTCACTCTCATACTCCGGTGGGACGACTGCTCGACACGACCAGTGAGAGTTAAGGCGCAGGACCGACGGCTTTTACGTGCTCTCTGAGGCATGGGGGTGAAACACCGTCAACTTCCCAACTCCGGGCTGTGACTGAGACTTACTATACAGAAAGACTCAATAACTAAACTTGGCCCGACCCGGGACTCGAACCCAGGACCTCCGGGTGTGCAGCCGTACATGCTAGCCACTACACCACCGAGGCAGTTAACATCCCACATGAAAATATCAGAGGTGCAGACCCGGGATTTGAACTCACTTCACTCGGTATCCCAAGCGAGCACGTTACCACTGGGCTACCACTGCCATTTATGGGTACTAGTTACAAATGATGAAACAATAAAATATCTTTCATAATTAATTTCATATTTATTATACTTTTTCATTATGTGTGTGAAAATTTTTTACGGAAATGATAAAGTAATTAATTTATATAAATTTTTAATTATATACGATTAACAGAACTAGCGGCTTCGCTCGCGCTAAAACTAAAAAAAAATCTGAAAAAAGGTAGGTTTCATACAAACTTTTATCCCCTATTTTACCCCTTATATGATCAATTTCGAAATTTATTTAATTGTATTGAAAAGCATTAATACTTTGTTTCAAGTAATTCTGATTATAAACATTTTTTGGATTGTATTATAAAGTGTTTTCCTGTGGGAATTAGATAATCTCTCGCGGTAAAAAGTAGCTTATGTCACTCACCAGCCCTCCAACTATCTCCATATAAAAAAACACGCCAATCCGTCATTCTGTTTCGACGTGAAAGAAGGATAAACAAACAAACACACTTTCACATTTATAATATAAAAAAAAAGTATGGATATTATATAACAATAATTCTCTTTAATTCATTCTTTCTTATGTTAATTTATTTAAACATTTAAACAATTGTCCCTATGTATTATGTACACTAAATATTATAACACGGATTCTTTTATGAACCTCTTCTCCATGAGGGTAATAAAAAATAATCCAGATAATAATTTATTGAACTTTGGAGTCGTCGAAAGTATGACCACCGTGGGGTATGTAGTGAAGTGTAGGAGTGTGTAGGTGTGGGGCATAAAATATTTAAAAGAACGATTGGTCACCTAGTGGTGGATTTTCTAACACAATCATTACTGAACATATGAGGAAAACATAATATTATATGAATATATATATAAAAAAAAACTGTTTAAATATTTTTTTATAGTTAAATCTAAAGCTTGTCAATAGCTGCATAATAAAAAATGGATTGAAAGACAGAGGGGAAATAGTTACTGACCTTTTTTATCTTTGTTTTATATATATAAATAAGCTAAAATATATTCAATGAAACATGATCTGGAGGTGGGCGCGTTAATGGCTACGACATAGTTTTAAACTAGTGTAGTCTAAAGTCTTTACTGCACATTATTTTATTCTTAAAACGTTGAAACATTAAAGATTTTTATTTACTTAAAACTGAATGCGAATTATAAGTACTAATATAATATTATACGTTTTTAATCTATTTAATCTGTGAAATATACTGCTTAAAATTAGACAGCTTTCACGCTGAGCAGCCTCGATTTTTATATACAGTTTATTTCAAGCGAGGAATATTATTAAGTTTAAATGGTCATTTACATACGATGTGTGAGGATTCCGTACTTCGAAATGCAAAAACAAAGTCTTTAATAGATTACTCGCGTGTCTGTCTGTCTCTTTGTCTGTCCGTCTGTTACGTTTTTTTTCTCTGAGTATACTGATTGGATCATGTTTAAAGCTTCAGGTATTTGGTATATATGTTTCTACGAACCATATCTCGAAAATTACTGCGCCTAAGGATTTATACCAATTATATAAAATAATTGGTATTACATAATATGAACTTCGCTATTTTTGTACTTTCCGTCCTTTCATTCGATCTCAAATATTATAAAATATCATTAACACCTCCAGATAAATTTCTAATAAATTAATTAAATTTCTAAGAAATCTATTGTTAACTGACTCGCCGGCGTGTCCGCGTTCGTGGAAGGATTAAAGCTTGTATAAATTGTAATAGAATAATTGTCGATTACTAAATACAATACTTACAAATGTTATCAAGTAAGCACTAGAACATCAAAATCGGTATTCTACGGAATAGTAGAAAATACTCGAAGCCTGTCACAGGGTTTTTTAAAACCAACTGTATTATTAGTTTTTTTTTTAAATCACCCAAAATTTATTTTACATTTTCAAATTAATTTTCATATACAGGATGAATTTTTGAGACGGGACAGTAAGGGCAGGTACCTTAACTGTTATAGTTACAGGAAAACGTTCCTAAGAGACCAACCCTAACTTTTTGAGATATTTCGAACTGCATTCACAGATTTTGAAAAAATGTACAGTTAGCGAAAAAAATGCTAAAATATCGAAAATGTGATGGTCTCCCGTCTCAAAAATCCACCCTGTATATTATATATATATATATATATATATATATATATATATATATATATATATATATATATATATATATATATATATACATTATATACATATGTTTATACTATTTGACATGAGAATATGTTGTTGACATCAATTTTGGGAGTCAATTCACTGAGGTTTGTAGTTTAGATAAAAAACAACTTATTTTCTTTACGCAAATAATGTTAATCACTTCAAAATCGTAAGGATTACTTTGGATTTATTTAATTTTCGCAATTTGTTTATTATCTTTGTGCGTTATGAAGTGGTTTTCTTTCGAAATACATATGTAAAAAGTCAACATTTTCATTTAACACACTTTACAAAGTAACAGAAAACTCCATATACGCAACACTGTACAAGGTATTTGTATAAAATTTGCCATCAAATTATCATGTTTCACATATAAATTTCGATTATATGCAGGGTGGAGCTCGCTTAGGTATATTTCAGGACAGAAATATGATAATTTGATAGATTCTATTTTATATTTTGACATGTTGTTTATTATATATACATAAAATATAAGGATTAAGTGTCTGTTAGCAATTATGAAATTAAAAAAAATAAAATGTTAAACATAATAATTTATTTACTAAGGAATACAGCGATAGATTAGTTACTACTTATAAAATTGCTATAAATAATAAAAAAACATTTAAACATATTTCACATTTTAATAGACTATTACATACATACATTTAGATAATTTGATATCCATTAATTTATTTCCGGTAACTAACATTATAATATGATAATTCATTATATCTTAGTAATATTATAAATGTGAAAGTTTAGATGGATGTTTGGATGGTTGTTACTTTTTCACGCCAGAACAGGCTGTACGGATCTGGATGAAATTTGCACAGAAATAGATTATAGTCTGGAATAGGACATAGGCTACTTTACGGTAAAAATTTACGGTACCCGTGGAATAGATTTATCTTTTTTTCTAGAGGCAAACCCGAGCGAAGCGAGGGTGAGCCGCTAGTATTAAAATTTATAAACTTAAAAATTATTATTATTTCCACAAAATCAATGAATGAGTTATTGATTGTAAACTTTTTTATTAGCTTAATCTATATAGCATGTTTATCAGGATTTTTATAAGTATCGGCAGAATATAGTATAGCCTGATAAAGCCCATCCTAAAATTGTAAAGCTAAATTATTAAGTTCTTATCGCAAAGTATATATAGATTAACATCCAAACATCCATTTAATCTTTCACATTTAAAATATTAGCAAGAATTAAGCTTATTTGTAACATTTAGAAGAATTTCTAATTAGCACGTTCATGATAAGTACACAGTGCAAAGGGAGTACACGAAGCTATTCCCCTGCGATTATACCAACTCATAATAAGTCACGAACTTACAACACCGATGATATGCTTCTATTTGCCGTTTAGTGGCGAAACAAACCTCAGAAGCATCTCTTTCGAAACTGAGTGCTTATTTACGAGTATATTGAATACTTTATAACCTTTTCAAATATGTGAGTTTTTAGAAATTCTAAATTTCTCTTATTCATTCGCCTAAGAGGTAAACTCTTTAGTACTAACTCTAACAAAAGGTCAAGGTCAGCTTAAGGTACATTAAAAATGTCACCTTGGTCTTAATTTTGAGGGTAATTGCTATTTTCAACCGACTTCAAAAAGGAGAAGGTTCTCAATTCGACTGTATGTTTTTTTTTATGTTTGTTACCTCAGAACTCCGTCATTTATTAACCGATTTGGACAATTTTTGTTTTGTTTGAACGGGTATACTTCCAGATTGGTCCCATTTAAATTTTAAAAAAAATACTACCCCTAAGGGTGGAAAAACAACTAATGATGAATTTAACCTTCTTCTAATTGTCATATTAACTTGAAACTTTGCAAGTATTTCTATTTCCGTTGATAGTACAGTGGTTCGGTGTTGTTGACCTGATCTGATGGCAAGGCCAGAAGGTGGATAGGTGGAACTCTTCAACGGCTAATAGTAGATACTTTGAGTTTGGGCTTATTTTGTTTGATTTGACAAGCCTAACACGTTAGAATCCTTACTTTGCTACTACTGTCTACACTAAAAAGGACAAAATAAAAACATTTACCATAAATGAAAACTACCAATCAGTTATTTTTACTTTTTAGTGCTTTTGTTTGAAGTCGGTTTTTATTTTTTTGTTAAAAAGTTTTTATCATGTATATAATAGGTAGATATGATAGAGAATTTACGCGATGCGTGTCACATCACACTACATTTGCGATTAATATTACCGAACTATTTTTTAGTTCAAAATGTATAGTGAAATTAAAATCACTTCATAAGTGTTAAGTATTTTTGTATTTTGCGTCATTAGATAAAATTGTAATATTCTATTATGAATATTTATCTGTTATTGAAGTACTTTTTATTTCAGTCCCCTGCTATTGTTCTTTTATGAAAATTATTGAAAGAAATTTAATATAAGAAGTAATTTAATAGATATACAATTATTTTTTTTTGTTTTTTTTTTTCATTATATAATATGTGTAATTATATATTATTATTTTCTATATATTTCACTTCTGTGAAGCTGTGATGGAAATCTAAAATTTAATTATATAATAATTTTTTTTGCATATACGTTAGTGGATGGTCAGATAATATTTGTCCCCTATGTGCGTTTATCTCGTCGTAGTGGAGTACTTCTCTGATAGCAGATTAGGCCATGGGAGCAACCCCTTGATTATGTCATCTACCTCGGCAGGACTGCCACCGGGGCATCGTGGTTGATACGTAAGCGGTCCTGCGACGTCCCATTTAGACGAGGGAGGTCCTGTTGGGTTTTAGTGGGTAGTACTGGCTTCTCTAGCCGGTGAGTAAAATATAACCACCTACATGTATTCAGGTGGTTATCAGGTGGTATGCGAAAATGCATTTCCTAACATAAAAAAAATGGTCAAAAAATTGTGACTTTTATTCCACCTGTGCTTCTTTGTACATTTGTCCTCTACACTTTCTTCTACCATTTATCCGATTATGATGAAACTTTAATAAGTAATTCGACGTACGTCTGTAAAGGTTTCTGGCCCAAAAAAATCTTCGTATATTTGTCCTTTGTACGTAACTAAACCATTCATCACAAGGGACGTAAGACGTAACAAGTCGCTTGTGTTAGATAAAGTATCACATTGATACACAATAATTATCAAAATTGTAGTTTTATAATCGTAAACGGTGACCATGCATGCTACTATTAAGTGTTACATGGAACTTCGTTTTCCAGTTGAGATCGAGTGTAATAACTGTAGATTTGCTATTACGTGCGTTTTGTAGTTGATACAGCGTTGTGGCTAATTTTATAATGCTATTATACTTCTATCATCATCCATTTTTGTTCACTCCATTCAATTTTACGCTACTTTTTCGATATTTAGGCACCAGAAGCGGCGCATTTCCGATGTTGCATGTATACTTCCTGACACATACAAATCATTTGCAATATATGTATGTAAAGGCCGATACGTTCATACATACATTGACTTTCTGAACTTAGTTGCCTCGGTGGTCTAGTGGCTAGCATATACGGTTGTAGAGCCGGAGGTTCTGCGTTGGGGTCTCCTTTCTATAGTAACAACTGAAAATTTCTTGACATAGGAGAAAGAGGAGAGAACTGTTGCTCGAAGTTGGAAAGTTGCCAGTGTTTTAACCCTTACTTTATCTCATACTTTTTAAAGTCATCAATAGTTTTATTAGCTAACTAACTTGTCACTTGAGCTGACTTTTATACCGTTCTAAATAACATCTTATTAAACAATTTATTATATTTGCGTTATGTTTTACTGTATATATTAGGTATTTTTTATGTATTTTGGTAGACTAATTAAGATTGTGCAGTGAAGTAAAAATACGATTTCTTGCAATATATTAATGTTAAAATTACTCGTCATTTAAATAGGATTGTATTTAATATGTAAATTCGACATTTGTAATTAGGTGTCTCGTATTAAAATCTAGAACATGTCTACCTTGATATTATCAGATCTATTATCAACTACATATTTAGTTGGCATATAAATATAAATTAATATAATGGTATAGAAATGTACATACTGGATACTTAAGGTTTTAATACAACGTCACCTCGTTCTTAGATTTTCCGTCTATTTGTATAATAAATATAAATAAATAAATAAATAAATATGTTGAGACATTAACACACAGCGCCATCTAATTCCATGGTAAGCTACAAGGCCTGTATTATGGATACCAGATAGTTGATACACTACACATATATAACTTTTAAATACATACATATTATAAATATAAACAACCATGACTGGAATACAAACATCCGTGCTCATGACACAAATGAATGCCCCCAGCGGGACTCGAACCCGCGACCGCTGGCACAGCAAGTAGAGTCACTACAAACTGAGCCAATCATGTCGTCAAGTAGTATAGCACAGAGCTTTATGGAATGTAACGCTGTTTTCCTGATCAATTTGCGTAGACGATATTGTGATACACAAATGCACTTTCTATTCCTGTCACTCTCGTACTCCCGTCGAATGACAATTTAATATGACCGAAATTGAGAATTCATTGCACTGCATAAAATTAAAAAAAAAATACCTATCTCATTCAATTTTTTTATTTTTGTTCTATTATGATTTGAATTGCAAAAAATGTTTAATAAATTGCTATATGACAACCTCGGTAATATTATTTTTTTTTTAATTACTCGATTTATTTTCGATTGTTTTTATTACCTAAAAAGTAATAATATATTATATAAAATTTATAAAAAGTAGTAATATTATATTTGTATTTATTGAAATGATTGTATCTGATAATGATTGCAAGAAACCCTATAAATATTAATAAAATATCTTGTAAATATTAAACTAGCTTTAAATATATTCATTTCGAGATTTTTGCAACAATGTTACAAGTAACCTTATAATAATACATGTAGGTAAATTATTGTAGTAAATAAATGTAATTGACGAGAGGTAAATGGCTTGTTTCTTTCACATTGCTTGATCATTTTTGTTTAATAAATATTTAATATGTGCATATATACTATCTGTGATAAATGGAGGCCGATCTTTAGGTTTATTTAAAAAGATATTGATAAAAAAATCTAATAGAATATACATAACTTAATTATACAATTTTATAGCACAAATGATAACTTAGCTGATTTGTACGATGTTACAACAATAAACGGTACCATTTAATCTAAAAACCTATAAACACCATTTAGAAGTCCATAATGTATGTATAAAATATGACATGAAAATAATGTTTATCATTTCTTCTATTTAGGAGATATAGTGTTCCTATTTCTTTACCTTCGGGAATTCTATAAATTCTTAATTTTTGGCCTTTCGACAATCTTTTTTTGATGACATCTATACGCAGAGTTTATTCTCAAAATGACTATCCGGCATTTTCATTATTTTAATTGAAACAATCTTAACATTCTCAGTATATTGAGTCGCTGGAGGTAATTAAATATGTATTACATAATATACACATTATACAATCACCATCATTGCAACACGTACCACTGCCAAATTACGCTTCATTTAATCAAAGACAAATTATTGTCACATCTCCATGTTCAACAAATACTATTCAAAGTATTCAAAATGTGGGTGTAACGTGTACTATGACATGCACTATCTAATTTTATACTATAAGACTAAACATTATATGGGAGGAGACTTGGCAGCTTCTGTAAAGGTGCGGTTAGAATAGTTTTATTATGAAGCTAAATTAGTTTGCTGGTCTAATAGACCATCAATAGACTATTTGTTTTTTTTGATTTAAAAATATTTGTAATTGCATTCAAATACATATTAATTGTAATAAATTTTAAACAAAATTACATATGTAGGTTTATTTTAATATTCTCTAAGTGTGATCGCCTTGTCGTAATGCCAGGTAGAACCCGGCAAATCATGCCCGGCTATGAAGCTAAGAAGGGGAGGTTGGGGTTTTTCTGAGTCCTGTTAGCTCTTTGTTAACCATAGGAGGTTGTTGTAGTCTACCTGGGTAGGCTAACCGTTGATCTTGGTTCAGCACTTTCGTGATTCTGCAGCGTCCCATTAAGATGGTGAAGGTTACGTTGGATTAATTTTACGCATACTACCTGTTTATTTGCGGGTGGTATGCGTAAATGCATTTTAATATAAAAGCTTATAACTTTGTTTATTTTTAGCTTCAGCTTTTGAATATTTAAAAAAAAACCGTTTTTAAAAGTTGGGAAATGCCAAATATTTATTTATTTAAAATAAAAATTATTATTATTTCAAATACTCGTTTTTATGTAGCATTATAATAGGATTTCTTAAATAATATTTATGGTTTTTCGAAATAATCAAACCTGATTCAGATTTATGTTAGATATTCTAAATTGATTTAATTGAAACCGCATCCAAGATAATAACTTTAAATTACTATCATCGGCGCACCCATAAAAGGTCATAATTTGAAAGGATTCTGGAAACTTGATCTATAAATTACACGTTCTATCACAAGACACATACGCAATTACAGTATCAATATTAATTCTACGTGAATCATTTAAAGTAGTTTAACGGATATGAGTCTCGCCCTAAGCGATGCATTACCATACAATGAGCCCCCGAAATGTACACTTGTGATTGAAGGTTGCCCACACAACGTGATGTTCATATTTAAAACATTATAACAGTCTGATAAATCATTTATTGAAAGCAATCTTGATGGTATTTAGCCGTGGCTTTTCTGTGTTTGGAGATTGCAAAACGTCTGTTCTATTGAAGATCAGACATACTTAAGATGCCATGTGATGCGTCAAGGCAGTATAATAAAATACGAAGCGAATGAAAATATTTTTATATTAATAATTAAAATTTATTATTTTTTAACTTTAAGAAGTTTTGAAGAGAAGTTCATTTTAAATACTTAACTTAATTAAATTATTATTAAAGAAACTTTTTCGTAAGTCTATTTATAGTGTGGATGTCACTATTGCTTTTGGCAAAGTGATATTTCGTGTTCTAATTGAGTTCCAATGATTACAAAATGTGCTTGTACTAGTAGAATAAATTTTAACAACCTAGTTTGTATGATATTTGCTAGGGAGTATCTTGCTCCGATCGTCTTTACAGCAGAATCTGTTAATAAGTATATAGTTTAAAGTGTAATCCCATGGGGATACTAAGTAATATTATTATATATTTATGTAACCATTACACAGTAACCAAAAAAACTACTACTACTAAGTACTAAAAAAACAACTGCCTCGGCATGTACGGCTGCACACCCGGAGGTCCTGGGTTCGAGTCCCGGGTCGGGCCAAGTTTAGTTATTGGGTATTTCTGTATATAAAGCCTATAACAGCTATAATAGCCCGGAGTTAGGAAATTGGCGGTGTTTCGTCCCCGTGTCTCGGAGAGCACGTAAAGCCGTCGGTCCTGCGCCTTAACTCTCACTGGTCGTGTCGAGCAGTCGTCCCACTAGAATATGAGAGTGACAGGAATAGAGAGTGCACGTTGTGTCTGCGCGTACACTTGTGCACTATAATATCTCCTGCGCAGTTAGCTAGTCTTAATGAGATTGGCCGCCGTGGCCGGAATCGGTCAGGAGAACATCATATAGTAACAAAATTAATATATACAATATACATATAATAATGTGCTCCCGACCGATTTCAATCTAGGCGGCCAATTTCGTTCAGATTAGTCATCTGTGCAGGAAATATAGTGTATAGTAAGTATGCGCGCAAATGCACTCTCTATTCCTGTAACTCTCATACTGTGGTGGGACGACTAATCGACACGAGGGTTAAGGCGCAGGACCGACGGCCTTACGAGTTCTCCCAGGCACGGGGGTGGAAAATAAAAGAGGGCACTTATGCCTGTACACATATGTGTGACATGATACAAGTGCACTCTATATTATTTTCACTTTTAACGATAGGACGAATTCGACACAACCGGTAACAGAAAAACTCAATAACTCAACTTACAACTCGAACCCAGAACCGCCGGATCTGCAGCCGTACATGTTAGCCACTGGACCACCAGGCAGACCACAATTATCAACTACACTTTTACGTTTTGTAATGTTATATATAGAAATTTTAATATGTAAAATGTACATATGTAACAAAATATGTATATGTTTTGTCTTCAATTAAAATTTCTAAAAACTTAAATAAATAAATGCTATCAATCATTATAACTTGAATTATACTTAAATTAGAAGGTAAAATTTGCCGTACATTCTAATAAATTTTTAATTTATATGGAAATAGGTATAATATAATTATGGACAGCGACTTGGAATCAACCACATTTTATTTAGAAATATATGGATGAGCATGTATGTACAAACCAATTTATAATAATAATAATAACAATAATTTATTCAAGATATTAATTACATCCATTTTAAATTTTAATTTAGATTGAAGACTTAAAAGTAACTGGAGACCTTCGGCTTTGACTTTGTGTTTTTGTTAATTTTGGTACTGTATAGAAAATATTTAAGTAAGTTTCATTTGTATAGAAGACAAACAAAATAGTTCAAAGTTCTATTTAATTTAATCAAAGCGAGATTATTTTTTTGTATAAGTTTGCGATTTTTTGACTTTACTCGACTTCGACTCTTTTAAAGTTTTAGAAAAATACTTAATAAAAAAATACATTTAATGTGTCAAAAAGGTTAGTATAGGATAGTATGACTATTTAAGAATCAACAACATCTATTATTATCTATACAATCAAACAAAAATAGCCCGCAGAATAGCCCCAATTAGCGCTGTCCAATTTCTTTGTATGGGATGAGGCATTTGTACTAGTATTATGTAATCCGTGGTAAAGGTATACAATTCTAAAAAAATGTACAATTATATATGGATTACCTCAGATACCAAGCCATTTTAGAGGCAAGCTGTACATCACTTATCATAATATTTTAGTATTTATTAGCGTATCTATTAAAGTGTGTACACACTGCACGACTTTTCAAACAAGGTTTGATGTATCCGACCTCAGCCTTGAGACCTTTATTTGGTTTTGCCTCAATTACGCATGGTTATCTAACGCTGTAACTATTGTGGAGCATTGGCTTGTTATGGAAATATAAAGTCGGCTTTATTAGGCTCCTGTAACCATTATGAGGAAAACAATGGCGAGATAATATCTCCGACAAACAACAAAATACTGCATATGTTATTAAAATGCAATGTAAAATTATATTATTAGGTTTTGTTCGTAGAATTACCAAAGTTAAATTCTCAATACCTACATATGTGAGTGCGTGTGTTTAGTTATAAAAATAGCTTCTTGTTAGGTTTTTTTAAGAAATTTAATAAATAAATATGTTGGGACATTAACACACAGCACCATCTAGTTCCATGGTAAGCTACAAGGCCTGTGTTATGGATACCAGATAGTTGATACACTACTATCACTACACATGTTATATAACTTTAGATAGATACATATTATAAATATAAACACCCATGACTGAAGTACAAACATTAGTGCTCATCACATAAATGAATGCCCCCAGCGGGACTCGAACCCGCGACCTCTGGCTCAGCAAGTAGGGTCATTACAAACTGAGCTATACGTGTCGTCTGAGGGTTACGTTTGAGATTTTTTTTTATTATACGTATCTTTTACCGATAAATAATATTATAAATATAAAATTCAAGTACATACATGAAAAAATCATCAGGTTACAGATACAGTAATATGGCATATTGATTGCGACAGAAATATAACCAATTTGCAGTCATTCAGATAGCATTATCATTCAAATGGCTTCATTTTTATGAATATAATTTAAATTAAATTGTAAGTAACAAGGAAGTTAGAATGGACCGGTTCAAATTATTTATGAAGGAAGATCTTTTTGTTCATTTACGTAGGTACATAAAGGTATATATGTACCTATGTAAATGAACAAAAAGATCTAAGGAATAATGTAGACAAACAATAATATTTTAAAATAATATTTCTAAGCAGTACACAAATATTAACAGATTACTCATTATTATGAAAATTAAATAAATGTTGATAATAAATAAAACTAGCGAATGAATTTTATTATAAAAAAACAGCTAATATTATCATGCGATCTCTCTTTCAAGGGATAAAGGTAAAAATGCAAAAAATATATAAAAGAACAAGTATAGTATTTTTTTATTATCCATTATTACTCAAATTTTCTTCTCAAAAATGTAAATTAATGATTAATACAATATATAAAATTTCTCTTATTCTTTGAAGAAAGTAAACGATATGTATGGCAAAATCGAGAATGATAGCAAAAACTCACGCTACTATTTTTGACATTGACATTGGCGGGCTCCATCTATAGGTATAATTCTTTGATCTGATTGAATATAAAAATCAATTTCCGTTCGTTAAGTCTCACTAAAACTCAAAAACGGCTGGACCGATTTGAATAATTTTTTTTTTGTTTTATTGGGTGTGTGTCATTAGTGGTTTAAGTACAATAAAAAATAGGGAAAACACCTGAAAAGTTGAAAAGTTCAGAACTGTTTATTTTGTACCTATATGTATATAATATATAGTCTATCCATTATATATAGACTATCCATACTAACCGTTAAAACGTAGGATTAACCCAAGGGAAGCAAGGGTGAGTCCCTAGTATATAAATAAAAAGTACTAATTTTTCAACCGACTTCAAAAAAGAGGAGGTTCTTAATTCAACTGTATTTTTTTTTATGTTTGTTACCTCAGAACTCCGTCATTTATTAACCGATTTGGACAAATTTTGTGTTGTTTGAAAGTGTATACTTCCAGATTGGTCCCATTTAAATTTCAAAAAAAAAATACCACCTCTAAGGGTGGAACAATAGCTAATAATGAATTTAACCAAATTCTAATTGTCATATGGACTTGAAACTTTGCAAGTGTTTCTATTTCCGTTGATAGTACAGTGGTTCGGTATTGTTGACCTGATCTGATGGTAAGGCCAGAAGGTGGATAGGTGGAACTCTTCAACGGCTAATAGTAGATACTTTGAGTTTGGGCTTATTTTGTTTGATTTGACAAGCCTAACACGTTAGAATTCTTACTTTGCTACTACTGTCTACACTAAAAAGGGAAAAATAAAAACTTTTTAACAAAAAAATAAAAACCGACTTCAAACAAAAGCACTAAAAAGTAAAAAACAACTGATTGGTAGTTTTCATTTACTATACATACCTAATAAAATATTTTCGAAGTCGGTGTGCTTTGGCTAAGTAATTAAAGCCTACCTATTAAATACATACCTAGTCAAATATGTTCGAAATCGGTGCCAGCCCATACAAATCAGGTTTTTATTTTTTTGTTAATATATTAAATAACTGAATACGTAATGTTAAGATAAAGCAATATATTAGTCTTAGAAACTCCAACCATTTATTTATTAGATTACTCGTTAATTTTTCATGATTACATAATATATTATCTTACAAGACAGTTATTTTTATTTTTTTTATTAAAATAATAATAATTGTAGTTTGATTTTAGATCTTTATATTTATATGGTCTATATAATTATAAATTATAATTAACTAATCAATTAATTAATTAATATGATTAATTAACCTTAACTCTCACTGGTCGTGTCGAGCAGTCGTTCCACCAGAGTATGAGAGTGACAGGAATAGAGAGTGCACGTTGTGTCAGCGCGTACACTTGAGCACTATAATATCTCCTGCGCAGTTGGCTAGTCTCAATGAGATTGACCGCCGTGGCCGGAATCAGTCAGGAGGACATCATCATCATAATAAAAAATTTGCGCGTCAATTTATCGGTATATATGGAATTAGTTGAATTAATTAGTGAGGAATACATTATTAAAAAAAGAATGAATATCACCGATTTCATAAGAAATTTTTGTATATCTGCTATAGGTAGCAACTACTTTTCATCTGGATTTTAGAATTATATTGCATATCATAAGATTTATGATTTTGTCCTTTATCTTAATGAGTTTTGAGATTAGTTTATTTTTTTTTATTTCCTTATTTGTAGATAATTGAGGTAGTAAGTTTAAGTTATATTATTATTTACATATTAATGGTAGCATGGGGTCTCATCAGGAAGAAATAATAGTTTAAATAAAGGTCAACAGATGGCGTAATTTTTTTTATTTATCACTAGCGACTTACCCTTGCTTCGCTCTGGTGCATCTATAGGTAAGTTTTAATTATTTTCAGCGGAACCCTAATTCTTTTTCTAAAATAAAAATAGGCTTAGTTACTCCTTATAATATCAGCTATCTACCATTGAAAGTCCCGTCAAAATTAATCCAGCCGTTTCGGAGATTAGCCAAAACAAACAGACAGACAGACAGATAGATAGACAAACAGACAAACAAACAGACAAGATAAGAAAAGTCAGCTATAATAATTATACAGAGAGGTAGTGTAGCATTTCACCTACTCATTTTATATCAGCTGATATTCATAATAAGAATAGTATTTTAAATAAATCTATATATTCAGGTTTTTCTGTAGTTTTATTTTTATTTTGAATATTTGTTTCTGAATTTTCGAATGCTTTACAGCAGGGTTTCTTAAACTTATAATAATAATAATAATCTTTATTTCAGGCAAAACCGATAATAACACAAAAAACATAAAAGAAAACACATATACAATTTATCTATTCTAAGAGTTAATAATACAAAATAAAAACCGACTTCAAAGTCAATATGACAATTAGAAGTAGGTTAAATTCATCATTTGCTATTTTTCCACCCTTAGGGGTGGTATATTTTTTTTGAAATTTAAATGGGACCAATCTGGAAGTATACACTTTTAAACAACACAAAAATTGTCCAAATCGGTAAATAAATGACGGAGTTCTGAGGTAACAAACATATACAGTCGAATTGAGAACCTCCTCCTTTTTGAAGTCGGTTGAAAATACTTAACCTATGTTAGCTTAAAACAACTAGATTGCCCTACATGATAAGGCCACACCACAAGCATGAGACCCATTTAGACCCGCCTCGTGGCTATATGTACTATTCCATTGCCTCCAGAGAGGGCTGTCTATCTTGACCGCCAATGTGTCAAGGAGGGTCTTGGAGCTGCTCAAAAACTTGCTTATTATGGACGTCGTACGCTTGCGTATGCTCGCTTAAAAATCGTCTACACGAGCCTCCGCAAACTTTGCCGATGCACTGCAGTGTCGAGGCTTTCTCAGCACCGCCCTCAGCACATTGTTGTACTGAACGCACAGAGCACTGTAGGCCCGCTGCGTGTAGCCCGTCCATGACCCCAGGTACCCCTGTTAAAGTTCCCAGATAATGGCGAACCCCAAACCTACTATAAGTATTCTTCCTGTCTACCTGCCCAAAAATCAATTAAATACATTCCTTTTAAATTTACGTGAAAATTTTCATCTGCGGACATCTAGTATTGACTCCTTAATATTCAAACCAGAATTTATGCTCTCAGTTGTGACCATAAATGGATTTCGAATCCAGACTCACTTACTGTTCTGGAGTGATATCTGATATAGATCGCGATCGCGATTTTTTACTTTTTACGATACGCGAAAATATCTCATTTTTGAGAAATCTATACTAAACGTTAAAACGTAACAGTAGGGACGAATTCGAGCGGAGCGAGAGTGAGTCGCTAGTATTACATAAATATTAGAGTTCTTCAATCTTATTTCTTTAACAGTAATATCTTGTAAAGCATTTAACAGTCACTTACCTATTCCATATTTACCTGTTCATAGAACCACTAGGTGCCGAAAGGGTCCCCTGAAAAGAGAGTAGTGCGGTCTTCAATCTCAACGGCATCCCAACAGTATGATGACAAAGTTCCATTGGTGGTTTTAGTAAATAGAAGCTGTCCTTTACAGATGAATTCATAGTATGCTATCCCTTACAGAAGAATCGCAAGCGCGCTAAAAATTGTTAAGTAAAATAAATAGGTACATGATATAAAATAATAATTTAAGAAAAAATCATTAACACGATTTGAATGTATAATAAATAATTCACGTTCACGAATCGTTGTAGTCTAAGATAGAGATTAGTGTAGCTCTCAAGCGGTGTAATGTTTTTCCATATTTCAAATTGAGAAATATATCACGATAAAGAAAGTTATTTATTGTAAATTGCTTTAGTTAACAAACTTCACAAACCACTCGCTGAAACGTGCAATTTCTATTTAATATAATAAACAAGTAATCTATATTTAATTCAGAGAGATGAAATTATGTTTATGTAAATATCAATATTATTTGTTTAACATAATAGTATCTACATACATATATTAATGTAAGTAAAAAATATTTTAAAGACAATCTCTTTCTGTGCTACAAAAGAGTTTTATAAACATTGGTCAAGTCAATCTTTTCAAAACATACGTTTAATTTAAAGAACCTGTAGCATGTAGCTTTGAAAAAAAAAATATATCCATTAAAAATAATTATAGGTATTCGTATATAAGGTATATGTTTAGAGTCTGGCACTGATTTACTGTAACTGTTTTATGGTGGTAATTTTAAACTACAACCTATAGGATACATGCAACGCAGGTATTAATTAAAACAAAACAATGGAATCAAATGGTGATAAATTCTACAAAGCGTTATACAAGGTTATTAAGTGTTTATACACTTTGAATGCCATGTTCAGTGGCCCATATGTGGCCTCGTAAAAAATATATGACTGCTTACGGATGCTACTGAATGAATCGTTGATAGTTAAAAAAAATAATAAAAAAATATATGAATATAATTTTACATTATGTTTTGCTTCAGCAATGACTCAATAAAAACTATGTTCAAAAATTAAAACCCGACTATGTACTGTAAAATCACGCTCTAAAAAGTATGAAACAAGAAAATATTCTCGTCTAAAGTTTTTATATACAAATTATTCAATATTTATCGTATACTCAATAAACACCTTACAGTAATATGTTTTAGTGTATTTAATATATGTTCATAGTGATGTTCAAAGGATAGCAGTGGTAGTATGTTACTTTGCCCTAAAACTTTTGATCACTTACTATTATTAGAATGTATTGTTTTGTTATTTTCTAATAAAAATTTGTGCTTTAAATTTTTAACCATACAGTAAATGTTACAAAGGCACACAAACGCACTTAACTTGAGGCTCTATATTGCAGAATAGTTAAAAATTAGAATTTATAAATGAATGTAATGTATGTGTGATTTCTGTTCTAATTTAATGACTGTTCATACATATATTATTATGCATCATACATTCATACATATACGTTCATATATATACATGTATTTAGAGTAGAGAAAAGCTAAAGAGAAAGAAGTAAAAGAGAAAAGCAAAAGCTAAACACAATAGTTGAACAGTTAAACTAAAAATTTGTGAAATTTCGGATGGAACGTTTGCAACAATATTTTTCCCTTATATTCTTATTTATCTGTTTACTTAAATAAAATTTTATTTATGTCTTTCTTGAAACCAATTGAGTTTATTATCAGCTATGGTACATCTTCTTCTGCTTCAATCAAATCAAAAATAGACTGTAAAGTTTATGTTAGTTTTTGCCTCTTCGGCTTGTGCAAATCGGCAGATTTTTGAATTGCACACTTATCAGGATGTAATTAGCCCACCATACCTTAATCTGACGGTTTCAAGTATTTCTACCAAATCAAAATATTTCTAAATATTTTGATCGGCTGCCCTAGACGCACACCCTTATATAAAGGACTTATATTATGGTGGAGGTACTCAACAGAGTGCAAGGTGCCCCCCCTTATGTTAATCTGCCGTGCTTGAGTAACTGCAAAAATCCCCTCTTGGGCTCCCCTACTATTAAGGTTTAGCCAGCGGAAGGTTTTTAAGGAGGACTCGATAAAACCAGTTATTGTGTTTTCTCGTGGGAAAGAAAGATTTTCCTGAAGTAAAAGGTATCCTTAAACACACAAACAGACATACAGACAAACAGACAAAAAATTTAATAACTATTGTTCTGGGGTCTATATTGTATACACAATACGTTACAGTCATTGTTTTTAAAAAATATTGCATGTACAGATTTCGCTAAATTACTGCTTTATTATAAGTTTCGATTAGTTTATATTTTATTTAATACTAGGAAAACAAAAACAAACCTATCCCACGAGAACCGTACATTTTTCCGGGATAAAAAGTAGCCTATGTGTTATGCCAGACTAGTTCTGTGCCAAATTTCATCCAGATTCGTTCAGCCGTTCTGGAGTGAAAGAGTAACAAACAGCCATACTCAGAAACTTTCACATTTATAATATTAAAACGGTTATACGTTAGATTTTTAGTTAATATTTTTTAAGCATTAAAACTTATTTTAAAATGATACTTCTTATGCCAACAAGTTTTACTTAAAGACCCTAATCAGAAAGATCTGACTGACTAATATATGTATTTGGTTAAAACTACCTTTTACTGAATTTTTCAGACAATGTTGTTATTATTTGTATGTAATATTTTTAAATCGTCCAAAACAGACCTGGCGGCGGATAGTCATTGGCGAAACGAAGGCCATCGGGAAAACCTGGAGCGAAATCAAACGCGTAGCTCAAGACCGAACGGGATGGCGATGCACTGTGGACGCCCTCTGCCTCACCTAGGGTATATAGGAACATAAGTAAAGTAAGTCAATATTTTTAGGTTTAAACAATACACTGACATATAAACTAAACAAATAATAAGGAATATAAGAGCAAGGAAAACAAAATTTTATCCCATAATGTTTAATAATAATGTTTTACAAATATAAATCTTCATTATTTCCGTAAACAATATTTATATTATGGAATAAAAACAAGTGATCAATTTATTTATTTCGCACTTATTAAATTCCAAAGTGGAAATATAATATATATTATGTGCAAAAATTTTTATTTTTAAAATTGTGGTTTCTTAGGAGGAGGTCGCGTTTTTGTTAATTCTGGTGGGTTGTAAATCACCATATGAATTAAGATAATATATTTCCAAAAAAAAAAAACATAACAAAGTTGACTCACAGAGAAAACATGAAGCGTAGAAATAAAATAAATGTTGCGTGTACAATAGACTGATTTTGTAGGAAATATTTAAAAAAGTGAGTTTTAATCTATTAAATGTTACCAGCTACGTTAATGGAACAGTTACCATCCGCGTGGTTGTAGGAGGTCACAGCTTGAGTGTTTTATTTCGCGATGTAGATAGACTTGTAAGGCAAGAGTTTTACGTGCTAAGCAGCAAGTGATTAGAACTAAAAAAAGAGGAAGTTTTTAAATTTTTACATTTGAAATAAAACTATGTTTTCGTATTTTTTCGTGGATTTATTTTGACTAGTGAACGCTTCGTGGTTGAAAATCAACCATAATTCATTAAGTTTAATCGATATTGAGATTCTTTTTTCAAAGTTATATAGATAACCTATAAAATTTCAATTTGACCACAGACTTTAACAATAAACAAAATGGTAGGTATACCTATATGCGTGTGTGTGTCAAATACATGGTAGTGTGTGTAATGTATTTTTTATGCATAATTAAAAAAAAATGTATTGTGAACTTCTTCTCTATATAAACTATAAGTGTGGGAAATTTCATACTTCTCCGTCTGCGCAATTTTCGTAAAAAGGGGTACAAAGTTTTTGCTTCACTTAGTAATATATAGATTTTTGATTCCAGAGGTTTCAAATGCTTTACCGCAATCATGGTCACGGGAGAGACTGAGGTATTAGATGTCTCAAATAAAAACAGGTAAATAAAACAGGTATAAATCCGCGAAAAAATCCGAAAAGATAGTTTTATTTAAAATGTAAAATTTTTAAAAATGTAGGTATAGGTAATAATCACTATTTTTCGTCCAGGAAAAACTTATATTCAAATATAGAATTTTTGTTACGTATTTTTATAGCAATATGCAAGCAAAACCACGGTTAGAAGCTACTTATGTCTGAGGTTTTGTTTTCACAGGACATATCTCTTTTAATTTGCAGTGTAAACAATAATAAAAGCAAGGCTCAAACTGGTTTTAAAATGATACCAATGACGATAGGATTAATTATTTACAAGATGAAAACAAAATGTTTATAACTTTTTGTTAAATAAATAATTGGCAAGTCAAAGTAAAGTAAAAAAAAACTCATGAAAGGAATTTATACGCTCTTTTCGATCACGGTAATCAGCTTATAATAAATACATACATCCTTTTCGCCATGGCATTTCCTTTAAAGGACTTAACAAATAAAACTACACCCAAATATTATTTACTCATAAATATTAAATACAATTGATGCAACATTTTGGGATTTTGCGTGTAACAATTGAGTTGTTGGACTTGAACATATTTTTCACTAAAACAAATTATGTTTAAAGTTTTGTACAAAATAAATGGTTGTTGCAAAGTTATGTATATGTTGCAATAATACCGAAAATGACAAAGAAAATTGTCATACACGCGCACACGCACACACACACACACACACATAGAGAGAGAGGGGGGGGGGGGAGGGAGACAGAGAGAGAGGGAGACAGAGTATAAAGTTATGATTAAATCGAAACCGAAGTGACTATGTCAGCTTATCCATGTGCTATTTGATGAACGAAACCTCAAATTTACATAAATTATGTAAAATTATAAAATTAATTAATTAAACAACATGAAATGAAAGGTGTAACATAAATACAGTAATTAACAAAATTATGTAATTGTATTACACGAAAAATAGTAAAATTATAAAAAATAGAGTTAAAAATAAAATTTATTTGTATTTAAGATTACGTCATTCATAATACATTTTTTCTTTATTTAAGAGCTTTGTAGTTAAAACGACCATGTTGCTCTATTAGGTACACATATGTACATAATTTCTTAAAATTAACTAATTATACGGTTATTACAATTATTTTGAACTATTTTATACAGATTCTTAGCTACTACAGAGTCAGGTCTCGCAAGTATACTACACATATTATATACATACATGCCCCTATATTCAGGTAAAAGAGGTTGTTAGCAAATAAATGACATCTCAATGACTCATTCTAAGCACAATCCATCATAACATGGAAGACATCATCTACTATCTGACAATTAGGACAATTAGGAGAATCAGACTTTTTCATTAAAAACCGAAGTGATTTGAAGAAATGTGTCCAGATCTAAGTCGTAAACAAGTTACCCTATCTTTTCTGCTGAGACGAACAGAGTCAATCCACGGTCTTATCAAAGGCTCTGGTTGGATAGTTTTATACTAAATACCCTTGGTTTGTGATCGTTCATCAAAATATTCCTTCCAAAATTTGAAACAGAAATCCCTAATAATATAAATATAATCAGAAAGTACAGGATTAGTGGGCATTGGTAGGCCATCCGCAATTCCTCCTTTAGCAAGTGTGTCAGCTATTTCGATTCCTAAAATATTAACGTGGGAAAGGATACATTGTTAAATTATGAATTTGGATTGTTGCTGACATTCGTACAGTAATTTTAAAATGACATTACCAGAGTACTTCTAAGACGAGATACATCGAGGTATATGTTGAAGAGAACTCTTCGAGTCAGAAAATATTACAATTTTGTTATGATTAACTGATAAAATATATGATAAAGCTTCACAAATGGCTTTTAATTCAATATGCATAATGGAGATGTTTTTGTCCTAATACATTTTATTAGTGAGAGAAAATGCAGTGAATAAGTACGTATAAAACAACAGGTTGTACTTCATGCATGACAATTAAAATTAGTTTAAATATAAAATATGTGGAATTGTAAAACGAAAAATGTAAACGTTTATTCAAATATAATACATTTTGATTAAATACATAAATTAAAATAACGTTAATATCCTAAATATAAATCACAACATGTTTGTAGTTTTATAAATTTCCGATTGTGTAGCTTTGAGAGCTGTTTCATCAAGTGGTTAGAGCAAACTTTTGTAAACTTTCATGTCTTTATCTATGACATTTCCATCACTTTGGTAGTCCAATGCTATTTTCAACTGACAAACTTTCCCATTTATATTATTAGTTTGAATTTAATAATCCTAGTATTAGTAGGCAGCAGTCAACGTAGCTTTCTCTATGAGACAGTTTAGCTTATTAAGTAATCAATACTCAGGCTATATTTTATTCCTACATCCTCATTCCCACATTTTATCTAAGCTAGAAAGTCCATGAATATTCGAAATCATTATTACATAAAAAAATATATAATTTAGTAAACATTTGTTAGGAAATTTACTTTTTGCATAATAGGTTTATAATTAAACCTATTATGCAAAAAGTACGCTCATCATCTAATCTTACATATTAAGGACTTTTATTAAAGAGTGTTCTTGTTAATATTGTTATTTATAACTTCTTTTTTGGTATAGATAGTATACTATAGACATATGTATAGCCAAATCTATACATATAATGATGAAGTTCTCCTAGCCGATTCCGGCTACGGCGGCTAATCTCATTGAGATTAGCCAACTGCGCAGGAGATATTATAGTGCACAAGTGTACGCGCAGACACAGGTGCACTCTCTATTCCTGTCACTCTCATACTCCGGTGGGACGACTGCTCGACACGACCAGTGAGAGTTAAGGCGCAGGACCGACAGCTTTACGTGATCTCCGAGGCACGGGGGTGAAACACCGCCAACTTCCCAACTCCGGGCTGTTACTGAGACGTACTATACAGAAAGACTCAATAACTAAACTTGGCCCGACCTGGGACTCGAACCCAGGACCTCCGAGTGTGCAGCCGTACATGCTAGCCACTACGCCACCGAGGCTGTTAATACATATAATAAAATTGTAACTAAGCCGAATCATGTACATCTGAGAAAAAATACAAAAACTGCATTGTAAGAGTATACTAATCTAAAACCTAAGAATTTGGTTTTTGGTCATCTGAACGCGGGCGGAGCCGCGGGTAACGCTAGTAAGTTATATAAAAAACAAATACAAGTGAATGGACAAAAAGTTTACATAATGGTAGTAATAAATAATTAATGTATACGATAAACACTGTGTTATTGTATTAATCGTCTCTAATCGTCTCTAATTTAGGTTTGGCTACTTGTGATAATAAAGCGTGCATAATGATAGGTTTAATATATAATATATCCAACCTTAGCTTGCACGTGCTATGTCGTAAATCAGGACCGCATTCCCTCGTATGCTTGAGAATAGGATAAATTGAATATTCTGTACACTGTAATAATTTGCTTTATTATATTTTATTATATATTTATTTACTAGCTTTTGTTTGTAGCTTTAATTTGACGCGTGTTGACTTTATACATACTTACGAGTACATACTAATTTGTGACTACGGGTGAGTTCGCGTGTGTATTTATTTATTATGAAGCCACTAATGTTGACTTTCGCTCAATTTAGAATTACACAAAACGATGGTAAGACAAGATAGGTACATTTTTGCATTTATTACACTAATTTAAATTAAATAACTATGTGTTTTAAATAAATTGTTACTTATAATAGTTTGTAGTATGCAATGAATGTAAATGTATATATAAAACACTATATCTATATATAAAACTAGCGACTCACCCTCGTTTCGCTCGGATTCGTCCCTAGCTTGATTCCCCGTACGAACTTTCATCCCTATTTTTACCCCCTTAAAGGATAATTTCCAGGATAAAAAGTACCCTATGTCCTTTCCAGGGTCTCAAACTATCTTCATACCAAATTTCATCTAAATCCGTTCAGTAGATCCAGAGATTAACCCCGACAACGTCACAAACTCACAAACTTTACCTCTTTATAATATTAGTATAGATAAAATTTTTTTATAAAATCTATTAAGTTAATTAAATAGACTTTTACACGCATTTTGAGCCACACTATACGTATACTTTAATTAAAAGCGAGTATTGTTAGTCCAAGAAGCTACAATTAGTTTGAATGTACAGTCGTCTTCATTATAAAATTTTATATACCAATAGACCTCATGAGAATTAATGTTTATGTTATCCTACAGGAACTGTGTTATGTAGCTGCATGTCTATTCAGTAAGAGATTTTTTACTTATCATATTATTCTAATCTATTTCTATTGTTAGACTCGCTGCAAAATTTCGTTGAAATCGGTTCAGCCAAATATTAGCTTGGATAAACAGACAAACGGCGGGGCAGTAAATAGGACCTTATGAGTATGTATATAATGATCTCACATACGTAGGTATATAATGATCTCACACATAGGGCAGTTATTCGTTATTCGTTGAAACTCACGCACCTATTAAATAAAATAACTGTTAAACTATGAATAAATAATCTTAAATTAATTATAAATATTATAGGAATTTGTCTCGAACTGGGATTGCTTACTGCTGAAGAAGCGGTAAGGTTTGAATGTCATGGTAAAAGGTTTTTTGTACTTAAAACATGGCGCTGGATACATCAAGTACATTCTTGTGCATAGATCCTGCTAAAGCTGCTGGCTTTGTGCATATTAAATACCTGTGATTCACATAACTTTCAACAGACTAACATCCTATGTATGTCACTTGTGCCAGTGTGAAAACCCATGTCAATCACCAGCCAATAAAGTATTCTATTTTAAAAATCACGTCGACATGTTGCTTTTTTGTTACTTAAAGAGGGATTAAACGAAAAATTAATAAAACAAACATACGATACATTCGCATTTATTAAAGTAAGGTAAACAAGCGGTTTAAATTAAGTAAATTAGTTTCCTGTCAAATGAATCTTGATTCCTTTATAAGGGATTCTTCCCCGCCGAGCCGTCACCGCTGTCTAGACTGTACATGTTTAAGTATTTAATACTCCATTTAAGATTATATATTTTCGTACATTGCCACATCTTCCGTCGTCAAATACTTTTAAAGTTGTAAATTATATACCAAAATTATAACTCAAGTCCGTAAAGAGCAAAGCAATTTGAGTTCGGAATCTCTGATATGGATACGAATACTCTGCATTTTATAGATTAGAAACTATAAATGTAAACACCACCAATGGCAAAATAAGGGCAAGCCCTTTTGAAATTAACGCGATTGGAAATACTTTTCAAATATATTGAACATTTTATTCAATAAACAAAAAACTTTTATAGTAAGACTAAGTATTAAAAGTAATAAATATTACACAGCTTTCGCTCACTAAGTGCCAAACTATAGATCTATCTATTCCTATGATGCAAAAGCTTAATAAAACAATGCCAAGATTATAGTTGGCAGTGCATTACCACGTATTGCATAAAAATATTCTCTTTGCTTACTCAATGTAAAAATTGGGTACCTCAGTTTCTTATCCAGATGGTTTTAAATTTTATTTTGACAGATTATGACATGCATATGATCATATTTTTGAAAGCCTTTTTAAAATAGTTTACCGTCAAAAACACTTAACTATTATGTCACAATTTAATTACCTAGAACATAAGCGTATATGCTTTTTGTATATAATTAACACTCTTTATTTTCGTTACAACGATCCTTACGATAGTACTTAATTTACATTTCAAATTATATCGTTAATGTTTGTAAAGAATATGAAATTTCTTAAGTTTTGGGCTAAATTAGACATATTATGATTAAATAAAGCCAATAACACTCACTTTAGATTTAATATAGAAAGGTCGCAGTAAACAAAATATCCGATTCACACGGAGTTCACAGAAGATTCACCGAAGCGTAAAGCCATCCATTCATAATAAGTGATAGGTGTTGAAATACTGTTAAAGAATAGTTCGAAGCATCGCATTTCAATGTTTCGCAAATATTTTTTGTATTAGCTTTATCCATAGTTATCGGTTATCACAACGCCGTAAGGTACGTGTGCGGTGGAGGAACAGTTGATGTCCGCGCGTCGGGGAAGACGCATCCACTAGCCGTTGCGTTTGGTGACTTTTGTGTTCGATATATTGCGAGTGATTTAAGGATAATATTACTTGTCGCTGGAAATTCTTCGATAACAACTACAGGGTGCGTTTTTTTAAATAATATATAAACCATTTTTTTTGCATATTTAGTATACTAGAATGCTATTTTTATTTAATTACATATGTATATTTTTTGTTTTAAATTACATTATTGCGATAAAATTTACAATAGTTGTTATTATAGTGGAGAAGTGATGTATTCTTCTAAAATCTTTTTTTTAAAAGATAAATTACGCAAGTAGTCGTTATGAGTAGATAATGAGCTTTCTCTACATAACCATATGTATAAAAGAATGCAAACTCGTGGCCCATGACGATTATTTATGTCCGAAAGTACATGTTAAGATTTTGGATGTTACGCGGCATGCCAATAAAAAAATGAGGTATGACGATAATAGATCGTATTACAATATCGCTTACAATTTATTTTGGCAGTATAATTTAATAGGTGGCGATATTAGCGCCTTTTGAAAACATTTCCTACAACTACCGGTACTTATCTAATAGTCGCACATAAATTTCTCGCTCGTGACAAATGTTTCAAATTGCTATTACTATCGATTATATTTTCCCTATAAGATTGGTTTTGTGACCATAAAATCGCAATATATATGACAAGTTTATTTGGTGTTTGTTTTATGTTAGGTAAATTGCGGCTTGCTTAAGAATGATTGGAATTCCAGTAAATAATTGATATTTATTTTATCCTATTCATTCGTTTTTCCTTGCTAACTTTTCGCATCGCTCTTCGCTCTCCTAAAATATCGAAGCCTGTCTTGGGAAAAGCGCAGCGCTAGATATGAACCTGTTACCTCTGGCGTAGTATTCAGTGCTATTAAGGTGTAGATATTCATATGGAGATATTAATAGAAGGTTTTTGAAGTTTCATCTATAGAAATTGGTTTATTCTTTGCGTTTTATGGACTTATTAATTAAAAATCTAAGCACAATAAAATATTTCACACTTAGGGGCGTTACTAGGTGATATCATTCGTGATGTTATGTTTATATCGTATTCATTAAACTACGAAGTATATAAATCATTTCGCAATTGAGATAGACAATGCGAATTTCGTACCTCTTTCTTTTTGACGGCGGTCAAATATATCATGTATTTAAATTATGACGCCCTTTAACACAATATTAGCTAAAAATTGTTATTTTTATGAATTATATAACAACTTTTAGTTATGCTACGTACGATTTAAATTCAATTCACATATGATGAGTTTATAATTGTTACTTCGTACTGTCGACTGGTAAATGCGTTGTTCCTGAGGTACATAATTACACACAAGTATTTTTATGATTCTACGTTTTACTTTGACTGTGTAGTCATCATTCTTAAGGAATTTAGAATTAAATATTTATCTTACATTGTTGTAATTCATCAGAATAATTAGACGTTGAATTAAATAACAAAAAGCAGTCCGACCAGATTATCGTTAGCCGCTCAGTAGCTTGTCAAGTGTGTATATTAACATTAATTAATTATGTCTAAGGTTCGAATATTTATAAAACCTTTATTACTTACGTTTAAAAATATATAATATAGTATTTTTGTATATGCTTGTTACTTTACGTTAACACGGCTAGACGGATTTGGATAAAATTTAGTATACAGATAGATTATAATGTGGAGTAAATAACTATTCAATTGAACAACAGCACCATACAGCATCCATTTAAAACATCCATCGTGATAAACATAGACTACTTATCTAATTTTCAACTTTTTCTTTGAAATTTAATTGACTCATATTAAGTCCTTATATTAATTTCAATTGATGTCATCGTATTTAATTATATAGTAAACTATAATTAGATTAATTCATCTTATAAAGTTAAAAATTTGTGATTATCAGTTTTTTCTGTGTAATCAGTGGAACTTTTTCAATTTGTCATATTTAAAAAAAATCTTATTGTTTCTTGTTTTTGTCTTCTAATTGAGGAAGGAAGCTCGGTAGACACACAATTATTGGCAAATAAGACATACTGGTGTAGCCGTGGTAAAACTTAGTAGGGAAAAATATTTTAAACTAAATGGCTTCATTTAATACCAAATATAATGTATGTTTTTATATAGAATTTATATGTATGTATGTACAGTGTGCTCCTTCTCGTAAGGTAGGTAGGCAGTGTTAACATTTTCGGTTAGATAAGAGAACGGGCGTTAGGCTAGAATTCTTGTTTATTGTTACTTTATGTTTCTGTTGTTTCAAAATTTTAACCAGATTCAAAATGTAAAATACTAAAATTATTGCAGATTGTTAAGGGCAGGGCTATCCGTACGCATAGAATTTTTAAGGAATTTACTATCTAACTTTATTCGTTTTGTCATAGATTCACTATATATCTACAATAATATTTTTTCAGTCTTATAATCGTAAACGATTGTAGATTCACATTTTGTCTAAACCCGAATAGCTTGTTCGACACGTTGTTAAAACACATCTTATTACATTTAAAACTCATTAAATGTTTATGTCTTTACGCAGTCAAGTACTAGATAAGTACTGCGATCCGATCGGATTTGCAACAATTTTTAACAGGTTCGATATAGGCTATAAAGTAAGAATACATATTTTTCCGCGTGTAAAATGATTGATGGTAGATTGACACCGAATGCATGCGACGGATCGACAGCATAATAAGCGAGATGAAATATGCTAGCGACATAACCACTGTTATATAAGTACAATACATTTTTGTTATATTATATCTACAATACGATGACAGAAATAAAAATAAATGAAATGGGCACAAATAAAATAATATTTTTCATAGATAATTAAATTTAATAAATTATTTTAATTTTTAAATTTTTTGATTTTTTAAATACAAATTCACTACCAGTTTAATCACGAATCTCTAAAAAAACATGACATTAAAACTCACACAATACAAAATTAAAACGATGATTGCTTCATAGTTTCATTTATAAATTTATAAATACTTAAGATAGGTATCAAATGTCAAAAAAAAAACCCCGCCTATGATGTGAGTTTTTAGTGACTGATGGTTTTATTTGATGCTTTTTATTAGGTATTAGCAATGACCAGTGCCGGATTCAACCTTACCGCCGCCTCTGGGCATAATAAAAAATGCCGCCCAATTATCGAAATTTTGCATAAAATGGGTAAAGTTTCGACAAAGTTTAACTTGTTTTTTATTTTAATTAATTTTTTGAAAAATGAAAAAAAGAATAATTTATAAAAATATTTCAATTTTTCGAAAAATGAGCTAGTTATTTTTTTAATTTTTCATTTTTTGGTATATAAAAAAGCATTTTCGATAGCGCGAAGAAAATTTTTTTTACACCCTCCAAATTTTGCCGCCGCTAAAAACGTCCTGGGCACTAGCCCTGAGGGCCCCTAGTGTAAATTCAGCGCTGGTAATGACGAAAGTTTAAAGGTCCGAATTAGAAGGTAAACGAAATACTTGTCTAAAGTTATAAATAAATTTAAAATATGTATACGCTTTTAGACTTTAAATAATATCATAATTGAAGTGGGCTTTTTGACCTTGCCACATATGATTGTAATAATTGTAGTTTTGACTTTAATAAAACCATCAAATCTTTAAATAAAGTGTATACAATCTGTCCACTTGTTGAACTTCATTTTTTGATTTGACTAATTATAAATCAATCTCCATCCTACGACGACATTGGCGAAGTAAATTGTGCCCAACTGGCACTCCTAGAAGGCACGAAATAATAGAATTGAACTGAATTGAATCATAAATCAACATAGTTTTTAAATACGAGAATTGAATTAAACTATAAATAATTATCTTTAGGTAAATATTTACTTATTTGTAAATAGTTTTATAGTTACTGATATTTCCGGATGCCGAATAGTTTTTCCGGTCGATGTGCAGTGGATGCGTGAATCAACTTATACCCAAAAAATGTATAGGTTTTATTTTATTGATATGAAATGTACAACTGATTAACATAGTTTTATAATTAGTACACATAAATAAAGTTAAATATTAATAATAAAGTTAAATATAAAGTTTTGATGAAGTCTTTATCAATTGTTATATATAATGTTTACAAATATGCTGTAGTTTTATGATGGATGGCTTTAACTTATAAAATATTTCAAGGTCCATGTGAGATAGCGTTTTTGTTTTAAATTCTTGCTATACCTTTTAATTTAAATCTCAATAAATATTTTTTTAGGTATTGATAAATAATAAGTCAGTTTAAATCTCTATGTTAAGGAAATTAAATTTAAAAATGTATTTATAAGAAAGATCAATTAAGAATTTTCATAAGTGCAAAGACGAAACATTTTACTTTTACATGACGTGATAAATACATAATTGAAAAGCTACTAGACTAAGAACCTACCAGGATATGAAAAATATTCCATTAATGAGTAAACAAGACGTTTTGTAACCTTTAATTGGATTTTACCGACTTATTATAGAAGTACACATCTTTTAAAAATATATATTTTAAATAACGTTTTGTCTTTTTCAATATATAAATCAATCGGAAATTATTGTTTCCTTCAAATTTAAAATAATTAAATTCTACAGAAGTGGATAGGGATCATTTCACTCCTTAAGGATCAACTTAAAAAAAAGTCTCTCCCGTGATCATGATTGCTGGAACGCATTCGAAACGTCGAAAACCAAAAATCTAAATAAATCCGCGAAAAGAGTCCGATAAGATAATTTTATTTCAAAATAAAAAAAAAACTTTCATAAGTGTCCCGCTGAGTTTCCTTCGCCAGTTCTTCTCAGGTCTGAGGCTTTTTCTTTCCGAACTGGTAGTAGACTCATGATGTTCTCGTCGTTGATGCTGAATAAAATATTTTGAATTTGAATTCGAGTGAGTGTTTTACTATATTTGTTAACTAATAACACAAAATCTCAGAAAAAAATATTTTACCTACTAGTATACTATCTCATAAAGTTATGAAAAATAGCACATACGAGTATATAATGATGTTGTTTTTTTTTTCACTTTTTCTGTGAGTCATTATAATAAAATAATTATACTAAATTCACCTCACTCACTTCAACTCATTCACCTCGTCGTTCATGTAGTTGAATATTACTACTACATAACACTCTCATAAAAAAAAAAAACATTATGGATATAATTGGCTTTCTTTTTACAATCACTCCTTTTTAATCAACACGAACGTCTAGTTAAGTATTTTCTTTAAATTATTAAATAAAACTATCTTTTCGGATTATTTCGCGGATTTATTTTGATTTTTGGTTCCCGAAGTTTCGAATGCTTTACAGCATCCATGGTCACGGGAGAGACTGAGGTGTTACATGTCTTGAATGTATAGTTGTTACAGACAGCCTACCCACAATCAACAAAATGAAAGTTGCACCAATTACATTACAATATTTTTTAACTTTAAACATTTTTATAATTTTATAATTTTAATTATAATTGAATATGGAAAATTATTTATTTAATTTTTGCTATTATTTTTATAATTATTACAATTTTAAAAATATTAATTAGTAATCTATATTTAGTGTTGCCATTATTATATTTATAACCATAAAGAAAAATATAAAATATAGTATTAATTATTTAAGCCATATAATTGTTCTATGTGTAATTTAAAAAAGTTAAAATTAATTAAGGATAATAATTTTAATTTAGTTTGCTATTATTTAAAAACAAATTACTAAGCAACACTGTTAATATATACTTTTACAAATGAAAAAATTAAAAATATTAATCTGATAAGCTGTCATTTTGATCTACACAGTATGAACTTACTACATCTGCCTGTCTGTTATGTTTATATTTATTATTTGATTTTATTATATTAATAACAGGATCCCATGACGGTGGTAGTACCCAGCCATCTTCCCTATTGAAATTTGGATGTTTTTTAATTTCTATGGCTTCTCGAATCATTCTAGGGCGATATCGGTTTTCTTTCGCCAGGATTTGAGGTCTATCGAAACGAATATAATGGCTTGGGCGGTCCTGGCTATGTTTGCAGACAGCAGATGTTGTATTGCGACGGTGCTTCACATCAGCTATGTGTTCTTTGACCCGGGTTCTAATGGATCGCTTTGTTTGTCCAATGTAAGAGAGCCCACGATCACAATCAAGCTTGTAAACTTCTGCATCTTGTAGAGGGATGTAGGCACTTGACAGGTGGTAAGAACTGACTAATTTTCTTTGGCTTGAAGTAAGTTTTAATTGAAGCTCGCTTTAGAATGTAGCCAATCTTGTCAGTGGCTCCTTTCATGTATGGCAAGACTGCAGGGACGCGCTCGACTGTGGCTGGTTTCACTCGGTCACTGTGACGCAGGCGCGGCACTTGCAGCTTGTTGTCACGCAGAACTTGCTTGACATGTTGCAGTTCTCCGGCCAGGTGTTGCTCGTCACAGACCCGTACAGAGAGTTTTATTTAATAATGTCAAACATTCGCGTAAATCTAAGAAAATATTATATTTTCTTTAAAAATCGAGCTGTCTAAGTCAATTTCATAGAATGTTATCAATCTACAATAAATTTTGGCTTTTTATTTTATTAAATTTCCATTATTTTTATTGAACAAATAATCGAAGCATTGTGTATAACGATTTCATCATAAAATTCCATAGTATAACTTTTTCATATTAATCACAATCAGTGATTAAATAAATAAACAAGCATTGCTATAAAGTTTATTTACGATATTACAGCAAATTATTATTAACCAATTATACTTGTAATTGCGTATTTCAATGGTTTTTATTACTTGAGAAATGATTGATTTTCCATTCAATCTTCTACGCCCCTTTTACTCCCTTATATATTAAATGGATGAAAACTAACCTATGTCATTCCCAGGGCCTCAAAATATTTCCATACCAAATTTCATCTAAAACGGTTCAGCGGATTAAGTGAAAAAGCGTGAAAAAATGACGGACAGACAGACGGAGTTACTTTCGCATTTAATATTGTATCCAGCCCTTTTTAACGTCCCACTGCTCAGCACGGGCCTCCCTTTAGTACGAGGGGAATCAGGCCATAGTCCACCACGCCGGCCAAGTGCGGGTTGGCGGACTTCACATGTCTTTTGAAAACTTACTAGGTTCTCTCAGACATGCAGGTTTCATCATTAAGTAAATGAATTAAAAACAGCTGGTCTACGAGTGGCACTAGACAATTTAAGTCATTTTATTTGTCTGAATATAACATCCTACGTACGTAATTTACGTATCAAGTGTGTAATATATCTTATGATTGGTTTTATTGTTAATGAATGAGTTTTTATTGTATTGTTTTATTAAATGTTTTAAATTGGCATGTGGTTGACTGTTAATAAAATCAATATGTCATGGAGTTTTATAATTAATACTAAGTTGATATTTGAGATATTTTTATGTTGACCTTTTTAATCACCAGTGCTAGGATAACTTATACAGTAGTGTCAAATATTAGAAGTTGTGCTGAAAGGGGTCTAAAATTACTAGACAACCTTCACTAAATGAAATATTATCTTTAGTGTTAACAGCCATTCATAATTTTGAAGTAAGTTGATAAATATTATATTCTTTGAGTACGTCAGGTTTCAATGACTTTAGAATAACAATATGAGTTTATAACGTAATTAGCACTTAAGGATTTGAGGATTTGTTTTTTTTTAATAATAATGAAGACGAATGATATTGATATATAGCCATTTCTAACGCCACTGCTAATTACAGACCTCCTGCTTCATTTATGTACATATATACATACATACATAAAGAATTTCACCCCTGGCATTTATATAAATATATCATAGCCCTAGTTTTATTCATTTGTCGCTTAACTTGATGAGTTTTAAAATCAATTAGAGGAAAATAGACCCTACGAGTGTATAATCAATTCATTTTTGCATTATTTCTGTATTTGATGCTAGGAATTACAACGAAATTCGCTAACGGTTGTGTTACACATTCTCATACAATATATGTATATGAAAGGCGGATAAATCTTATTTTCCTTATTTGTAGAAAACCGTAACAATATTTAATGCAGCAGATAATATAAAATACGAAAGGACACTCTGTGGTTCTCTCACGTAACTAAGCCCAGATGCGTTTTATCTATAAGGAGTCCATTGTGTGAGAATATCTCACGTTAATCTGTCCCTAGTTGGCCTTTTATGGCGTATATTGGAAAGCTTTCACTGTTATCTGTTTATCTGATGTTCTCGAATAAGGAAGCGAATACGAATATAAGATAGTTATATAATAGCCTGGTAAATCTGTAACTGTAACAAATGCGAGCGGTGTCCCTATTCCTGTCTATAAAGGCAATTAACGTTTCAGTTGATTTATTATACAAGTGCAGTGCAAATTGGCTTCAAAGATAAATTAAAATAAGATTAATATATGTAATTTTATTACTTATTTCAAATATACACTTACATCTATACATATAATAAAATTGTAACTAAACCGAATCTGTACATTAAATATATTTTGGAAAATCTTATTGAAATAGACATTATTATCGATACAGAGGCCGAATCTATAGTTTTTAGAATTTTTCTCTGTCTGTCTCTCTGTTACCGCATCACGGAAAAACCACTAGATGGATTTTGATATAATTTGGTATTATGATAACTGGTTATCCGGGTCAACATATAGGATCCTTTTTACCGCGGGCCAACATCTCATTTATGAGAAAAAAATACAAAAACTGCATTGTAAGAGTATACTAATATGTAAAACTTAAGAATTTGGTTTTTCGTTTTCTGAACGCGGGCGGAGCCGCGGGCAATGCTAGTTATTTTATAAATATTTATTTTCTAGATGTAGAGCTCTTTGTATCTTTAAGCCTATTAAACTTTAATTAGACTTTATGTCACGTGCTTATAAGATTACTTGAAAGTGACAGTTTCCACATGATCCTTCTTTCTTCTTTTTACCAATAGGACATGCATTTACGAATTACTCCTGCTTGCTCCATACACTACTTAGGATTATTAAAACTCGGAGATATGCCCCGATTATAGGCATTGCTAGCGGACTCACTTCGGCGTCAGAGAAGAGATGAGATGTTATATCTTTAGCGAAGCGAGAAAAAATGGTAAAAAGGACGCTCTCATTCCACAACAAGTTTATTAGGGCATTGCTTTCTATCTCTCTTTCTGAGACCTCATGTAAGACATTACTCATAGGTATATTATAGTTTAGTGAAATGAGATTAAGATTATAACTAACTTACCTCTTTCCCTGAGCATGGTCTCTATCACATACGTTATTAAGGGCTACCCACTTGTGATGAAAGGGGCACTTTAAATAACTAATTAATATATAGTGTAATGAGGCCTATAGTCCAAAAAGCTTAAAAAACGATTTTCCAGGCACTAAACTGTAAAAATTAACTAAACGGGGGTTTTCATTTAGAATAGATATCTAATCCGATATTTTCGAAGTCGGTGCCAGCCGACGCAAATACAAATTACATATTTACCTATTAGATATTCAAACCTTAAACTATTGTCGGTTGGCACTGACTTCGAAGATATCTGATTAGCTATCTATTCTAAATGAAAACCCCCATTTAGTTATTTTTTACATTTTAGTGCCTGGAAGTCGGTTTTTTTTAGTTTTTATTTTTCCATTTTTAGTGTAGACGTAATAAGCAGGTAATTTGTAAGAAGAAAGTTTTTTTAATAACATATTCGATTAAATAATTTCTTTTAAAAAATAATCTATCGTTGATGTTTTAAAAAACCGCTCGACCGATTTCGATGAAATCTATATGGAATCACCTGGGTAGTATACACTTTGAAACAAAAAAAAAATCCAAATCGGTTCAGGCGTCTTCGAGTAATCGGTGAACATACATAAAAAAAAGATTCCGACGAATTGAGAACCTCCTCCTTCTTGGGGGCCGGTTAAAAATATTTTGTGCAAGGGGGAGAATTATCACTATAAAGATTACTTTATTCTAAGATTCGAGATGCGAACATTGATCCTGATCTGTAGAACAGATTGACATTAGGTATAACTGTCAACATTCAAAATAAGTACATACAATATTGAGAAACTGTATCTCGTAAGAATTTTTGATAATAATTTACGGCAGATGTCTATGACATCGGATATGAACAGCTTTGGCCTTCTCTCCAATATCGAATATAAAAATCCGAGAGCCACGCAAATTACGCTTTTTAAAAGTGTTTAGAGGTCACAATACTGATCTACTATTTTACATTTGTATTTATTTGCATCTGATTATGCCTCATCATTAAGCCGCTTAAGTGTAAGGTCACTTAATTGCCAAGAAGACATTGGAACTAACTTATGAAACATATTTTTTTCATATTTAATGAAGTTTATTGAGTAATTTTGAGCAATATCTATTTTACGTTATCCTTCTCAATAAGGAAAAGTATTATATCAATTTTTGATCTAAATATTTATATTTGTTAAAATTGAGTGCAGTAACGATAACAAGCATTTTCTTCATAATAGCGGAAAAATGGGGAGAAGTCACAAGTCACAGTTTCTGTCTCGCAAGGATAGATTCGTGAAAGTGTATACACCAAAGAATATTTTATTTGCAATATCATGTTATGGATAGATATTAGTGATATTTGTAGTTTAAGTTAGAAATAATTGATTTTATTGCAGTTTTAGGAAAAACAAAATGCTTATTTAATTATGTAGATTGGTAACCTATAGACATTCAAAATATTTTATTTACTAGCGGCTCACCCTCGCTTCGATCGGGTTCGCCTCTAGATAAACAAAAACAAATCTATCCCACAGAAACCGTACATTTTTCCGGGATAAAAAGTAGCCTCTTTGTTATTCTGAAGCATAAACTATATTATTGTAAAATTTCATTAAAATACAATCAGTAGTTTTTGTGTACTACGCTGTACAAGGTACTGTAGTTTTTTAAATATCCCACGGGAATTCTTTATTTTTCCGGGATGAAAAGTATCTAAAATGTTGACCGGGGATATAAGATACCGTCGTGAAAAATTTCATTTAAATCGGTACAACAATTTCGGAGATTAGCCCGTACAAACAGACAAACAGACAGAGAAACAAAAACTCTGGATTTGTTCTATTTCTCTTCTTACATCCTCCGTACTCGGTTTTTAGCACTTTTTTCTATGTACAGACATCCTCTACAGTTTTATTATATGTATAGATAACTATTACAATAAATCTCGTTTATTTAGTTGCAGGCCTTTATAAAATTTATTTTGCTATAATCAATAATCTTATAAAAGTTATGTTGCAAAGCTCTGCAGTAAACTATAATAAGTGAGCGAAATTTCGTTCGATCCGTTTAGCAGGCGGTTGGGTAAGAAGTTAAAAGTAATAAATTCATATCATTATAATATTAAAATCATAAAATATGTTGTAATAATCCATTCGACATCCAAAGAAAAATAGGAGTAAACGTACTTTATTTTTAAACTAGCATTATCCGCGGCTCCGCCCGCGTTCAGATGACCAAAGATCAAATTCTTATGTTTTACATATTAGTATACTTTTACATTGCAGGTTTTGTATTTTTTCTCAGAAATGAGATATTTTCCCGCGGTAAAAATTATCTTATATGTTGACCCGGATAACCAGCTATAACCATACCAAATTTCATAAAATCCCTCTAGTGGTTTTTCTGTGATGCGGTAACAGACAGACAGACAGACAAAAACTCTAAAAACTATAAATTCGGCCTCTGTATTGATAATAATGTTTATTTCAATAAGATTTTCAAAAAAATATTTAATGTACAGATTCGGCTTAGTTACAATTTTATTATATGTATAGATAAATTAATTACACAGAAGTCAGAACCTTAGCGATATTTTAATTAACTTAAGAACTAATATTTCAAAAGTTTAAATATAATAAAAGAATCTATATGTGCTAATAAATGGAGAGCCGATTTTTTGTTCGGTTATACTGCGATAACTACTGAACCGATCGGAATAATACTCATACCATAAGATGCAGCGTGTTTCGGAGAAGGTTTTAGTATATGATATGTTAGTGATTAATGTACTATGCGGGCGGAGCCGCAGGAAAACGGTAGTACTTAATAAATTATAATGTATATCACTTTGTTTCTAAGGAAATATGTGATTATTATTTTTTAATTATTTTGTGTTAGAATAAACAAATTATTATTTATATTATGACCTCATATGCTACTAGTAGCATGTCCGAGCTTCGCCTTTAGTTCCGAGTAGCCGCACTTCAGGGTTTCATAGTCAAAAAAACGCAAACCTTATAATTTCGTCATGTCCAACTAACTGTTCGTCCACCGTCGGACCATTTATCCATATATAACATCCATTTTCTTTGGATACTAGTGGTAGCTTAAATATAGCTGAGTACAAGCTGATTGTCTCATGTGATCCGTTAGAAAATGCTGCAGTTAAATTATTAAAATTTTGAGATAATTTTAGTTCTTTAAAATTGAGATAGATATTTATAAAAGCTTTTTATTTTGTCTAGTCATATTTTTCAACAGTGGGAAACTGCCAAGTAAATTTTGCCACCACTTTTCCCCCTTTAGAGGAATGACAAACCAACCATTTTTTTTAGTTTTATATATACAATGTACATTAAGTTGACACAAAAATAACATATAAAATGAAAAAAATAGTAATAAAATAAAGGAAGTTGATATAAGTAATATCATGATCACAGATAGGTATTTAACAATATTAAAAATAATATAGGTATACGGGATATTATGATGACACGTTTGGCTCAGTTTGTAGTGACCCTATTTACTGTGCCAGCGGTCACGGGTTTAAGTCCCGCTGAGGGCATTCATTTGTGTGATCAGCACGAAGGTTTGTACTCCAGTCATGGGTGTTATATTTATAATATGTATGTATTTTAAGTTATATATGTGTAGAGTATCAACTATCTGGTATTCATAATACAAACCTCGTAGCTTACCATGGAACTAGATGATGCTGTGTTTTAATGTAACCAACATATACATATATAGCATATGCTCATCACTTCGAAGGCTTAAGTCAAACAAAGCGACAAGCTCACTTTTGCATCTATTGCATTAGTTAGACGGTTTATTTACATTTAATATCTTATAACAAAATGTACATTGTACATATGTAGATATTATATGCATTCATGACGCCGAAAACTTTAATATCGGAAGAAGAATCTAGAATTCCGTGACTTACGTTTCATGGAGAATTGTAATAGATTGTGATCACAGAATCGTGTTGCAAATGCATCCAGGATGTTAGAATACATGCAATTATAAAATGATTATCCGTACATGCTTTAATAGTGCCTAATGAAGATTAAACAAAGAACAAATTATAAAATACTAGTTATTTTTTCAAACCTTACTTCAGTTTTACAATACAATAATTCAGTTTTCTTACCTTGTATGTATTCAGCCCTTTTTGACGTCCCACTGCTGGGCACGGGCCTCCCTTCAATACGAGGGGGATCAGGCCATAGTCCACCACGCTGGCCAAATTCGGGTTGGCATGTCTTTCGAAAACTTGCTAGGTTCTCTCAGACATGCAGGTTTCCTCACGATGTTTTCCTTCACCGTAAGGCAAGCGATAATCATGTTAGAAATGATTCGCACATGAAAATATCAAGGGTGCGAGACCCGGGATTTGAACCCGCTTCACTCGGTTTCCCAAGCGAGCGCGTTACCACTGGGCTACCACTGCCATAATTTAATCTAAAATCTTCTTACCTTAATTTAATCTAAAATAGTAATTCAAATAAAATAAAATTTTACGGTATATCTACGAGTGTACATATAATAAAATTGTAACTAAGCCGAATCTGTACATTAAATATTTTTTGGAAAATCTTATTCAAATAAACATTATCATTGATACAGTGGCCGAATCTATAGTTTTTAAAATTTTTGTCTGTCTTTCTGTTACCGCATCACAGAAAAACCACTGGAGGGATTTTTATAAAATTTCGTATGGTGATAGCTGGTAATCTGGGCCAGCATATAGGACAGTTTTTACCGCGGGAGAATACCTTATTTCTGAGAAAAATACCAAAACTGCATTGTATGAGTATACTAATATGTAAAACCTAAGAATTTGGTTTTTGGTCATCTGAACGCGAGCGGAGCCGCGGGAAATGCTAGTGCAACAATAAAAATACATTTACATACGTTGTAGTCTCTAAATAATCTGTTGTTCTGTAAAGTATAATATCGAATGATTATCCCATATTATAATAAGGAATTTGTTTTGTATTAAAAAAATCATAATATATTAAACACCTTACATCGTCAATAGGAAAAATCACCATGCACGTCGTCTAATCAGGCAAAATGTAGAAAATGTTATGTATACTTTGTTTCAATGTTGAACTCGTATGTTAAATCTCGTTTCATTTGCAATAATTATACTAAATACAGGTTATTACAGAGGCATAAAACTGTTAATAAGTAGCTTCCAATGAGTTAATTATAATTAAAAAACAATTATCTACTTAAGTTGTAAAAGATACGCGTTACACTTGCACACTTAAATAGTTATAAGTTGTTGAGAATAACTTGTCTATATCTAATAAACCAAAAAAGTGAAGTACAAACCAAAAAACCACTTTTTTTAAAACCACTTTTTTTATTGATACGCATTAGTTAAATCTATAAAATACGTACTTTTAAGCTTCATAATAAAAGTCTTTATTTTTGTCTAATATACATATATTTTTATGCTTGTAAAGCAAATTAGCAAATACAATGAATACAAATACGAAGACTTTAATTACCTGTGATAAATATTTTCATTCGTTTCCTAGCTAAATCCTTAAAAGCATACGCATCACGAAGTGTTCCGATAGCTACAAGTCGATAGCAGCAAATTACTAAACCATGTAACGAATTGTGCTAATTCTTGCATTGCACAGCGCGAGTAACCATTATATGCAAATTGGAAGAAGACACGCGAAATTTAAAGTATAATGATTTATGCGTATAAATAACATTTACGTTATTAGTTAATACTTCTAAATGAAATCAGCAACATTAGCAAAATTGACCACTTTAATACTATCATTACAGTAATTTAAGAAACGCCAAAATAAAATTAGGCATTCTAAATTTGATGACGCAATTGTTACTACGATGGGTCAATGTGTATCTATTATGGTATCTTTGGAGACAAAAACTCACAACACAAAAAAAAAAATGGTAACTTTGGAGACTTTGCAGTTTGGGGTCAAAATATCGTAACAACCAATGCATTGCGTAAAAATGAAGGATGGACGCGCGTAGAATGCAAGGCGTGCTTACTGAATACAAAAGACATGTACCGTTTAAAGACTTCAAAAATTTAGCTTTCCTAAAAGATTTATGGTCATCGTTTATATAAACTGACTCATGTAACGAGAGAACCCTTACTATCGTTTATTTTACGGTTTCGCAATCACTCGGTTCTCAAGATTGTCGTGATAGGTTTGGGATGAGCTGCGGTCGGTAACGCAATTTAGTACCAACAAACAGCTTCCTAGCAACTGTGAAATATTACAAAACTAGTGTAATTGAGCCTATACAAAATTTCCCAACGCATGCACGACTTTCGACCTGGAAGATAGTGTTCAATCTATTAATTGGATGTTAGGCAAGTATAAATCGTTGTTGAATATAGGTTTAGAATCGTTTATAGGGAACGGTAACATCGTGATAATTTTAAGTTTTATAAAGCTGATAAAGTGCGATGAAGCGACAGGGTGTAATTAGAATTTGCACGTGCTCCTCGATCGTGTTTTGGCTCTAAGTAATAATAAACAATCGCATACGGTTCACGTAACTTACGACCTCCATCACGATCAGTTGTGTAACTAAAGTAATGAAGTGAATCTTATTCGAAGACGTCCAAATTCAGAATGTTTAATATGGTTTTGTAAGGAAATTGTATTTATATTGGTATATAAAATAAAGAAAATATTTATTTAAATAATGTAGTTGAAATAAAAGGGTTTTTATTGATGCATTGCCAATTTTTTATTATGTAATATTATCTACATACTAACTGTTATTTGGCGAATTTATGTTATATCAAAATTGGTGGCTGAAGCAATGAGAATAATAATAAAATATTATATAACAATAACTTTACCTAATTAATTTTAGATAAATGGATATTTTCTACAAAAAGGTTACAAAGGAATTTGTTAGGTTAATTTAGTAATGTTTTTTAAAGAACTTCTTTTTGGCAGGGACTCCACTTGCTAGTTGCGTATTAAAAAGCCATCCTATATTATGTTATCGAGGATTTAAACAAATTCTATTCCGAATTTAACTAAATTCGTAGGTGGTCTATCAAAATCAGTGAACAAACACATAGACACAAAACTCGCCTACGTTATTAATATAGTATTAATTGATAGCGAAAATAACAGTAAAAGTAATCCATAGAATATGAAAGTGTTATGTTAGTGTAATAAAAAATCACATAACTAAAGTGATCGTCTACCATTAATTTTGACTATCTGCATTTTGTTGACGGATTTTTGAGAGGCAGCTTACTTTAATGTATACGTTGTTGTTGTCTCTGCAGAATGGTATTTTTTTAGGATTCCGTGCTCAAAGGGTAAAACAGGACCCTATTACTAAGATTCCGCTGTCCGTCCGTTTGTCTGTCTGTCTGTCTGTCTGTCTGTTTATCCGTCTGTCACCAGATTGTATCTCATGAACCGTGATAGTTAGACAGTTGAAATTTTCACAGATGATGTCTGTCTGTCTAATAAACTTTTAATAGTTTTTTTTTTAAATATTTGTTTTACATGCTCCATACCCACAAAATATAAGATACGTATACGGTTATCATTTTTTTTTATAGCCAATGGCCATAAATACACCTTAGTGCGTGCCTGCGCATTTTGCGTCTACATGTAAACTGCATGGGTAAACTGGAGATTGTAGAGCAATTATTTTAATAGTTTTCTTCTGTTTGGAACTTATCTGTGTAGATTAAATATACAAGCAAAACTGTGCAGGCTAATCATAGCATGTATAGCCACCTTTAGATTCTCGTAAGGAAGTTGACCGTGAACTTAACATAGTATCACTGAGGCGTAGAACCGGCTATTCTTTTGCATGAAGAGGTGTTTATTTTTTGAGTCTTTTAATTACAAGTACATTTTTATTATCATCCTACTCGTATTAGGTTCGCTGATATACTATACCTTGTAATTTGCTTTGTATTTTACAAAGCAAATTACAAGGTATTTAATTAAGGGTATTTTTACATAAATGAGTTAGTCCGAATATATTTTTAAGTTAGAGTGTTATTTATAAATAATAATAATTATTACTTTTTTAATGAATTATTATTTTAATAGTTATTCATATTTACATAACGTGGTCAAAATTTGACCATAATTATTATTAAAATTGAGAAAAACAAACATATGAATAGAATTTACCTGTCTATATAAAAAAAACTAGTTGTTTCTAAACATTTTTTACAAACAAAGGAGAAAACTGAACTGTTTTGTGATTTGTGTTAACTTATTTAGGTATACAGGTAAGGGTGGATTTTTGAGACGGGACAGTAAGGACTTTTTGAGATATTCTGAACTGCATTTACAGATTTTGGAAAAAATGTACACTTAGCGAACAAACTGCTAAAATACCAAAAAAAAAAAAATTTTATGTCAATCGATCCTATTTCATGTAGGCATCAAAAGACTCTATAAGACCATTTAAGGTATGAGTACTAGAAATTATAGAAATCGCCAATAGCTTTTCCCATACATTTTGTACGGAAAACGATTAATCAACTCGAAATATTCTCTGTTGCCAAACGATCCTATTTCTTACTGTGATCAAAAGATTCTTTGAGGTCAACTAAAGTTTGAGTACAGAAACTACGGTAAGTTACAAAACAGGGTTTACACGCAGGTATTTTATGCAGCGGGTATAAGATACCTAAATTTATCAGTTTTTTGTTAAGCCGATCTCGTGGCATACTATACCTAGAAGCAAAAGTACCTACCTAAGCAGTAAATTATAGTTGCATCGACAAATAAAATTAAATTAAATCAGTACAAAACGATTGAATTTATGTATTCGCGAGAACGGCAGTTATTTTAAGCAATTTATTTTGTAGATCATAAATGATCTTATTTACGTTTGTGTTTTAAAATATATATTTAATTGATTAAATTAAAAAAAAATGAATGTCTCTGTCATAAATGTTTAGTAATACCTATTTCCATTCATTAATGAATAATAAAAAAGATGTACAAGTATGTACATGCACCTTGAAAATGACTTCCTTGTAATTAAAACGACATCAGTTACTAACTGTGTAATAAAATTAAGTAAAATTGGCTTTACGAATAAAGTATATACTAATAATTTTTTTGATTTAAATATATTTTCAAATTATTAATCAAAAGAACGCTAAAGCATCGATGAATATTCAAATTTATTAATTATTTATTGTTATAAAGTTGTAATCAACTAAATATATTCACGCTCTTATTATTGCGAGGTAAACAAAGTTAATATATTATGTATAATGTATATACTTATCTTGCTAAGGTTAAAACAGACGTAAATCCTTTGTTTGTTTTCGTACCTGTAATACAAACCATATAGGTTCTTATTACAGGAATGTGTAGGTAACTAATATAATATTATGTTTAAGTGACAGTAAAATTGTCTAGAGTTTATGGGTTCCAGTCGAAACTAATAAAGGAAATAACTCACATATTTTTAATATATGCTATTCAAGAATTTAGAGTAGATCTAACATACAATCAGTATAAACCTAACTAACGCCTTTGTATAATAAGTTACAACAATTTTTCGTTACACTTAAAATTTAACTATGTACTTGTATATATAATAAATTATACAGTACAGAATGAAATAAAATAATTATATTTTCTGTTAAAATGCTATTAATTTTTAAATTATCACGAATTTACTTAAAACAAAATTAATATATTTTAACTGATTTGCACTTAATAACACGTATATAAAAAAATAGTATATGTTTTTACTGAATATATCTAAAACATTGTTATGGCTGCTGAACACGGAAATTGGAACACCTGTCATAGTCGCCTACTTTCCTCTAAGGACAATACTACCGATAAGCTGTCAGTTTTTTCAGTACCGCTCTATAAAATATGCGTATTGTATAGAAAGGCAGAACTTATAAATCTCGCTCAATATGCCTGAACAACTGTTAACGTCGCTAGAATTTCATATCTACTTGTAGATATTATTATTCATTGGGAAATGTTTTGGATAGGATAATATAAATATTCAGTAATAACAATATTTTTATTTTTATTAGTATATTTCTTAAGGTATCCATTTAATTCAATTATATGGTGCAAGTTTTTTATAGAGGCAATCGAAGTTTCACTTTTATGCAATTCAATCGTATATAGTTCGCAACCACTCATAGCTTCTTATGGGGCTGCCTAATACGGACAGTTGTTGATTCTATTTACTCCACTGCTTTGTAAGAGACTTGGCTATGATCTAAGACTTTAAAAATGGCTATTAAAGTAATCCTGTTAATATTGGTCAATTATATTCTTTCCGTATATGATATTCTATATATGATATTCTATAAATATATGATTGTAATATGCCTAATATGCCGTATTTAATTATGTTTGTATGTATATATTTTACCATAATTTTATTGAATCTATATTGTACACTTTTTATATTGGAGAATAAGTCTGCAATAAAGACATTTATTTTTATTATTAATTATTGATTTGTTTTAATTTAGTTGCGATATTTGCCAAAGAAGTTTTATTTCAACCATGCGTAAAGGTTACACGCACTCATTTTTTAGACGTGCTGCTAACCGAAGTTACAAAAAATGGGAAAATCTTTTACTCAAAATTGGGTGTATATAACCTTCATGCTCGGTTGAAGTATATAGGATAGAATATCATCTACGGAAAGAATATAATCTATACGTATAATAAATCTGTAGAGGTCGAGTGTTCGTACATAGAATGAAAATGCTAAAAATCGAGTTAGGGGGATGTAAGAAGAGAAATAGAACAAATCCAGATTTTTTCAATTTTTTTGTTTCTCTGTCTGTTTGTACAGGCTAATCTCCGAAACCGATATATATCTTATATCCCCGGTTAACATTTTAAATACTTTTTATTCCGGAATATTAAAAAGTTCCCGTGAGATAGTTAAGAAACTATAGTAACTTATAGAGCTTAGTACACGACCACGTATGCACCTAATTTAGTAAAATTAGGCATGCTGATACCTTATATTGCCAGTCAAAAAACAGATTACTTTTTATCCCGGAAAAATGAACAGTTCCCGTGGGATAGATCTGTTAATGGTTTTGTAGGGCGAACTCAAGCGAAACGAGGGTGACCCGCTAGTATTTATTGATTATATACATATTTGTCAGACAATAACAGCGGTTACCATGGCAACATGGCAATGTATTCTATTTCATTTTCTCGCCGGTTGATCCTATAAATTGATGATGGATTTGGAAAAATGCTAAAACATGTATTTATTTAATTTTATTGAAGAGCATTAATATAAAATTTCAAGTAATTCTGATCATAAATATTTTTTAGGATCGTATTATAACGTGTTTGCTGTGAGAATTAGATAATCTCCTGCGGTAAAACGTAACTTATGTCACTCCCTAGCCCTCCAACTATCTCCATACAAAAAATCAAACCTATCCGTCACTCCGTTTTGACGTGAAAGAAGAACAAACAAACACACTTTCACATTTATAATACTAGTATGGATATATATAGCTTCTTATATCACATCTCATACACGTGTCACACGTTTCATATGAAGCTCTTACATTTTTTATAATAATTACTCGGCTCCTAAGAGTGATAGCGACATGTTATTTGATTAATATAGTCAATGATAAAATGCAAATATGTTTTAAATAAATTGACTTGTAGTTTAGTGGGTTACTAGTAGGTTCGCACTTGTTCAAAGAACCAAAAAAATCAATTTCATGTACTTTATGTGTAGATTATACCAATAAATAGAGCTTACTTAAAAGATGAAATAATTTTTCTATTTCACTTATACTGAATGTGTATTGATATAGGTATTGTCCTTTCGCACCCACCTTCGTAGCTCGCACTAATCATTCATAAATGCGTTTCCACTTATCAGGCAAAGCAACCTAATAGATTATAGATAATATCATAATATTAACATTGATAAAAGGCGATATTAATTATTAATATTGGACATTTACTTTTAAAGCCTTATAATGTTAGATGATAAATCCATACTAATTTTATAAATGTGTTTGTTTGTTTGTTTGTTTGTTTGTTTGTTTGTTTGTTTGTTTGTTTGTTTGTTTGTTTGTTTGTTTGTTTGTTTGTTTGTTTGTTTGTTTGTTTGTTTGTTTGTTTGTTTGTTTGTTTGTTTGTTTGTTTGTTTGTTTGTTTGTTGTTTGTTTGTTTGTTTGTTTGTTTGTTTGTTTGTTTGTTTGTTGTTGTTTGTTTGTTTGTTTGTTTGTTTGTTTGTTTGTTTGTTTGTTTGTTTGTTTGTTTGTTTGTTTGTTTGTTTGTTTGTTTGTTTGTTTGTTTGTTTGTTTGTTTGTTTGTTTGTTTGTTTGTTTGTTTGTTTGTTTGTTTGTTTGTTTGTTTGTTTGTTTGTTTGTTTGTTTGTTTGTTGTTTGTTTGTTTGTTTGTTTGTTTGTTTGTTTGTTTGTTTGTTTGTTTGTTTGTTTGTTTGTTTGTTTGTTTGTTTGTTGTTTGTTTGTTTGTTTGTTTGTTTGTTTGTTTGTTTGTTTGTTTGTTTGTTTGTTTGTTTGTTTGTTTGTTTGTTTGCTTGTTTGATTGTTTGTTTGATTGTTTGATTGTTTGTTTGTTTGTTTGTTTGTTTGTTTTGTTTGTTTGTTTGTTTGTTTGTTTGTTTGTTTGTTTGTTTGTTTGTTTGTTTGTTTGTTTGTTTGTTTGTTTGTTTGTTTGTTTGTTTGTTTGTTTGTTTGTTTGTTTGTTTGTTGTTTGTTTGTTTGTTTGTTTGTTTGTTTGTTTGTTTGTTTGTTTGTTTGTTTGTTTGTTTGTTTGTTTGCTTGTTTGATTGTTTGTTTGATTGTTTGATTGTTTGTTTGTTTGCCCTTCTTTCACGTCGAAATGGAGTGACCGATCGGCGTGATTTATCGTGTGGACATAGTTGGAGAGCTGGAGAGTGACATAGGCTACTTTTTACCGCGGGAAACTACCTTTTTACACATTTTTTTGTAGTTTTAGCGCGAGTGAAGCCGCGGGTTTTGCTAGTAAGTTATAAAGCTTTTTTGCTAAGACAATGTACGAAAATGAAGGGGAGATTAAATTTAAATATGTAATGATATGAATGCTATTAGTATATATACATATTTAACTGACTTTAAAAAAGGAGGTTATCAATATGATTAAATGGTAGGTAAGTTCTTAAGTGCTGGAACCGACCTCAAAAAAATTGTACCCCCGTAATTTGTTTGGTTTTTGTTCACTTATGATTTCGTTCTTGTTGGCTAATTTAGTGTATATAAAAGATATTTCATAATTTCATTTTTTTTGTCGGCTTAATTTGTTATTTCATGTAATTAAATGTAGGTGTAGATTTACCTTGAATTTTTTGAATGTTTATTATTATAATTAATATAATTTTTTTCTGTTGTTGACACAACACTATCTGCTCAAAACAATGCTAGAAAAACACGTGTAGATTTTTTTTTGTTAGTTTTATGTAACAATAATAAATTATACCTGTAATGAGCACAGTAGGAGCCATAATGAGCTAAAGTGCTACACAGTTAAATATTTTAATAACATTTATAATTCATAATTCTTAGTTAATCTTATGGTTAAAAGTATAATAACGTGATTACGAGTTGTATGTTTATATAATCTTTACATACATATAATAAAATAGTAACTAAGCGAAATCTGGACATGAAACAATTTTTAAAAAGAACGTCTGTTACGTACTGTGCAGAATAAAGATCACAAAACAATAGTTATTGAATTTTTTGTGTTTTTATCTGTATGTTTGTATGTTATCTGCATGCGTTTCACGCAAAAACTACTGAATCTATTTTAACTATACTTTACCCTCGCAATAACTATTTTTTTCTATACATAAAAAGTACATAGCAAAGCGAGGGCAAGTCGCTAATAAATATTATTATTATTTATTTAAAATTCAATTGTTTTTAACAATAACAACTTATTTACTAAATTATATATAACGTTAGGTATATTATTTTAAAAGTATTCAACTTAGACATTTTAGAATTTAAAAAATTCGGTATCATTTCACTTTTCGTCTACTCCGAAAAATTTGCATTTAATAGAGAATTTTAATATTTCATTCTCTCAAGTTACGATGCAAAAATCATTTGTGATAGTAACATCATGTATATTCATTCACAAATATATCTCGCTCCAAAATGTTCAAAATGATATTGTTATCAAAATTTAATTAAATGTCTACTACATGCAATGACACTTGAGTGACACATCGTAATTTATCATTTTCAGCCCTTCAAATAACTGCAATTACATTTATATAATAAAGATATGTAATATTTCCAATTTTGCAATAAAATTATTATGAGTGGGTATTATACAAATGGGCAGTGGTAGCCCAGTGGTAACGCGCTCGCTTGGGAAACCTCGCTTGAAGCGGGTTCAAATCCCGGGTCTCGCACCTCTGATATTTTCATGTGCAAATCATTTCCAACATGATGACCACTTGTATTACGGTGAAGGAAAACATCGTGAGGAAATCTGCATGTCTGATAAAACCTAGTTTTCGAAAGACATGTGAAGTCCGCCAACCCGCACCTGGCCAGCGTGGTGGACTATGGCTGGTCCACTCGTAGTGAGGGGAGGCCCGTACCCAGGAGTGGGACGTTAAAAATGGCTGAATACAATTATTGACAATACACAAATGATAACATCTTTATATTGTTTATTATTTACTGACTAAAGTCGAAGAAGATAATCAAAATAATATAGTACTAGCGACTCACCCTTGCTTCGCTCGGGTTTGTCCCTAGGATGATTTTACATACAAACTTTCATCCACATGTTCATCCCCTTAACGGATGATTTCCGGGATAAAAACTATCCTATGTCCTTTTCAGGGTCTCAAACTATCTTCTTACCAAATTTCATCATTTAGATGATAAATTGGTTCAGTAGCTTTCCTCTTTATAAAATTAGTATAGATACCACTAAAATGATCTTAGTTATATTAGGTTTGAAGTTACAATAATCATCCTTATTGACAGGGCTTAATTCAGAAAAGAAAATGGCTCCAATAGATTAAGGGAGCATAGATCTAAAATATATGACAATCTTACTTGATGGAATTTAATAAAAACAAGGATTTTCCGCAGGATGCCAGAAGAACACTTATTAAAAAAACTAGCTGATCCAATAGACGTTGTTCTGTTCCAAGTTTCAAAGAGTTCATACAAAAGTCGTATAGAATAAATAATTTTATTTTTTTTTCGGATTTCGCAATTTGCCATGCAACTTTCCTTTTCTTATCTTTTAGACTATTAATACGAAAGTTTAAAACATAGCTAAATCAGTTCAGCATTTCTTAAATAATGCATTTTAACCAATGTAATTTTATTTTTTTATATATTTTAAAGAATGTTGATATATGCCGTATGATATTATTGTACCTTCTTTTCGCACGTCAAAAAAGATTTCGACTTTATTTATGTACCTGTATACGCCTAGAGATTAGAAAAGAGTACCGACACGGCAAGGTTGATGCTTAAAAAATTTTAAAATACATACATATTTTATACATAAATCCATATTTTAAAAATAATGACGATATTTCTGCGGTACTTATAAATCAACTTTAGTTATATCATTACCTCGTCGCGTTGTCTAACCGCGATGCAAACTAACCTTGTCTCATGAAATTTATGATGTCATTTACTGATCACGAATGCTGTCGGCATTCATTAGAGATACTAGTGTTGACCTGTGGTTTTATCTAAATATAACATTGCTCGATAAAATTTTGGCTTAAATGTTGCTACAAAAATACAGCTACTTTTTTATGTATATTTCCTATTGTAATTACAATAGTGAGATTTTTAATTTTGCCTTCTTTGAAGTAGCAACAACAGTGGATCGATACGAATAATTGCGTAGAAGCTTATTGGTCAGAAAGAAATAAAGCTTTGTAATAAGTATTGGTAATGAAATTGTTACAAAAGTTTGCTTCGGGTCACTATATTTAGTAAGTAACTTAAAGTTAAAAGAAGACTGGCGCTATAAAAATTCAATAAGAGTTCCAATTTGGCACATTAATGAACTTAGCGGAAAAATAGTTTATTTAAATAACAAAAAAAAAACATCTAATATGTAAATACTGTAACCGAATGGTTCTCTTTTGAATATTATCAACTTTAAATATTTAAACGACAGATGATTATGTACAGTAGTGTCTAGTAATTACATTTTAAAACGGACGTTAAAGATGTGCGTTATGCGCTTAATCATGACTTTACCGCAGTTAAACATAATCAAATGTGCAGCCTTCATGGAAGCGACGAGATGTCAATGTAAAAAGGAAGGTTTTATGACATAAGTATTCTTAATTGCATTTTAAATAAAATAGTTCTAGCCTGCAGCGTTTGTTGCTTATCTATACATATAATAAAATTGTAACAGAGTCGAATCTGTACATTAAATATTTTTTGGAAAATCTTATTGAAATAGACATTATTATCGATACAGAGTCCGAATCTATAGTTTTTAGATTTTTTGTCTGTCTGTCTTTCTGTCTGTCTGTCTGTCTGTCTGTCTGTCTGTAACCGCATCACGAGAAAACCACTGGACAGATTTAGATAAAATTTGGTATGATGATAGTTGGTTATCCGGGTCAACATATAGGATACTTTTCAACGCGGGAAAATATCTCATTTCTGAGAAAAAATACAAAAACTGCAATGTAAGAGTATACTAATAAAACCTAAGAATTTGGTTTTTGGTCATCTGAACGCGGGCGGAGCCGCGGGCAATGCTAGTTTTAAATATGGCCCTTATTTCGCACTAGTTTTTGTTGTGACTTTACATACATATATATTAGCGACTCACCCTCGCTTCGCTCGGGTTCGTCCCTAGCTTGCTTCCTAATACAAGCTTTCATCCCCTTAAGGGATGATATGATGATTTCCGGGATAAAAAGTATCCTATGTCCTTCCCAGAGTCTCAAACTATCTTCTTGCCAAATTTCATCTAAATCAGTTCAGTAGATCCAGAGATTACCTCCTACAACGTCACAAACTCACAAACTTTACCTCTTTATAATATTAGTATAGATATGGTGTGTCGATAAATTAGATCTCAGAGCAGATTAACACGTTGAATCTATTTTTAATAAAACTATCTTTTCAGATTTTTTCGCGGATTTATTATGATTTTTGGTTCCCGACCGCGATGTTTCGAATGCTTTACAGCAATCACGGTCACGGGAGAGACTAAGGCTTAAAATGTCTCAAAGGCTTTACATAGTTGTTACAGATAGCCTACCCACAAAATAATAATATGAATTCAAAAAAATCAAAAATGGCATCAAAGTACTTTACATTATCTGTTAATTTTAATTTTAAGCATTTTTATAATTTTATTATCAGGGAACCAAAAATCAAAATAAATCCGCGAAAAAATCCGAAAACGTAGTTTTATATAAAATCTAAGAAAGTATTATGTTTAATCTAGTATATACGTTACCTCTATTCCGATATTACTATACTCGTTGAGTCATTACAATATAAAGGAGTAACAAATATGAAATATACACCTCCACTCATGAAGTCTTGTTGCTCTCTATTCAACTCAAATTTAAAATGTTAATGTGTTGGATTCGTTTTATATGACATTTAAGTTAAACGAACTTGAAATCCATTGTTGTCATGTATAAGGCTGTCTATCATACTTTTAAGCTATTTAATTAAACTTAAAATGTATTACGTATAACCTCAGATTAAGGAATATTATAGAAAGAGTGTCATAGAACTAAACATGAAGCCAAAGAATAATGGTTTAAAATATATTAGAATACAAATATTAATAGAATATTCATTGCTGTGATAAGTAACTAAATGCTAATAAATAAAAATCGTTAACGGACTTTAATATAATAAAGAAAAAATAAACAAATAAATTAATATTATGCTATCTCTCTTTAAAGGGAAAGATAACTAAAAACACAAATTATTACAATTTTATTTTTATAACTCATAATTTCTTCTCAAAAATTGTAAATTAACGACTGCTATCTATGTAAAATTTTCCTTATTCTTTGTTTCTCCAAAGTAAACGGCTTGTATGGTAAAATCGAGAATAGAAACAAAACAGCACAACACGCTAGCATTTTTGACTTAAACAATTTTTGTTGGGCTTTGTCTATATAATTGTTAAGTCTGAGGATATAACATACATACATTATTATTGTATTTTAGTACAAAGTCTTCGTTGTGATTTCTACTTGCACTTCACCGAGTAATTTAAACTCTCATGATAGGTACATGGTAAATTGATCTACAATGGTAAGAACTTAATTAGAGCAGAGAAAGGTCTTACATATTTGTAGGTATATATGATACTTCCTATTTTATAATTTATTGGATTACGTTTCGATGGTTATAAAATACTTACACTTACTAAATTACAAAGAATATACTCGTAGCTGAAAGAGGTGAGCTCACTGACAAATACATCCTGGATAGAGAGAAGTGGAAGACTAAGAGCAGGAAAGCGGTCCACGTCAGTAGACCGGACAAACGCTAAAAAAAAAAACAAAATACGAGAACTTACTTAAAATATCTTTAGCAAAATTGTGGCTAAGCAATATTTGGGTTATACGTTATGTTTTTATTACAGCTTAATATTATTATTATTATTCATTCGAGAAGGTCAGGTCAAGTAAAGCTTAATTTCTATTAAAAAGCTCAGTTTTATCTCAAAAAATAATAGTTAGAAAAACTCAAACTTGCTGTTTTACGTGCTCTTCAACATTTATTTTAAGGGTTATTAAATATATTAAAATGTAAAGTCATACTCAAATACTTCTTATAGGGATTCAAAGCATGTCTTTAATAACCAAAAGCATAAAATTCGTTTATTCACTGATTGATAGGTACATGCAGTCTAAGCCCTAAACCAATGGCTAAGTGGAAGGGGTAAAGTGGAAGTTTACTAATATCACATAAATAAATAAAACAAAGTCGGGTTAGTTACACCATTTACAACTTAAGCACATTTAATGTATTATTTTTTCTTCTTCTTTGTTGTAGTATTTCTGAAGCATGTTGTGTTTACCTTAATATAGATTTACAATTTACTAATGTTATATATGATATTAATTATAGTTCTAGTTTTAAATAATTGTAAAACTGCTGGTAGATCTTAAATAAATTAAAAAACAAAAAAAACTCAAGAACAGCTAGACCGATTTTTATGATATTTGATTTGTTGGATTTGTCTCCGCCCCGAATAGCAGAATAACTATTAAAACATCAGAAAAATTCTCAAAAAAAAAAAAATAATTTAAATTTACATGGCTAACACTGGCTAATAACTATTTATATCTATTTTAAACGTACCTACCTAAAAGTTTGTTGGTGAAGGGACGAACCCGGTCGAAGCGAGGTTGAATCGCTAGTTTATAATAAATTTTAATCGTCAATAAAGTCATAATGTACTCAATACAATTAAGGGCATGTATAGTTAGTAGTTCGTTGATTGCAAAATGGTATTTGTCCATGCAGTGGGAGTTTCAAATTAACATTACAAGTCACGGTTTATGAACGTCTTTGTTATTTGACACATTGTCAAGGTTCTAGATAATAATTTCCATGTTATATATAACTATAGGGCTATTCTGTAACAACTTTAATATGTAACACGATATCTGAATCTACGAACATATCACATTAGTTGTATGAAGTATGATCCCGATTTTTTGTAAAGTAATGTACTTGTGGTACATAAATGTTCTTACAGAATGGTACTGCTTGTTAGCAAACCACATTCGCTTCGTAGTTTGTTCCTTCCCTACCACACACGTCCCTTACTAACAACGCAATATATACGCAATATCCATTGGTAGTCACCAGTATTTCGGTATAAAAAGTATTGTAGACGATCTTATAAACCTTTAATAACAAACAGGTACCTATACCGATTTTAAAGTCACATAAAGAGTAATTATTCTAACCTTCGAATGATTTTTTTGAAATGGATATGAGACCGCCATTGATGTATAATTTATTCATTAAAAAACAGCTATGAATATCCATTCACAGTTAGCAAATATATCACATATTATACACAAAAAATACGAATAATTTTAATAAGTCAGCTTTAATAAAGGATGAGTACCTCAATTTTGAAGGCTGAGTCATAGAAGATAAATTAATGAACATATTAATCGTGTTTAAGTATTATGTAATGGTATTAGATTTACATAAAACACTAGCATTTTCCCATGAATCCGCTTTTGTAGTTTATTTATGAATGATTGCTTTGCTCTTAATGGTGTACCTCAATATTGGATCTATAAATTTTCTATTAAATAGGTTTAAAATGTGATAAGATAATTTTCAGCCAGAAATTATATACAATACATACAAGTATCCCAGGATGTGACAATTTAAGTAAATATTTCATTTTTTGCTACTAAATTGGCCTAATTTCAATTATTAGGGGTAAAATTTCATAAAACTTCACATGATTGTACTGAAGTTAGTACTGCATCAGCACGATTATGTGCAGGTTATGATTCCTAACAGTTAACATATTTTAACGGAAAAAAAAATCAATAACATTTGGCGGTAATACAACTTTCTACCAGTGAAAGACTGTTCAGAATGATATTAGCAGTTTCAGAATACCCGATCCGGCCCGAATACCAAACGTAAGTTTCGGGTGAAGCCATGGGTAATGTTAGTACTCTATAAAGTCTATACCGTCGTCTCTATTCTGCCTACTCTATAAAATGGTAAAGTGTGGAAATGTAAAAGATGAAGAATTTAAATCGATGAAATTAACTGAAATTATTTTAATTTAGAGATGAGAATTGTCTGCCTAAATTAAAATTATATTGGCTAAGTCCGGGTATGAATCGGACTTGAGATATATCTTTATGCCATCGCCCAACGCATTCTTAGTTTTGATATCAGCCCTAGTTTCGCAAACTCATTTAAGAATTCGTAACATTAGAAGATAATTTGCGAGAGTCATATAGAGTAAGTAGCTTTACTGTATTGTTGTAATTTAATTCGTTTTTATAGCGTTTACTACAGCTATTTACAGTAATTGGTGGGAAAGGTTATTAAGGTGCTTATAAAACTTTTAAGACAGAACTTGTTTCTTCTTTTCTATATTTGTACTAATATTATAAAAAGGAAAGACCTGTTTGTTTGTCTGTCTCTTAATCAATAAGCTATCTGAAATTAATGAATCAGTACTACTAATTCTTTCCACATTAGCAAACTAATAGTAATAGACTGTATTTAATTTCAACAATAATAAACTATGTGAGAGGCAGTGGTAGCCCAGTGGTAACGCGGTCGCTTGGGAAACCGAATGAAGCGATTTCAAATCCCGGGTCTTGCACCTCTGATATTTTCATGTGCGAATCATTTGTTTTCATTTTTTTCATTGTTTCATCAAAACATCGTGAGGAAACCTGCATGTCTGAGAGAACCTAGCAAATTTTCAAAAGACATGTGAAGTCCACCAACCCGCACTTGGTCAGCGTGGTGGACTATGGCCTGATCCCCCTCGTACTGAAGGGAGGCCCGCGCCCAGCAGTGGGATGTTAAAAAGGGCCGTATACAATAACGAACTATGTAGGTATATTCCATAGGGTTATAATATTATACGTGTAGTATTAACTGAGTACTTACGAGTAATACAGTGGTTATTAAAGTCAAGATTTTGAGATTATTATTGACTCGATATTATGTTTCATGGAATTCGTAAAGATTTAATGTGCTGTCAAATTTTCTGATATTCAGTCGACAATATTTAATTAATTAAAGGTCTAAAAGCCACATGCAAAAGAATTCAATTGACTAAAGGTCGAATAATAATTGCTACCTAGATAATTGACATGGATTTAAAAGGTGCAGCATGCTTTATAATGTTTAACAGCTGGAACAAAATATTCGTGCATACAATTTGTATTGCCTTTTTCAACACAAAAATATTCATAATTTTTCATTGAGATTTTTCACATTTATCTTATGATAAATTTATTATCTTTAGAAATTTACCTGTACTACAGGAACATCTGGCTATAGTAGACCACGCTGGCCAACTGCAGGTTGATGGACTTCACATGTCTTTCGAAAACTTGATATGTTTTCTCAGACATGCAGATAATCATGTTGCAAATGATTCTCACAGGAAAATATTAGATGTGCAAGACCTGGGATCTGAACCCGTTTCACTCGGTTTCCCATGCAAGCGCGTTACCACTGGGCTACCATTGAATTTTATCGTTTTATTTAAAAAAAATGTCTTTAAAGAGTAAGTGAATCAAAAGGAAGTAGCATGACGTAATAAATAGGTGTTAAATTCAACGAATTTTCAGCAAGCTTTAAATGCACTTCGAGTAATTTCATTATAATGTGATCACGACATCGTGAGTAAGTTTAGCAAAGAATAGACTTACACTTATAACTGAAATGAATTGGTAACATAATATTGCTTAATATATTTACTCTGAGAGTCACTTTCATTTGTTATTAAATATTTGTTTGGCGGTAGAGCTCAAGCAAGAATATTATTATTAAATAAATAACTAAATATAACAATAATAACTAAAACATATATCCATTCCACTGACATGATGATTTACTTCTTAAGTATTTTGTTCTTGAAATACGTTCTAAAAATAAGATATGCTCATTGCTTATGGCATAGTTGGTATGAAGCATTTTAATCAATTAATTATATATCAAAAGTCAAGCAACGTAGTTAATTTCATATATTTGGATGGGTTACCGGTTGCTCTTTAAAAAACTTGAGTGTTGCCGTTCAACTAATTTTTAACATCAAATGTTTACAGTAGAAAAAAATATAATTGTGGAATAGGTATTTTTTATATATAAATATAACAAAAAGAAGTAGTTTTACTTCTATAAAAGATTTATTATATATTTATTATATATCAATTCGTATTTTAAGCTTAGATTACATCATTAAATATGCAAATACTTTGTATGAATTGTCAACTTGCAGACATTAGTTCGACCTACGAGTGTCACATTCCATGGTGCGATTGATATCTGCAATGATTTCGAGCACTTAATAGGAGTTCTAGTTAATCAACCATTGATATACTCGTATTATAAGACTTCTTTCACACTATGAAATTTTTGAAGTTAAACTAAAAATCGATAAATAACAAAATATTTTTACTAGGTAGTTTTATTTTAACTAGGTGGCTTGATAAGACGTCCACTCATACAATGCGCTGTATATAATATATTATAATGCTATTATTTACATGCAAAACTATAAATAAATATTTCAAGACCTTGACACCCTGTATCGTTAATGTAATAAAATTTAAACAATATGTTGGTAGAATGGTTCGACTTACTTTGTACTTAATTATGTGCCATTCTTAGACTTATAATAAAATGCAGTTAACAGCATTAATCTATACATATAATAAAATTCTAACTAAGTCAAATCTGTACATTAAATATTTTTTTGGGAAATCTAATTGAAATAGATATTATTATCGATACACACAGACAGACAGACAGACAAAAATTCTAAAAACTATAGATTCAGACAGAGTCCGAATCTATAGTTTTTAGAATTTTTGTCTGTCTGTCTGTCTGTCTTTCTGTCTGTCTGTCTGTTACCGCATCACGAGAAAACCACTGGACAGATTTTGATAAAATTTGGTATGATGATAGCTGGTTTTCCGGATCAACATATAGGCTACTTTTTACCGCGGGAAAATATCTCATTTTTGAGAAAAAATACAAAAACACAAAAACTGCATTGTAAGAGTATACTAATATGTAATCGCTAAGAATTTGGTTTTTGGTCATCTGAACGCGGGCGGAGCCGCGGGCAATGCTAGTTGTATATACGTATGATAACGTTAAGTTTGTATAATATATGCATTTAGTTTTAAACATTAATTAATCAGTATTTAATATATAAATAGTTTCTGTAATATTAAAAATACTTATCAAAATGTAAAATTATAATATTGTGCAATTTGAGCTAGCAGTTAAGCGCCTTAGGGCGTATGCACACTCAGTTCCATAACGTACCGACGACATGCGTATATTCTGCGCTGATTTTAATAAACGCAAATTGTTTGCGTTCGTATCGATACAACGTGAGTCAAATATACGAGTACGTTGACAGCGCGTCCAAAAGTTGCCTTGTTTGTAGGGTCTTAGGTATGCTTTAGTTACTGTGTAATTTTAACAGCTGTATAGGTTTTGAAACATAAATTAATTATATTCAAGCGAACTTGAAAATATTTTTACTATCGTGAACTATGGTTGTTTTATTTATTTTTATGAGCTCTAATATGTATTGTTAAGAGTGCATTCTTTCTACAGGGACGTTACATATTATAACATATCTGAAAATTAACTTATACTTAGTATATGCATTATAATAATAAATCACTTCATCGAACACTTTATAATATGTGACTTGAAAATATCCTTATTGCTAAAAGCCATCTGTTCCAGGCTTCCAGCAACCTAATTGTTATACACATGATATATAAAAAATTAAATTTTAAAATAGTATTTGCTGATCATCGAGGGAAAGTCACCTTGTTAATTGTATTGTAATAAAATACAAAAGCAATCTTTTAAAATGATAGACATTCTTATAAACAACTAACACACTGCACTGTGGTTTTATATGTTAAAATGTTTCTTTTTTGTTTGACGACACGCTTGGCTCAGTTTGTAGTGACCCTACTTGCTGTGCCAGCAGTCGCGCGTTCGAGTCCCGCTGGGGGTATTCATTTGTATTCAAGTTATATATGCGTAGTGTATCAACTATCTGGTATCCATAACACAAGCCTCGTAGCTTACCGTGGAACTAGATGGCGCTGTGTGTTAATGTACCAACATATTTATTTATTTATTTTTGTATATAATTACTATATAATTACCAAACCCATAAGATCCGTGAGCGATTATGAAATAATTTGCATAATAATTGCCGTTCGAAATAAAATTTTATGGAATAATCAATTGATATTGAAGATCATGATTTCACAAAATTTGCAATCATACGCGATTACAATTGAGTAAAACTAATAAAAATTGATTGAATACGCAGATAAATAATAAAAGATATCAAAATTGCACATCATTACATCGATTGTTACGCTTTACGCGTAGTATAAATTGTGATGTACTAATATGCCCTTAAATATGTCTGCTTTAATTTACATTATTAACTAGCTTATACAGCCAATATAGTAGAGTCACTTACTAAAATATTCTCCGTACTCAAATATCAATATGTACCAATTTTCATGGCTATGAGTTGAATGATGAAGATACACTGGAGTGCCATCTAGTGGCAAATTACATCAACTGGATAGCAATAGAAGACCTTAATATATAATACTAGCGACTCACCCTCGTTTCGCTCGGTTTCGTCCCTGGGTCGATTCCCCATACAAACTTTCATCCCCTTTTCATCTCCATATAGATGATTTCCGGGATAAAAAATATATGTCCTTCCCAGGGTCTCAAACTATATATCTTGTTCCAAATTTCATCTAAATCGATTCAGTAGATACAGAGATCACCCCCTACAACGTCACAAACTCATAATTCACAAACTTTACCTCTTTATGGTAGGTGTCAATTTCAGAGATTTGTGGTTTTGCACAAATTTACATTTGTACTTTTAGAAATGTGTAAAATGAAATTTGTAAAAATTGTGCTAATAAAAAAATATTCTTCGTGGTTCCACTTATACAAAACTTTTAAATTATATATTACTAGCGATTAGCTTCGTTGGAGTGCGCTTCTCGATGTCTTTTGTATTTATAATATACACAGGTAGCATTAATTTTCTAACAGTAGCCTAGGTTTTTAAAGATTCAAGTCAATTTTAAAGAGAATTTTAAAGAGTCAATTTTAAAAGATTCGAGTCAATCTGTGTACTAATTTTCCAAATCTGTCCAGATGTTTCAACGTGAAAAAGGAAAGAACACATAGGTACATTCGTATACGTATTCAGCTCCTTAGAACGTCCCACTGCTGGGCACGGACCTATCTTCTATAAGAGCGGGATCAGGCCATGAGGGCCAAGTGCAGGTTGGCGGGCCTCACATGTTTTTCGAAAATTTGCTTGTTTCTCTCAGACATACAAGTTTTTTTACGATGTTTTCTTTCACCGTAAGACAAGTAGTAATCAAGTTGGAAATGATTAGCACATAAAAATATCAGAGGTGCGAGACCAGGGATATGAACTTGCTAAGAATAGCAAGTTCCCAAGAGAACAGCGCTACTGGGCTACCACTGCCATACATACATACACACGTATTTATTTACATACCAATTATTTTTCTGCATAACATTTCAATATATAAATTAACTGTGGAACTTACAAAGTAATAACTGTTGTAGAACTTGTCTATAACTAATGTATGCAAACGCATGAAGTTGTCCTTCAAAGTTGAATATCTTGATCGTATTATCCGATGCGAACATCCATTTTATGTGTTCGACCCATGTCGACACGTGCTATTTCTGAGGCTCTAAATTGCTTAACTTTAAAAGGCTTCTTTATAAATTAGTATAATACAAGTATAAAAGCATCTTGAATAAGGAAATAATAAAGAACGTGCATGTTTTGTATAAAATATTGTAAGAAGTTGTAAATTTTATAACTTGAAGTATTTATGACATGGATGTATGTAATTATCATTACCTGGTGGCTTACCTTCGGCTCGCTTGGGTTCGCCCTTAGAAGAGACGATTTTTGTTACTTAATATACAAACATTTTTGTAGGGATAGGTTATTTTTCCAGAAAATTTATAAATGATATTCTATAATCTTCTTAGATAATCCCTCGTTCTATTGGTTGGCATGCTACATTCTTCCGAAATTAAACCGAACCAACGCAAACTAAACTTTAATCTATACATATAATAAAATTGTAACTAAGTCGAAACTGTACATTAATATTTTTTGGAAAATCTTATTGAAATATACATTATTATCGATACAGAGGCCGAATCTATAGTTTTTAGAATTTTTGTCTGTCTGTCTGTTACCGCATCACAGAAAAACTACTGGAGGGATTTTGATGAAATAGGTTATGATCATAGCTGGTTATCCGGGTCAATATATAGGACAATTTTTACCCCGGGAAAATATCTTATTTCTGAGAAAAAATACAAAAACTGGTTAGAATAAAAGCCATGTACATGCCTTTGTCTCTTTAGATATTAAAATAAAAAAACAATAAAAGTTCAAACTCAGTACGACCAATAAGATTTGACAAACTAATAATTGAGCCTATTTCTTAAATTATCTATGCAAAAATTACATCACAGTACATATTACAACAGTCCACTACACAAGATACTATCGCACGCATAACATTTATTGTAATGAAATATCAAGCTCCATTTACGCGATACATCGTGATGGACTGAGATTACTTACCAGTTCACCTTTTTACTTAAGTTTTCATAATCACAACTTGTAATATGATAGTTAAAGTTGAAGTTGAATAGTTAAATCTATTTTATTATTAGCTTTTATACGGTTTTTTGTTTACCGTCTTCAGAAAAGGATGTAACGATCAATTTGGGTCTGAATGGGTATTTTTTTAATAAATACATATCTACATACATATACATATTCATTTATTCTTTGTTTTTTTTGAGACCGGTATTGAATAATAATGAGATGTATTCAGCCGTTTTTACCGTCCCTCTACTGGGCACGGCGCCGCCTTCAATACGAGGGGGATCAGGCCATAGCCCACCACGCTCGCCAAGTGCGGGTTGGCGGACTTCACATGTCTTTCTAAAACTATAATAATATTTATTTTCAAATGTTATCTAATGGGTTAAGTCGAAACTTATACGTAGATATATCTCAATCTATATGATGAAAAAGAGTACGGATGTCTTTTGGATTGTCATTTATTATATTTTTTTATTGTTTATAATATTAACATTATTTTTATTCAATTAGTAAGTAACATTTATTTGTTTCAGATTAACACTTACATGATAAGGTAGCACAAGTGAGAAGGACATATCATGATTTTCACCCTTAACTTCCAAGTAAGTTAGTATAATAATATAGTAGGAAAGAATACTATTAATGATTTCAATTACCATATTGTTTCGTATGCTATTACACCGGTAATATATCGATCAAAATGTGCTCTTAGTATGCAAGACCGGAGCATGTTCACATACTGAATTAATTTAGTGTAATTATTCAATTACATCGTTGTTTCATTAAAAGGTAGAACATGTGAATGTAATATCCATTATTCTGATAATGTTTTTGATTACGTCGAAATGCTTTAAGTCCCTAGAACTAAACTTATTGCTAAACTGTTTCAATGCACGGTGAACGAACTTGAGTAATTTAACTGAGATAAGCAATAAAATCATCAAGATGATTCGATAAAGCGTAAGACTTATTAAAAGCGATGGAAACACAAGGCTATGAATGGATGTGTTAATGTAGCAAAAACAATGGTAATTGCAATAACTACGTATTTAAACTAGAATTGCTGTTTGAATTTTTTGCATAGGTAGCAGCTTCGATCCCCCTTTGAGATAAGATATTACATTTAAACCAAAGTTACACTTTGCAAACTATTTTAATGGCCTTTGTTAGGTTGATTTAATTATTACTTAAAAAAAGACAAGTATTTTCAATTTGCTTGATTTCATTTTTACTGTAAGTAATTACAACAATATTATAAACGCAAAAGTTAATGAGATGATATGATAAGATTTATAAAAAACATACATTCAGATATTCTGTAAGTCCTAGCTAAGCTCAAAGACTGTTTTCTTTAAAACACAACTGAATGATGTATTTGTTTTAATAGCTATGGGTTTAAAAATGATATTGCCTACTGTTAATTTCCAAAAAGACTGAGTTCCGAAACAGCTAGTTCCTCGTAGATTATATTACCGAATTATAGCGAAAATGATAATAATGATAAAAATGCATGTACATTGTTTATAAATTAACTAGCGACTCACTCTCGCTTCGCTCGGGTTCGTCCCTAGGTACGTTTTAACGGTTAGTATGAAATTGATATTGCCTTCCTCTATCAACGGGCTATCTAATGCCAAAAAATTTTTTCAAATTGGATTAACAGATTAGCGCGTTCAAACAAACAAACAAACAAACAAACAAAAACAAACTCTGCCTCTTTATAATATTCGTATAGACATGAACAATTTGTAAATAAATTTTATTTAGCACTCAGGCTACTATCTATTTTAGATTATCATACCTGGCACGAAAGCCTTTAAGAATTTAAAAGCATCATTTATTCAGTAATCATGTAAATTTGTTACACCGCCCACATTTCAAAACCAAAGTAAATGGCCATGTTACATCGTTCAGTTTCATTATTGGATGTCTCTATTTGTAATAAAATTGTTTAGAGATAGGAAGAGCCGCGTGAGAAAAGATAAGCATTCGTAATGGTTCCAAGGCTGTGAGACTTGGTTTTGTTGGACTATTAATTAATATATGATCACCTTAATAGTTACTTTAAATCTGTATCATTTTTTCTAGTCTCACGTATAATTAAGTAGGTTCATACGTAGATTATTGTTTCAAGACATATTTTTATAAAAACACAAATAATAGACTCATTACAATGTTACAAGTGCAATTTTTCATAATATAAACTGGAATTGTTACGTTGCTTCAACACACTCATTTTTGGCTGACGCGGATAAATAGATAGTCTCACTCATAATTCGAAAGACGTATAGCTTCCGTTATTGAAAATCAAACACAGCTTACGTGAATATCTATAGGTACATATAATAAAATTGTAACTAAGTCGAATCTGTACATTAGATATTTTTTGGAAAATCTTATTGAAATGAACATTATTATCGATACAGAGGCCGAATCTATAGTATTTAGAATTTTGTTTTTCTGTCTTTCTGTCTGTCTGTTACCGCATCACGGAAAAAACACTAGAGGGATTTTGATAAAATTTGGTATGATGATAGCTGGTTATCCAGATCAACATATAGGATACTTTTTACCGCGGGGAAATATCTCTTTTCTGAGAAAAAATACAAAAACTGCAATGTAAAAGTATATGAATATGTAAAATCTAATTTGGTCATCTGAACGCGGGAGGAGCCGCGGGCAATGCTAGTATTTTATAAGATGTTATGCACACACTTGTGAATATTTAATCAGAGATTCACAGATTAACGTTGAAATATCGCAGTATAAATAAAGGAATTAAGAACATTTTAAATTCAAGATATAAAGACTTTGGCTTTGGAAGACCTAAAGCTAGGCTTTATGTTAAGAAGGTCGTGGTATCAAATTATGTCAAACCGTCAAATCATTCTATATTTATAATGGTTAGATACTCGTAGGCTAATTCCAGACCAAACTTCTTTAGATAGGGGCTCGGGTGCGTCCTTAGTTACGTTTTAAATAGATATAAATAGTTATTGCGAGTGTGCTTTAGGAGAAAAACTTATGCTATAACTTAGATTTTTGCATGTCAATCTTGCTCTGTGAATAACAAAAACAAATCTATCGCACGGGGACTGTTTTATCCGGGATGAAAATTAATCTATGCGCTATTCAAGACTATAATCTATCACTATGCCAAAAATCATCCAAATCTGTTCACCGTGGTGTGATTGAGTAACAAACATCCATCCACCCAAACTTCCGCATTAATAATATTTGTAAGATAATTAAAATTGTTAATAAAAAGTCTATAATAACATTATATTTCCACAGGTGCTAACTTGCCTGGTGGTGTACGTGTCATGCGTACACGCAATCAAGGTGACTTTTGGTACTAAGAATGGGCCTATCGAGCCTCCAACGCCCGAGCCGCTGCCATCGCCGCAGCCGTTCCGGGTGCCAGCTCCTGTCTGGGAACAAAGATCTGATGATTCACCAGACCCTAATGCTCATTGGTAATGTACCGTTAATGATTCTGATACCAATTTCTATGTGAAATATTTAGAATATAAATTGGTCTAGCCGGCCCAGGTGGTCTAGCCGTTAGCATGTATGGCTGCAGGAGGTCCTAAGTTCGAGTCTCGAGTCGAGAAGTTGGCGGTTTCGTTTACCCCTGTGCCTCGGAGAGAACTTAAAATTGATGGTATTGCGCTCGATTTCACATCGAATTGTCTGTGTTAAAAATATTTTCGTAGATTTACGCGGATATTAAATACAAGTTCTTTTCGGAGTTTTTCGTGAATTTAATTTTGATTTTGTTAGTTGTTATAGACAGTAACAGTACGGTAATAATCTTTGGGATGTCTAAAACCGTAGTCTCTCTAGTGGCCATGATTGCTATAATGTATTCGAAACGATGAGAACCACAAAAATTAAAATAAATCTGCGAAAACATCCGAAAAGATCTTTTTAACATGAAAGGAATAGAAAGTGAATTAACATAATTGTTAGTGCGCATACTTGTGTTTTTCAATGTGTCCTTCACACTACGACTCATCCTCGCTTCGCTCGGGTTCGTTCCTAGCTTGATTCTCCATACAAACTTTCATCTCCATTTTCACCCCCTTAAGGGATGATTTCCGGGATAAAATCCTATGTCCTTCCCAGGGTCTCAAACTATCTTCTTATCAAATTTCATCTAAATCGGTTCAGTAAGTTCAGAGATTACCCTCCTACAACGTCACAAACTCACAAACTCTACCTCTATAATATTAGTAGGTATAGATTAGTGAGATTGACGAAATCGATCAAGATTATTATTTATTTAATTAAGACTAATTTTAAAGTTATATTTTCTAACATAATATTACTGTCGAATACTTAGTATAAAATTACCTTAATAATCTATCTTTTGAATATCTTATTGCTCAATATGTATAAATCACAGAGCAAAGAGATCTATGTTCTCATATTAATGAAAATGATGAAACCAGAATTCTATTAGTATTCAAAATTAAATATTTATTTACAACGGATTAGTATAATTTTGTACGAGTATATATTGGTGGCTTTTATATACTTAATTAATAATAATTTTAGAAAGCTTCTCCATTATGATCCACACGTAGTCGTTTGCATGGAATTTAAGGTCAAACTTAAAAATTAAATACTGGGGTTGCGGGCGAAAGCAAGTATTTACTAAATTTGCACTGTTTGTTACTTTTTCACGCTAAAATGGCCAAAGGAGTTTAAAAGAATTTAGGTGCTCAGATAGACTATGACCTGGTCGAAAGGTGGCGCTGCCTGCATTATGCATATAATAATATTATAAATATAAAATGTACCAATTGTCCCAAGAAAACGAGTGTAAATTGCTAGTATATGAATATATTTTTAAAGTATACTATTTTTTACAGGAGACCTCAGCTTTTCAAGCCCCAGCCGAGGTACACTGAAATTATTTTTGCTGTGCCTCAACCCCAGCAACTTCCGAACAACGCATTGCGTTTCGTCAACTCATACAAACCTGCTCATCAGCCAATTCAAGCGCAACCCGTTCGAGATTATTTCACACCATCCCAAATACTTAGTTCTCAGAGCCTACCAGGCATCGGACTTCGCTATCTCGTCCCCAAATACATAACTGAACTGCAAGCAAGGAAAGATCAGAAGAAGCAGGAAGATGCAAAACATAATGATATTGAAACAAATGATATATTTGGACCAAATAAGGAGTCTAGCAGTGATCTCCTTTGGAAATATGAAAAGGATTCCTCGAAAAGAAACTTAAGACACACGTTGGAAGTAAGTAAATAAAAATTTATGTCAGCTCATGTATTTTATCTTGTTTGTTCAATTGTCAATAGATAGCTTGGATATAAATTAGTATGAAAGTTGATTTATAATTTTAGAAGTATTTTCTTTTGTTTAAAAAGTTATTATTTTTAAAAAGCTTGAATAAATTTCTGATTTGTCATAATTTCGAAATGTTTCTATTTTAGGGCACAGCAAGACCCATCTATGTGTGGCCGGCGTACGTGCAACCTAGACATTAATATGAATTAGTTTAGTAGTCTTTAGGTTATATCTTGTGTAAGTACCACAGAAGGCAACGTGATTTAAAGAGAGGAGTAACGAAATGCCAGTATTAGATATTCTTTATTCCATAATATCTTTCATAATATTCAGCTTGAAATTCGACACAAAATGATTTTATAATAGTTTCACATTTAGATAAATATCGATTATACATAGATAAATACAATTATAAATGTTACATAAGTCAATAATGACACATCTTTTCTACTCCACTCGATAAAACTGAGCTTTTGACCTTATGATTTGAAGAACTTTATTTACTTTTCAACGTTTAATGAGGTGAATTTGTTTAGTTTATTCACTTTTAGGTTATATAACACAGCCAAATTAAAGAGTGTGATTTTTAATGTGGTACAGGAACTATTTGGAACACATGATGGCCTTGTAGAGTAATTTTTATCCTCTTAGATTATTTATATATTTCTTAACTATTTCTTTTTTACATATTTATAACGTTTTCTAAATTTATTATAACGACATCTAAAAATGTTGTCGATTATTTTTATTATCACTATAAAATATAAATAATTTGTACATATAATATTTATGCTAAAAAGAATTTAAATGTTGCAATGGATTGATTTACATATGTTTTTATTTTAATAATTTTTTATTCAAAATGCATTAATCCAGTAGTTATATAAAAATGAGAAAAAGATAATCTTTAATATTTTTAGATAGATATTTTAAGGTAAAAGTGCCAGATGTTGTAAGCATAATTTATTAAACGTACTCGTATTTTGTATGTCTATTTATCACTTCATAGCTACAGATTTCGCACTATAGACGGAAATATTTTACTACCTTCTCTATGTATCTAATATACTATTCATATATTTTAAATTACTCCAAAACTTTAAAATGATTATTTTGGTACCTTTTCTGTCCGATATAAGATATGTATATAATACAAAATTTGAGTGTGTTATTTATTTATCTATGTCTCTTATTACCTGGCTGTAGACAACCTCTAACACCAGTAGCGCGTGTCGCACTTAAAATTATAGGTGTACAAAATTTGTCCTCAATTCTCAAAATGGTCGATTGATTTACAGTAATTCGATACAAGTGTCATGTTTAGAAACGAACATTATACGTTAAAGTTTAAATATTGATGTATTGCGAAGATTGAACAAGAAATATTATCGGTTCGACTATGTTTTATATTTTTTAATATTTATGTATTTTGCTCTTTAGTAGATTATGGTTCTTTTAATTACTCTCTGGCCAAATTAAAAATTGTTGGTAATCTTATTGTAACATTTTTTATAACAAAGTCGACATTTTTAATATAAACACAACATTTTGATGAAAGTTATGACATAATGGTTATATAAATATGAAATATTGTTCTACATGTTCGGTTATTACACGGTAAATCATTTCGTCATTTACCGAAACAGAGATAGAGAAAACATCATTAGATAGGCAAAGGGCTTGTATACATGTGCAGTAAAATAAATGTCATTATAATATTTTTATTAAGCCTATAATAGATTAGATGTATTTTTTTTATAACCTGAATGTTATGCAAAATTATAATAAATATATTAATGTTTTTTATGTATTCAGTTCGTTTTAACGTTCCACTGCTAGGCACAGGCCTTCATCAATACGAGGAGAATCGGGCCATAGCCCACCACGCTGGCCAAGTGCGGATTGGCGGTCTTTACAATTCACATGTCTTTCAAAAACCTGCTAGATTCTCTCAAACATGCAGTTTTCCTCGATGTTTTCCTTCACCGTAAGACAAGTTGGATATAATTCGCACATGAGAATATCAAAGGTGCGAGACCCGGGATTTGAACCTGCTTCACTTAGTTTCCCAAGCAAGTGCGCTAATAACTTCCTTTATAATATTTTTAATTCTTAATATAATTTGTATTAAATTTAATTAGATTGATACAATAGCCGAACGGAAGCTTACGCGTTGACAAAAACTACAACATTAAGCTAATATACCGGCACTAATCATATTACAAAGTAATTTGGGAAAGTACCGCAATGTGAACACTTGCCAAACATTGTTTAGATACGTTATTTGTAATGGCACAGCGTAAATAATGGTTACATCTTCTTTTTTAACCAATTTTTATTGTTCCAAATCTTTTTAATGCATGAAATAAATACATAACTATTGTTAAATATTTTTAATTATCTTGTTTAGTTTGCTATTTCTATATAGAGATAAGTAATTTTCATTTTTCAGGAACAACTAGGCATTAAGAAATTATTTTTATACTATTTGTGTTTTGTTACTACTTAAGTACATAAAAGGCTATAAATGAAATGTACCTATGCTTGTAAATATGTAAAATAAATATTTTTTACAAAGTATGCTTGATTGTTTTTTTCAACCGACTTCAAAAAGGAGGAAGTTCTCAATTCGACTGTATTTTTTTTTTATGTTTGTTACCTCAGAACTCCGTCATTTATTAACCGATTTGGATAATTTTTGTGTTGTTTGAAAGTATATACTTCCAGATTGGTTCCATTTAAATTTCAAAAAAAAGTACCATCCCTAAGGGTGGAAAAATAGGTAATGATGAATTTAACCTATTTCTAATTGTCATATTGACTTGAAACTTTGCAAGTGTTTCTATTTCCGTTGATAGTACAGTGGTTCGGTATTGTTGACCTGATGTGATGGTAAGGCCAGAAGGTGGATAGGTGGAACTCTTCAACGGCTAATAGTAGATACTTTGAGTTTGGGCTTATTTTGTTTGATTTGACAAGCCTAACACGTTAGAATTCTTACTTTGCTACTACTGTCTACACTAAAAAGGGAAAAATAAAAACTTTTTACCAAAAAAATAAAAACCGACTTCAAACAAAAGCACTAAAAAGTAAAAAATAACTGATTGGTAGTTTTCGTTTACTATACATACCTAATCAAATATTTTCGAAATCGGTGCCAGCCCATACAAAGCAAAGCAAGTGGTAAATGAAAATTGATTATAAAAATACTTTATTATAAAAGTATAAAAAATACATACATATTCATATAAATGATAATAATTGCAATATGTTAGGCGATAAATGTGTTTTTTGTCAACCAAAACCGCCTCGTGAGAATTGAACGAAAACTTAGTATAAACACTTTTATAGTCATTACAATATAATTGTATTTAAAAAAAGATATACTTAGTATATAAGTATTCGATAACAGACCTTATGCATTTTGCAATCACCCGTATCAAGCAATTATACTAAATTTGCATTACAGTCTGTTTGTCTCGCGCTGCACGTTCGAAAATTCAAAGTCGAGACGCGTATTTAACGATTATATTACGTTATATTGATGCTACAGAATAAAGAATATTATGAAAAGTATTTATCTAAAGATGTCGTAAAAAGATTTAATAATTAAAAATTGTAGTTATATTAAAAATAGTATATGTAATATATACAATATATATTATACATATATAGTTTTTTATTATTCTAATATAAAGACAATTATTTATTCTGCATGCATATACCGTGTGCTAATAAGCTATGATAAAACTTTCATCTAATAATACATATAATAAAATTGTAACTAAGCCGAATCTGTGCATTCAATATTTTTTGGAAAAGCGAGGGTGAGTCGCTAATACCTACCTACTTACTAAACTCTTTTCCTTTTCTTTATTTTTTTTGACGACACGTTTGGCTCAGTCTGTAACCCTACTTTCTGTGCCAGCGGTCGCGGGTTCGAGTCTCACTGGGGGCATTCATTGGTGTGATGACGAAGGTTTGTACTCCAGTCATGGATGATTATATTTATAATATGTATGTATTTAAAGTTATATATGTGTAGTGTATCAACTCTCTGGTATCCATAACACAAGCCTCGTAGCTTACCATGGAACTAGATGGTGCTGTGTGTTAATGTCCCAACATATTTATTATTATTAATATTTTCCGTACCATTATTTATAATATGACGAAGAGAGTGAATCTGTCACTTAAAATTCGTTTCACATAATGTTCTTGGGTTTTATTAAATATTTTAGCATAATACTTTTGTATGTATATTTGGCTGTTACACCTCCGCTTTAGCAATAGACTATTTAAGATCAAAGATAAGATAGTTTGCACTTAATGATGCTGGCATTTACATTGAACGTGATTTGATCGCACTAAGCGTTTAGTATATAAAAATAAATTCTAAAACCTGTTTACATTTTAAATGCTATAAGCATTTAATAAATGAGTGGCATTAGGAGGATAAATTGCTGGCCCAGAGCAGATATCAGCTTTTAGTACCTACATGATTTGTACAAATATGTGTATAATTTGTTTACAAAATAAGACAATGATTTATGATTTACATCAAATTAAAATTCAAAAAATAATAACAGCAACAAACATATAAATCTTAAACGTTATAAACGAAATATGTATTATTTATTTTGGTTTTACTTTCAATGTCAGATGCCACTAAAATTTTCATATGATGGAAGCATAATGACTACTTTGATTTATTTAATAATTAATTTATGTTAAATCTACTGATTAAGATTTAATTAATTTACTCATTAATTTACGAAATCTTAATTGATTCCCGCTTGAAGCATATTATATCCTCGTCTGTCTTTATAGCCTTACAATATAATATTATTTATCTATATGTACATGTAATAAAATTGTAACTAAGACGAATCTGTACATTAAATATTTTTTGGAAAATCTTATTGAAATAAACATTATTATCGATACAGAGGCCGAATTTATAGCTTTTAGAATTTTTGTCTGTCTGTTTGTCTGTCCGTCTGTTACGGAAACACCACTGGAGGGATTTTGATGAAATTTGGTATGGTGATCGCTGGTTATCCAGGTCAACTTATAGGATACTTTTTACCGCGAGAAAATATCTCATTTCTGAGAAAAATATAAAAACTGCAATGTAAGAGTATACTAATATGTAAAACCTAAGAATTTGGTTTTTGGTCATCTGAACGCGGGCGGAGCCGCTGGTATCGCTAGTATAATTATATAGCCCTACAATGTCAGAATATCAATTTTAACTTATTTTTTACTATTGAAACGTAATAAAGTAATAAATATACCTAACTATAAGCTTTTATTTAGTTTCATCTGTCCGGGTCCGTGTTATGGAATTTAACAAATTAAATTTGACCCACTTTTCAGTGTCCGATTGGAGAAATTTATCGGAACTGAAATTTTGCACACTTGATACCCATACCATACCAGGAACATAGGAACTAGTTTCTAATACAATGCACGATTACCTAAATGCCGCCATTTTTATTTAAATATGGCGAAAGTTACAAAATGGCGATTTATAATTTCCACATTAATTCTTATGGTATGTATCAAATGAAAGGGCTTGATAAGTGAAATACGATGAGTAAAGTAACGTCATTGTAAATCCAATATTGCGGACGTTGCAAAATGGCGTTTTATCATTACAAACTTTTGTTTAGTTTCACCTGTCCCGGTGTCTGTCTGTTTGTAATTAAATATTGCAATTTAAATTTGACTAAGCCTCATTCTAAATCCAATATTACGGACTCCCAGAAATGGCGGACTAAGTTTTTTTATGCACCCCACGATGTGGATATCGAATGAAAGGGTTTGCTGAGAAGAATATGAATAAAATAAAAGCTAAAAAATAAAAAATGACATAAAACTTTTCGCGAAATAACATTTAAAATAGGTAAATCTCGCGACAAGCTTTTGTATCATATAAATTGTATAATGTAATACATTTTGGTTGGGTTTGATTTAATTTAAAGTTTATTTCCTTCTTTAGAGCATTTAAATAAAAGCTTGTTTGAAAAATGTTTTTTACTATTAATTTATTTTGAGCGTCAAAACTTTACTTACTACTAATGTGTATATTGAAAAATTGGCTTCTTAGTTTTACTCGTCTTTTAACAGTGTTCAGCAGTTCCGGAGAACCCTTAGCTTTAGCCACCATTAGACATCAAACAAAGCCTACCTAAGCTATAAGTTTACTATATAAGATCAATCTACAGTAGTAGTATAAACATCAAATAAAGGAAGAAATATATATATATATATATATATATATATATATATATATATATATATATAGCGATAGCGCAGATATACAAAAACGTACACATGAATTGAGCGCGTCCTCCGTAACTTACACATGTTTTGAGATCTGTTGATTAAAGGACAATTTTTTTTTAACCGGTAACAGATTGCTGGCTTTATCAAGTCAATTCCTTCTTACGGTTATTTTTTGTATGGTTGTTAGTTAATTTCTTCAGTAGAAGGACCGAATAGCGGCAGTGAATCTCTAACATTTCCACTGCTCCAACTACCTCAAAAATAGAAAATTGTGGGCTTAAATAATAATATAAGTTATATGCTAAAATAGTGATAATATATGCTGCCAATAATATATATATATATATATATATATATATATATATATATATATATATATATATATATATACGTTTGTGAGTTTGTGAGGTTGTAGGAGGGTAATCTGTGGATCTACTGAACCGATTTGGATGAAATTTGGTAAGAAGATAGTTTGAGACCCTGGAAAGGAAATAAAATATTTTTTATTACGGAAATCATCTCATAAAGGGGTAAAAATACGAATAAAAATTTGTATTGGGAAGCAACCTAGGGAAGCGAGGGTGAGTTGCTAGTCTATTTATAAATTAAAAATAAATGGTGTGTAAAATAAGAAACAAATTAAACTATAACTTGTTTTTATCCGCTATCTAAATTGTGTGGAATCTAGCGTGATTAATAACTTGTTATGTTGTTTTTGCATGAGTAAGTCGCGATGGAAAATCATGATTGCAGTCGTTTACATATAATGTACATAAATAAATAGATTTTTTACTTTGAATTATGCACGCAACATATATCTACTGATTAGACTCCAAGCAATTGTTTTGTAAAGATTGCATGCTCTTCTAAGATTTTCCCACGTACACTCATCTCTTAATTGTTTATCTATATAGGTGACCTAGCATAAATAATTCATTTTCTTTTAACCTGTAACACTAATTATGTTTTGTCTTTGTTACACATACAATTAAACATTATAAAAAAATGACTTTGAAGTCTATTTCTAGTTTTGAAATTACTTTAGTAACTCAATTAATTGACGACATGTTTCGCTCAGTGAAGTGACCCTACTTGCTGTGCCAGAGGTCGCGGGTTCGAGTCCCGCTGGAAGCGTTCATTTGTGTGATGAGCACGAATGTTTGTTCTCCAGTCATGGGTGTTTATATTTATAATATAGTAAAGTTATATATGTGTAGTGTATCAACTATCTAGTATCCATAACACTAGCCTCGTAGCTTAACATGGAACTAGATGGTGCCCAACATATTTACCTATTTACTTAATTAGTTTAATATTTTTATATTTTATTTTCATGTTTTTATATAAGATTTGAAACTTGTTTGAACATTCAGTTTGATTAAAAATGCAAGTGAAACTGACCTTCCTCAATATTTGATATATTATATGTATTTCATTCAACGAAAGCGAAAGAAGGCTCTCTTATCAAATTGTCCAACACTAAGTAAAATTACAAAATTTAAATTGGATTATCAGATCTAAGCGTAATCATGATTATATATTATTAAGTTGTAAATTTATATGTTTTAAAAGATATGAAATGTTTTTAGAGTACTGGAGTATATACTAAATGTAAGAAAGAATTTATAAACTAATTCTCTAGTAAGGCAAAAATGTATCTAAGAGATTTAGTAATTAAAGTGTTAATTTTACTATAAAAACATTTAAATGAATCTGCTTACGATAATAATAGAGACAAAATGCATAATTGCATAATTTGAACGCTGGGAATAAATTAAAATTTTACCTTTACATATCGGTTAGCTACTAGAAATAGCAGATAAAATCACCATAACGTGTTTCCAGATAAGACCAAGTAGCATCGTTAGCACGCACAATACAAAAGAGTACAAGGTCCGGCCGCGTTGTTGCATAAATTGCATAATTAGACGACAAACATAAAAGGACTAGTGATGGACCGAAACGAGAACGTTGTGATCCAGGGCCACCATAATGATGCTGTATGGAGTAGTTCACCTTTAAATTCATATGGTGTAATTAATTAGCTTATGGTATATGTTGTGTTTCAAATTGCAATTATGTATGAGCGAAGTACAAGTGAGTATAGAATTTATTCAGTCCGGTACGTGTCGTTGCTCTTTTTGACTTCATTTTATAAAGTTTTTGCCGTTTTGTTTGTCAGTAGGCTATCATCTTGGTTTAAGCTTCTTAATATGCTAAAAATTTTAAATAAAGGTCTGTTGGGACAGGAGGGCAAAAAATATTTCATGAGTTAAAAAAGTAAATAAATGCATCTTTTTATAGCTATTCAATATTCATATAATAAATTTTCAAAAACATTTGTATGGGATATCAACTCTTTATGAGATAAGGACAAATTTTTATATTACAAATGTGGCCCTTAAATATTGTTAATAACCCATAAACTTGGCTTTCAGGAAAATGTACCCTCTATCTAGTATAAATTGAAGAATATAATTGACCGTATAATTAAATAGTGTAATGCGATGACTTGACACATAGAAGTTTGTCTTTTGACGATAATGAATCAGAATAAGCAACTCTATGTATGTATGTATGTATGTATATTCATAGATAAGTACGTAAAACTCGTAGTCTTATATTATGTATTCGAATATACTTTTAGGTTTTATTAGAAATTATAATAAAGAAGAATGCGATAGAATTAAATAATACAGGCAGAGAGAAATAAAAATTAAAGTTTTGCCTTCTAATTAATCAAGTAACATTATTCGTGTAAATAAAGAAAGGGATTATAAATGGCGTCGTACCTCTTCACCTTTAATTTTTTTACTCACATCACCTTTATAGAGTGTGTAAAAATAATAAAATATTCATATTAAATTTAATTTATTAGTATAAGTATATGATGAGCATGTATTGCACGAGTTAGAGCAAGTATACTATTTATGTAATTCTATAAAAACGTAAGTTCAATAATGCAACTGAATTTAAATTAATCAGTGTTTCTATAAAAATAACAATTGAGTTCAGTGACTTTTGCAATAGGTATAACTTTTACTATCACTATTTGGTCACTGTATTTTAAATCGCATGTAAATGGTAACCCACTTTCGTCTTGAAATGTCTTTATATGACGAATGGTATGTCCACCATCATCTAAACATCAGTTTATAGCAAAAGGAGAGTAGAGGAACTAGAAGTGGGGAGGGTGGAGGGGGGCGGAGGGGGTGGTACACAAAGTATTTAATAATATATGGTTTTTTAAATATATATTCGTTTCTACTAATGTTAGACATGAGAACTTTCATTATAAAAGATTCACATATGTAATGGCATCATTCATTATTATAGTTATTTCGCTTCATATCTATTTACTAATAATGATGAGAAAGTTGTAAAGTCAACATTTGTACTAACAAGGAAGGAAGTGAATTTTTTTGCTACAATTTGCTTCCTATTGGATTGTTAAAAGTAAATAATGTTTTTTATTATAATATTTAGTATTTGTAATGATATAAATCTTTATCGTCATTTCCCTTTGGTATATTATAATTTTTGGGAAAAGCAATCGTATCACCACTGTACGACCTAAAACACATAAATTCGTTATTCTGATAATAAGTTTAGAATTTACTATGCCGTATATCTTTAGCTAAGCCCAAACTATATTTGTTTGCTAATAGTAATAAGTGGGCAAGACGAACAAAACATGGTGTAGAAGAGATGGCATTAGAAACGAATGAACTAATAATTGAAATCATTTTCACTAATAGGCATGTGAGGCCTGTTTGCTTTCACGAGAGATGATTTATAGGAAAATCTTAATAAAGATAATTTATAATATTTTTTATTCAGGCTAACTCAAGCTAATGTTTAGAAAGAAATATATCATATTTTTAATACCAAAATTAATATATATATATATATATATATATATATATATATATATATATATATATATATATATATATATATATATATATATATATATATATATATATATAATATATATATATATATATATATATATATATATTAATTTTGGTATTAAATATGATATTTCTTTTTATTTAATATATATTTATTTAATATAAAGTATATATATATATATATATATATATATATATATATATATATATATATATATATATATATATATATATATATATATATATTTTATATTAAAAGAAAAAAATATCCTTTTAAATAAAATGATTTATTAACACGTCTATTCATGTTAGTTCTCTGTTCTATCTAACGTAGTCCGTATGAAGCAACGCGGTCGTACGTACGAAGTTATCTTTACTTAAACGCCATATACAGCCGATGTACCAAATCTTTGGTTATGTCATCATTTAATTATCCATTTTAATTCCTCTAGATTTGTCGTAGCTAATTAAAAGTAATTAGGAATGAGTAAAAAGAGCTCCATATAGAGCACTATGTAGAAAGAGCTCTAAAATTGAATGTCACCTTATTTAGTCAGTACTTATCGATGACATCAATAATGTCTTTAGAATTTTATTGATAACTAGCATTGCCCGCGGCTCCGCCTGCGTTCAGTGCAGTTTTTGTATTTTTTCTCAGAAATAAGATATTTTCCCGCGGTAAAAAGTATCCTATATGTTGACCCGGATAACCAGCTATGACCATACCAAATTTCATCAAAATCCCTCCAGCAGTTTTTCTGTGATGCGGTAACAGACAGACAGACAGACAAAAATTTTAAAATCTATAGATTCGGCCTCTGTATCGATAAGAATGTCTATTTCAATAAGATTTTCCAAAAAATATTTAATGTACAGATTTGACTGAGTTAGAATTTTATTATATGTATAGAAAAGAATATCAAGTTTTGCAAATGTTGCAAAAATTTTAGAAAAAAGTCTTTTTCTATCAAAATAAAGCGTACAACAGCTTGATATATGCACTAAATTACACCTTTTTTCCTTTAATTGTATACAAAATAGGCTGCCATTGACTGATAAACAAATATGTAAGTGATCCTAGAAAGGTTATGTTCTTACAGCAGATGTACCAAACTGTAAAAATTGGTTTTCGGTTAAGAAAAAGCAAACTGTTATTAAAGACTGATTTTATAAAATAAATACCGTATAATTCATGTGCCATCAGATAAACTACCTTAAATTACACATAATTATGATAATTGTCAGTATAGCGGAAAGGACACCTGATGTTATGTTATTTATTTGTCACTACACTCCTTTTCTTACATATGAAATAATAATTAATGTATATTTTAAAATTATGCCATCAATACAAACATGACATTAAATTAATTTAACATTCTCAAGAACTAAAGTTTCATACCCTATCTTTCGACACGCCCGTATTTTTTTCTTGAGAAAGTTTAACGTAACAAAATGGTTTCAAATAATATCTTTTTTACATACAGTATTATTTATTTCTTCCGTTTTATAATGCGGATATGATAGTACCATCAGAATTGCAGAAATGCATCATTATAGTAAAAGTCACTTACATTTTCACACTGAATGATGTTTCTAACGGGTTGTGTTCTATTTTTAGTTAACTGGATAGTTATTGTAAAACAATTTTCATGGAGATATTTCCATGTAAACGCTTATTTAGTATACCGTAGGGATTCAGACTCTTTCACTATTGAAGGTATCTTAAAGGTGAAGTGATTTTGAAGTCGATACCTTACCTTACCTTTTTTGTTTAAAAAGTTATATGTGTGATGAATGAAAGGCAATTCTCACATAGTTTTCTTTCGTTATCTCGTAATCTACTCTAACTTAATAAAGAGTTAAGTTTTGTAAGTTTGTGTATAGGGGGTGAATTGTGAAGCAACTGACTCAATTCTTATATTTCTTTTACTAACAGGAAGCTAAATATGCTTCCGCCGAATGTTATCAAATATTATTTATTGTGATAAAAATGTGGCTACTGTCAAAAATTACAATAAATTTATTGAAGTCCGAAAAATTCATCATTGTATTGCTTTATTGGCGTGTGCTGCTAAAGCAGTTTGAAACAAAACAATAAAATGTATGGCATCAAGACACTTAAGTATACATCGTTTTTTCTTGAAGTTGGAAATGTGTTTTTTTGTTTATAAAGAACAAAAACTAAGCAGAACAAATTCTACTAATATTTCGTACTGTAAAATGCCTAGAGTATTGTATGACTTTTCCTGTTAACACAGAGCCACACTTTAAAATGAATGTAATTAAAATCAAAAATTACATGTATTTTTAAATGTCTACTATTGAACCAATGTGTCAAGTTTGTATTTAATTAAACGATTAACGAAAACGATTGTCGTCAACCTTTGTATGTGTGTAAGATATTTGGCATGATATTTATACAATTCTTTATTAAAAATAGAAAATATAAGTCTACTTATTAGGAAGGCTACTTTATAACCGATGGAACAAATAGAGTTGAGACTCTATTACTAAGCAAAGGCTGCACATTTATCCGTCTGTCCTTATTGAAAAGAGCTTTCATTCTTTATTTTTTACCTTTTTTCTTTTACAGGTAAACCTAGTGTATTTTTGATTATATTAAAAAACATAGAACTTTGTCTTAAACATATATTATGTATGATTATTACACTCTGTTGTAGAAATCGAACCCATGACAAAATACATAAAGTATTTATTATAAAATGCGTTACAAAAAGTAAGAATTTTTAGTTAGAGATATTATTTATCACATATAGTAGTATATATTATAGGTAGTGGTAGCCCAGTGGTAACGCGCTCGCTTCTGAAACCGAGTGAAGCTGGTTCAAATCCCGGGTCTCGCACCTCTGATATTTTTATGTGCGAATCATTTCTAACATGATTACCACTTGCCTTACGGTGAAGGAAAACATCGTGAGGAAACCTGCATATCTGAGAAAACCTAGCAAGTTTTCGAAAAACATGTGAAGTTGGCCAACCCGCACTTGGTCAGCGTGGTGGACTATGGCCTGATGCCCCTCGTACTGAAGGGAGGCCCGTGCCCAGCAGTGGGACGTTAAAAGGGCTGAATACATATATACATAAATATATAAAATGTCATTAATCATCATACATTCTCTACAAGTAAATGTCAACAAACAAGCACAAGTTTGTTTTTTTATTTGAGCTTTTAACACGAATCTGTTAATGTTGTTTCCATATTTCCTTTGAATTCATAACGAAACATGCAATCTATTTTTAATATTGCATCACTATTTTAGCAAAAATAGTCTCATAAATTACTTTACATATTTTTTTAGGCCGTAAATGCTTATTATTACATACGTTATTTTTATTTCGTTTTATAAATAAATTGCTTTAGCCCTCGGCTTTCTAGGTGTGTCATTTGCTTCTCATATCATATCAATAAAATATTTATAAAACTACCGATTGGTTAATAAATATACATAAATAAATGGATACTAATATTACAAAAAGGTAATGTTTGTGAGTTTGATTTTGTGACTTTGTGAGGTTGTAAGGTGTAATCTCTGGATGTACTGAATCGATTTAGATGAAATTTGGTAGAAAAATAGTTTGATACCCTGGAAAGGACATAGAATTTTTATCTCAGAAATAATTCTTTAAAGGGGTGAAAATGGAGATGGAAGTTTGTATAGGAAAGCAAACTAGAGACGAAAGCCTGGGCTTAAAGTGCGACATTTTATAATTATTTTTTTAATAAATAATATTAGGTTTTTGGAGTCAATGCTTTATTTTTACATAATTACCTTGTATATAATTATCGGTTGTAATATTTCTTTGTCTAGTGGTGTTTGCTGCTGCTTTATTCGTTGATGATGGGTGGGTCGCATCTATCCTTGAGCTCGGGATTGTTGGCGTGATGGCTGCTGTAAGTCTGATTTGAAGTCACTCTGAAAATGTATTATTAAAATTGATAAGTATTTGAACATATTTCATTACGTTTTGTCAAGAACTATACGGGGTGGAACAAACGTATGAGACATGGAAAAAAATCACTTTAAATATTTAAGATATCAAGTTTCATTCTAAGAAAAGATCTTTTATATTCAAAAAGAATAATACAATATAATATAATTGCATTAATTATTTTTTTTAAATTTACATGGGCCTTTAATCGAACCAAAGAAAAATCTAGAAAAGTACACTGTCATTACTTTATCAAGCCAATCGATTGGAAATATGGTAAGGTAAAGAATCTCTCAAACAAAATGTATATTATCAAAATCATTGAAAACTTCAACTACGATCTTATTTGTGCTCCATCTATTTATTATATTTTTTTGATGGAAGATAAATACATACAATAGGTTGTCTTGATAGATATGTAATCTCTGAAAAAACCAATTTTATATGTAATTAAATTCTCTGAAAAGATCCAATATTATATGTAATTAAATTATTCTAGGCTTATACGAGTTCATGTGCCTTTTATAATACACTGTACATTGTTTTCGGGTTATTTTAATTATTAATATTATTTTTTTTAATCGTGTGGAAAATACAAGCAAAATAAGTAATAAACTAATATTAAGAATATTAAGTAAGGAGATAACATTTGGCGTCAGGGAGAAAAGTCGTTGTATGAGAGTTGTATGAGAGAGTGTTGTATGAGAACAAATGGTACTCCTAGATGTGATCCATGGTGTCATCCTCTTCACCACACTCGCGTAAACTAGAATTAGTCCATCCCTATTTTTTTCGGATATATTATTATAATAATACATACTAAATGCATATTAGTCATTTCTCCTTCATCTTCTTAGTCGTTCACTCTTGACAGAGTGATCGTAGTCATGTCTTGGTCGAGTCTTGCGCCACTGCTTCACTTGTTAGTTTTTAGTTATTTATAATAAAAATATTTTGAACTTACACAAGCAATATTATTTTAAAAGCTTATGAGAACTATTTTTAAATTATTCTTAACATCATGCATATAGCGACATCTGTGTGCATTATTCTCAAACTATGCGTAGAGTTAAATCTTTGTATAATAAGACTTTGGTGAAAGGGATACAAGGTTTTGCGTTATCGTTTATGTATGTTTTGATAGATGGCGGTACAAATTTGTTTTAACAGAAATTATTTATGATACTAGTTGTAAACCGCGATTTAATAAAAGAGTAATAATTAGTTTTCTTATTTTTGAAGTGAAAACTTCTATAGGCAGGTTTGGATGAGGAATGTATGTATATCGTCATCGACATTGTCACGTGACGTGTTAACGCTAACACTCAGTGTCGATAGATGTCAAAACTAGAAAAATGTAAACAGTTTTAATTTACAAATTTTAATTTAAGATCCAAACAATTAATTTGAATATTCAAAAATAGCAACCGTTTGTTTATAGTTTTAAGTTTTCACTTCTGTCGGCAGTCCTCATGACTGCTTTTTTATTTAGTAGCTATTGATGAGCTTTATTGTTATCGATAAAAATTGGAAACATCGAGTTTTTTTTTAAATATAGATCGGTAAATTCTATTTATATATGATTTCCTCAAATTTTCAATGATTATGGTCGAATTTCCACCACTGGGTGAGTTCTAGTCAATATAAAAATGTTATAATGCTTATGGAAATTCATCGATCAAAGAAGTACTAGAAACATTCAAAAGTTCATTTAAAACTGTCACCAAGTTGAAATAGATATATAGCAATATAAATTGAACCTTAAATGCAATACTTAAAGTAGTTTTCCAAAAAAAAATTAAGAGTGCGCTCAAATGTTCAAATGAGCGCTCATTCGGTGAGGACATTTTTAGTCGTTGATTGTGCATCTAGTACTTTTTTTTTAATTCAGCTTTTTGCCTTAAATTTTATTTTGATGACTTTTAAAAATGGAATGAAAATTGTGCGCGAGAGTTGTCATTATCAAAAAATAGGCTTTGCTAACGAACGCAGAAAATAAAATAATATTTATTCAATCTAAAATACTAGATAGAATTAATCAACCGTACTTTTTTTAATGAAAAATATGTATAAGTCTTCAAACTTTTATGGTCACTGACAATGTAAATATTATGTAAAATCAGATATTTACCATTTTTAGAACTTACTTTTAAGACTTGCTGATATTTCGGCACTGTTAGAACCGTCATGGTCACGGGTATATTCACAAGAGTATATTATTTAAAGAGGTATAGTATGTTATTATATATATATATATATATATATATATATAATGAAATGATCCCGCTTCTACTATAGCTTTACAATTCATCGTCATTTACATTCGTCTCCAGTTTAAAACCCCAAAAAAACCTTGATATTGGGGTTGGTTATATAGGGGATGAGAGTTTGTGTATGTATTTGTTAGTTCTGAAGCTATGAATATAAACATTTATTTTTAAAGTTTAAGTTTTTCTTAATACTGCCACTTAGTGGAAAAAATAATGAATAATTTAATGCTGCAAATAATAGGTATCGGCATATAATACGATCTAAAGATCCATTTTCACTGGTTAAAGGAAGTGTTTTATGGAATTCAGTTTAATTTACCTAGTAACTAAATCAGTGTTTCGTTGCTGACCGTGAGAACTCATTAATTTTTCGTACCCTACTTTCAGTCCAATGGTGCTAATATTTTCATGTAGCTATGTATAATTTTTTACAGTAGGTATCTTCATACTTTCGTCAATAGATATTATATCTTATATTTGTTTCTAACAACCTAGCATATTAAACACGAGATAAGTATATATTCAAATTGTAACTTATAATACAACACTCATAGTGTATAGTCTCTGTATTTACATTTTATCAGTTTATATACCGTTCTTAATTAAACATACATACATAATAATTATTATTATGTATATCAAAGCATTTATAACATTTAAACATTATAAATAAAAAGTATTTCAGGTAATAGTCGAATGAAAACACTGATTATTAATTGCTTAAAGCACACTTTATTTTATTTTAATATTCTATAGTGTGAATGGATGCTTCTAGGTATATATGTACAGTCCGCTTTAGCAATGCAAAAGAGCAAACTGTGTATAAAATTATTTTTGATAAGTAACTTTAGAAGTAATATACAACAAATAAAAATAGAATATATTCATCGTGCTCTACATAGACACGTAATTTGAAGCAAGGGTATTACAGAGTGATATTTGTTTACGACATGTTTCATTCATAGTGTGAATTGAACTCTCTAGAGTAGCTTTTAACACCATGCTATAATACCAGTAATACATAATTGAATAATAATGATTGAACTTAGTAATGAATACGTACTGTCAAGTTAATTTTGCTTCAGTGTTTAAGTCGATGTTAAAGAATCTATTCTATCGATATAGATGCAATTTAAATTATATGCCAATTTTTTTATTACTAGCGACTCACCCTCGCCTCGCTCGGACTCGTCCCAAGCTTGCTTCCCAATACAAAGTTTCATCCTCATTTTCACCCTCTTAAGGGATAATTTCCGGGATAAAAAGTATCCTATGTCTTTTCCAAGGTCTTAAACTATCTTCTTACCAAATTTTATCTAAATTGTTTCAGTAGATCCAGAGATTACCTCCTATAACACCACATACCCACAAACTTTACCTCTTTATAAAATTAGTATAGACTAACGACAACCTAGCTTCGAGTTATTGCGAGTGTAACTTAGGAGATATGCTTGATATTGCGGATTTTTATATAGGCCGTTTAATTTAAACCTTGTTAAACCTACATGTTTAGCTAGCGTTAGCCATGTAAATTTTTAAGGACGAGTCGAACCAGTTATTGTGATTTCCCCTGGAAATCAAAGATTTTCCTGTAGTAAAAGGTATACTAAATGTTAACCCGAGTAAATAAGTTATCACTACACATACATGCAGACAAACAGATAAAAAAATTATAACTATTGTTTTGGGGCCTATATTTTGTACACAATTAGTTACAGTCATTGTTTTTAAAAAAATATTTCATGTACAGATTTCGCTAAGTAACTGCTTTATTACAGTATCGATAAATATGCATGGATAACAAAATTTAATTTATTAATTTCTAACAATATTTTATTTATTGAGTAGTTCCTTACTTTCTCCATTTTGACACTTAAATTTATATGTAGAGTTCTTTAATTAACTTTAAAATTATAATTAATTACTCTTATTTAATTTTGACGAATGTAATTTTTTAACTAATATAATATTTCATCGAGCCTTTTCAAGTTTCTTCATATTATGAGTAAACAATGATATATATAATACAAATATAATATATATATATATATATATATATATATATATATATATATATATATATAATAGCTTATAATATCGTAACATTCTCGATAACTTAGAATGAAATATTTAGAGTAACAGTTATCAGCTTTTATATGCAAAAAGTTGTTGTCAATGTATCTCTAGTTTAAATGAACCTTGACGATTTACTAAACGTGTTTATCGTAATTATTGTTTTCCCTTGGCCGATTTTCACGTACCTACCATGTTTTTGTGAATCTCAATTTGGAGTTTCACAATACAAATATCCGATCGATATTTGCAGGTAATGAGTCGTGCAGCGTTTTTACCTATTAAATTTAGCCCAAACGTAATACGCTACTTACATGTTTCCTATATATTGAACAACTTGGAAAAACGATAATTTATTTCAAAACCTTTAACAAAATTCTTACTTCGTAAAAATTTTAAAATCATTCAATCTCATTGAAAGGTAACGTATAGGTACATTAGGTCTGAAATTATTCCTTTAACACTGGCACATAAAATAGGAAATAAGCTTGTGATTTTTGATATTAGAAATTCGAAAATTGAAGTTTAACCTTATATATACATCTATACATATAATAAAATTCTAACTGAGTCGAATCTGTACATTAAATATTTTTTGAAAAATCTTTTTGAAATAGTCATTATTATCGATACAAAGGCCGAATTTTTGTGTCTATCTGTCTGTCTGGGAACGCATCACGAGAAAACCATTGGACAGATTTTACTGAAATTTGGTATGATCATCATCATCATCATATTCAGCCTGCTTACGTCCACTGCTGGACATAGGCCTCTCCTATGGCACGCCACTGAGCTCAATCTTCAGCTCTACGCATCCAACCGCTGCCAGCCAGTTTACGTATGTCGTCGCTCCACCTAGCTGGAGGGCGTTCTACACTACGTTTGCCGAGCCGTGGTCTCCACTCTAGAACCCATCTACTCCACCGGTCATCGGTTCTGCGACATATGTGACCAGCTCACTGCTATTTCAGCTTGCTAATTCTTTAGGCTATGTCGATAACTCTGGATCTCTGTCGGATCTCTTCATTTCGAATACGATCCTTCAGAGAAACTCCGAGCATAGCCTTCTCCCTCTCCATAACACGCTGAGCGACTTGGTATGATGATAGCTGGTTATTTGGGTCAACATATATATATTTGAAGGCGGTGCCAACCAATGCAGAGAAAATCTAACATACATATTTCGATACGTAAAATACATAAATTTACTTATTAGATATTCATATCTTAATATATTGCCGGCTGGCACCTACTTCGAAAATATCTGATTAGGTATCTTAATGTAGTCTAAATGAAAACCCCCGCTTAGTAATTTTTACATTTTAGTGCCTGGAAGTCGGTTTTTTTTTGAGTTATTTTTTAATTTTTAATGTAAACCTAATAAGCAGGTAATTTGTAAGAAGAAAGTTTTTATGTATAAAAAAATATTGTTGATTTTTTAAAAAAACGCTCGACCGATTTCGATAAAATTTATATAGGACCACCTGGGAAGTATACCATTTGAGATAAAAAAAATTCACATCGGTATATATATATATATATATATATATATATATATATATATATATATATATATATATATATATAAATATATATATATATATACACATACATACGTGTGTGTATATATATGTGTGTGTGTGTGTGTGTGTGTGTGTGTGTGTGTGTGTGTGTGTGTGTGTGTGATATTCAAGTGAAATTCAAGGTAGAATTCAGAATTATTTGAAAAACACAATTTTCATAGTGAAATCGTGATATTGAAATATCTCATCATCTTAACTAAAAGCACATAGAGAGTTACGTATGACTTAAATAACGAATCCTTTAGCCAGATTTTTTTAATTTTTGTTTTATATTAAAAAAAAAAAACTTTTATCATTTCAGGACTTGCTAGTGTTATCGTATCTTAAAGAATGTAAACCTTAAAAAAACGAAAGTGTTAACTACAGGTCTTTTAAAAATCAATAATTAATATTGGGTTCGCCATTTTGATTGATGATTTTTATGCTAAGCTAGCGACTCGCCCTCGCTTCGCTCAAGTTCGTCCCTAGGGTATGTATACAACTTTCCTATTTGAATCGGATAATATTAAATTTTTCATTGGTTTTAATTTTTTTTCGTGGGACCTTATTTTTTTTTCTAAAATAAAAGTAGCCTAAGGGACTCCTTATTACATCAGATATCTGCCGGTGAAAGTTCTATCAAAATTGGTCAAACCATTTCAAAGATTAGCCGGGACAAACAGACAGACAGATAGACAGACAGACAAAAATTGTAAAAAATGTTGTTTTGGTATATGTACCGTATATACATCCATATGCATTTAGTAAAAAGCTGCTATTTTGACATTACAAACAGACACTTTAATTTTATTTATTTGTATAGATAATTTTTTTTATTTTGACCTAAAATTTTTGAAGTTCAAACTGGTCATACATATAAGAAAGGTTTTTTTAGTCCAAAAATCAACGCTAATCGTAGTCCTCTAATTACCAATTCCTTAAGGTATTGTTTAAAACACGCGCATGGGCCAAAGTGGTGCAACCCGGGTCTTATATAAATACTGGGCTATTGTGCGATCATACCAGTGTTATTGTGGTGTTGAAGAAGAATAAGTGAAAAATGCGTGGGCTCCAAGTAAGTTTATCCTATTTGTTTAAAATTTAAATAGACGATTTAAATAATACTATATAGTTTATATCGAACTTCTTTAAGATTATCAAATAACCAAAACGGAGTAATTTAGAAAATGTAATTCTTAGACATATATTTTATATACTAATTAGGTACAAACTAGGTAACTATTATTACCAATAATGTATATTTTAATAAACTCAGCCCACATCTACACACTTTATGTACTCAGTTATTTGAAATACAATTCAAAGTAGTGGTAGTTGTAAGTGGATAATTTCATGGAATTTAATATCACTTATACAAAAACATAATGCAAATATATTATATTGCATATTCTTTTTTAGATGAACAGGTTTTTTAAATGAGATATTGAGAAATCTTTTACTTTGGTCATTCTATTGTTTTGTCTACGTTAAAGTGTTTTCTCACTTGTTAGGGACTCTACCTGATACTTCTAACGTAGAACTTAAATGAAAAGCAGCTGACTATAAACGCTAGTATTTACTTTATAAACAACAACGATTAAATACTAGATCCACTGCCTTTTATTTCAGTTCTTATTTAGAACGCCGTTTTCGGGTAATACAGATAGCATTGATAAGTCTAGACAGTTACCGGAATAAAAAATGTTCATAATCACATGGAAACCACGAGATTGTCTATTTGTGTAATAAGATTAATCTAAATCATTATCGCACAAAGTATATGCATTCTTTAGTAAGTAATAAATAAAAATTCATATATTTTTGTCAACTTTCATACTTTTACTCGTAATATTAAATTGATTGAATCATATCAACATATATTTACTTAAAATTTAAGGTATAGACTTACTCATTTCTCGCTATGATGATAGAATAATAAATCAAAGGCCTAGACCAATTATGTATAGTGTAAAACAGCACACATTACAGTTGTTATAGGTATATTATTCGTATAATATTTGTTAATTAGAAACATGTGATAGGTGGGTTCAATTTTAATAAAATTCATTACATCATGTACATAATATAGTAAATTCATTTGCCTCCACCGAAATCCCAATCGCAGCCATGCTTTGAACAATACAATCTACAAGTATTAAAAAGTATAAGAATCTTAAATTCATTTTGAGTAAATACTCACTGAAAGACTACATAAAGCCTAAAACGCTGATTCTAGATTTTACATCACATAATGAAGAAAAGCAATAAGCAAGTATTAAACAAATTTAAGTATATGAAAATAAATGTTGAAAAAACAAAAATTTCGAGGAATTGAGAACCTCCTCCTTTTTGGAAGTCGGTTAATAAAGACCGACTAAATAAGTCCTAAGTGACTTAACATGAATATAATTTGTTTAGAAAAGTTGTAGTTTAAATTTCCTAGTAGAATGTGTGTATTTTTATAAATTCTAAATATATATTTAATTAAATTAATCTATGTACACATTTTCATGAAAATATCTTTGTTGTAGGTCCTATTCAATAAGTACACTTAAACTCTCGTAACAAATTTCATGTTACTATCATTGATAAGAATTTACATTGTATGTAATGCGTAAGTAATCGCTATTATTGATGCGTGTAGGTACAAGCGGAAATTATACAATTTATCATATATTAGTATAATACTTCCTGAGTTTGTTTTTTACCTATTGTTACTGTTAAATAATGTTATGGATATTAGTTGTTAAATCATTCGGTACATGCATTGTTATGCGTCTCTCACTGTGAATCATCGTATCGCGTTCATACACGAGGCAAGGTCATCCTTGCCTTAAGATTATTGCTTCTTTTTTAAAGATTTTGCTTGGGGCTCATGTGTTTTAATTCCTATAAAATATCTACTAGCAATTTACCCTCGCTTCACTGGAATGCGTTCCTTAGCGCCCAACAGCAGCCATCTCTATATTAAATTTTATCCAAACCTTCTAAGCCGTTTCAAAGTAAAGGACAAACAAACATACATACGTATATATAAGTATAAACTTACGCAATTATAATAGTAGAAAGATTATCGCTATTTAAGATTAAGGCTCAATGATCATCACACAACTTGGCCGTCGTAACAGTATAACATTTTTTTCTAATACAATTAACGAGCTAAGCTTATACGAAATTCTAACATTGTTTTTGTAATCTTGTGCATTCATTATCTTCAAATAAAATTTTAAATACGATTTCCTAAGTAAAAATTAAACTTCTAAAACAATTATTTCATTTCACTATTACTTTAAGAAAATATACATTACTAGCGGCTCACCTTCGTTTCGCTCGGGTTCGCTTCTAAAGAAACAAAAACAAATCTATCCCACAGGATCCGTAAATTTTTCCAAGAAAAAAGTAGCCTATGTGTTATTCTGATGTATGAGCTATATTATTGTAAAGTTTCATTAAAATCCATTTAATGGGTTTAGCGTGAAAGAGTAACAAATATCCATCCATACATCTATACATCCATACATCCATACATACAGACATCCATGTATCCTAACAAACTTTAGCATTTATAATATTAGTAGAAATTTCAATAGCACCTTAAAGTCATTATTCTATCCATACAATTTCTTGGAACCATCCAACTACCCAATAATCATTTAAATAGGAAAATAATACAGAAAAGTAATAGATGTTTGAATTGAGAACCAGAAAGTGTATTATTACAAATCTTCAGCTTGGACTACTTATAATTTTAATACAAATATAAATATAGCTTTTTTTCATTGTATAAGTTCTATTTTTTTTAAATATAAAAAACGGCATTATGTATATTTCTTAATTTAAATCATAAACTCATAGCGTACTCTGTCTTAGTGTACTGTATTATTTAATTTCAGGTTTGCTTGTTAGTAGCTATGTGCGCTGCAGTCAAAGCAGGGTATATTGGTTACGCTAACTACGGCGGCTACACTGGGTACAGCAGTTATCCTAGCTATACAAGCTATGGATATGATGGGTACAACGGCTATAAGGGTGGTCAAGAATCATACTATGTAAGTAAATAGTTAATTAATAACTAATAAGTCAAATATTTTAAGTTAAGTCAAACTTAGTTAAGAACTACCTAGATTCAGATTTTTGACATATACCTATATACCTATATATCTTCTCAAATTTAGGAAACAAAGAATGTGAAATTATGCTATATGCACAGACAATATTTAAGTTTATAGTAGTAAAGTAGAGCTTATAATGAGAACTATGCGAGCTGTCTAATTACTATTCAATAAGTTCCAAAAAAATATTTTTAATAATATTGTATTCAAAGTTTGCATAAAAATATGTCAAGAAGTTTATTCTCTATATTAAATCCTTACGTAATAATCGTATCACAATTTAAGTATTAAGTACATGCAACTATTCAAATCTAAACTATGATTCGGGTTTACTTACCGTGACGTTAGCTTGCAACATGCACAAACATGTCATTTTCATTGTTATGTCCACGGAGTATTAACTTCTTCGGATATTGCACAAATGAAAATGCTACATTGTCACATTTTATCGTAATAGCTTTAAAATGTATTTTTGTTTTATTTTACATATACAAAATATATAAAGGTCTTAGTTTTTATTTAGTTTAAATATAGTTTTCTTGAAAACTGCAAGAAAATAATATACTCGTAGGATAATTATTTTTAACAATCGACCCCGTTGATGTCTTTTGTACGGTGAAACAATTGTGTCCATGTGACAAGGGTTTAAAAAGTTAATTTTATTTATTTAAAAATAAAATGTATTAACAAAAATTATAAAAATATTTTTTTTGGAAATATAGTTCAATGTAATAAATATTTATTAAAGAAAATATTTCTTTTAGATTTTTTTAGACAATACGATTGTATATTAGCAACAAAGTAAGAAAATAACATTGCTTTTATTATGTTTCAGGCGTATCCTAAATATGCATATGATTATTCAGTAAAAGACCCCCACACTGGTGATCACAAAACCCAATGGGAAACTCGTGATGGTGATGTCGTTAAAGGTAAAACAGAATTAAAATCTTAATGTTATTAAAAAATAAAGTAAAAAAAATAAACAATCAGCAATAAAAGACTTGGAGCAGGCACAGCAGAGTTTAAATATGGTAGGTTCTGATTTTGCCATATTTAGAAACGCATAAACACAAAGAGCATATATATATATATATATATATATATATATATATATATATATTATATATATATATATATATATATATATATATTCGTTTATTCACAAAACAAGCTGTATAATTGGTTGGTGGCTAAAGGAATCGAGATTAGTTTTTAGATTAGTATTTTTTTTTATTTTATACAGTATATTATGTTAGCGGGAATCAAATTTGGTCAGAATAATCAGATTATTTTTTTTTTTTAATCTTTTGTTTAGGTGCTTACTCACTCGCTGAACCCGATGGCACCACTCGCATAGTGGAGTATACGGCTGACAAACACAATGGTTTCAATGCAGTTGTCAAGCGAATAGGCCATGCTTATCATCCTCAAGTTTACAAAAAGATATATAACAGTCCTGGTTACTATAGCTACCACTAGATGGCGTTGTAATATCTAATAACATAAGATCTAACAACTTTAACCAAAAAGGTACATCAAAAGGCAATAAGTATCTGTGATATTGCAAAAATAAAAATATAAAATAGTCTACAATAAAATTTTACTCCATTGTTTTGTACGTTTATTGTATAAATATTAATTTATTATTTTAGTTAAAAGTTAAATAAAGCTTTTTACTTCATTTGTTGTTTTGTTTTTCTCATGATCTTTGATGTTTGATTTATATACATCGTTAATTTATTAGATAATATCCTTTTTATGTATTTGTAATAGAGAAGTATACTTGTAATCAAGTAGATGGCGCTTATTTATTGTTAAGACGGCTAAGAGATGTCGTTATAAGCCCGTTATTACAAGTTTTTCGTTAACATGCTTGTATGTATATCTCTTTGAGTTTCCTATTTCCTTTTCAATATTTTTGATGACAGTATAATAAAATTGTTTACATAACTTTGATTTAATAATAGAGTCAGAAGGTGACCATATAAACTTAAATACTCAGCTAATTATTATTAAATAAAAGCCTTTTATAGGAAATGTATTTACTCGTACATTCATTCACTTTTAGAAGTAAACACTGCAACATAATATTCAAAATTCAAATTTAGCTTACATAATTTTAGAATGATTTTTAAAAAGGAAATGAATGAGGAAATTTTAATATTCAAGTCTTCCTGGCTTAATTTATCACCGTTATATAAAGAGCTCGAGCGTGAAACATAATGAATTGGTCATTTATGGAAGTTAATAAATATGAAAACTCTATTAATTTAATACTCACAGCAGTCAATTTAGCACTAAATACATTGTGTGTATAAAGAGATAGAGTAACAGCAGTACACTTAAGTAACGTGACTTAGCCTTAATTTGGATACGAATCAATTTTTTTTTTGAAGAAATAATGATTTAGTTCGCCCATTTATGAAATGAAACTATTCAAACTTATAATTTCTTTAGAACGATTTGGTGTTGTTACATAAAATATAGTTACTAGTTCACTCAGAAATAAAAGTGTTAGTTATTAAAATAAATTATTTATAAAAAAAAACTTCATCTACCTGTCAGTCTGTCTGTCTGATAAATTTCAGATTTCTGTTTCTCTTTCTCCAGTAATTTCTTCTTATAGAACATGGAAAGCGGGTGTGATATTTATTTATTTGAAAAAAATAAAATAAATAAAATAAATTTAGAGGGTATGCACTATGTAAATTATGTTTTTTGCTGTTTTATGTTCGTATCGATTTTTATAGGTAAATAAAACATTGAAAACTAGCTTTAACTTATACATATACAAGCCGCACAGTGTTTAATGAAGATATGTTTAGAGATATAGGCAATAAATTTATATTAAATTATGGAGCTATAAAACTAAGCAATTCAAGAATAAAATGTAAGCAGTATGACAGTTAGACATAAATATGGCAATTTAGAACGGTATGCACTAACTGTACTACTGCGCACACGCAATTATTACATCTAACGCATTCACTTTCGTTGATTTGCATGCTCAGTTGAGTTTCTGAAATATCAACATCAATTGTATTGAAATCGATTATTAAATATAAATAATCAAGGTTTTGGCTTGAGAAATATTAAATAGACAAAAAATATGATTAGATACTTCAGTGTAAGGAATATAATGTACTTTTCTCTAGCGATAGAATATTGAACTAATATCAGGTAATACTAGAGTCAAACTAAACTAATATTAAATTCGCACATAACACTTTCAATCAAATATCAAATCAAATATTCTTTATTGCACACTATTATTGTACATTACATAGTTAAAATAGAATCAAGAGAAATAGTACAATCTATATAAGCCTTATCGCTAGAGAGCGATCTATTCTAGGCAACCTTTGGGCAGAGAAAAAGAAATACAGAGGGAAGGGATGCAAACAAGTAGATCTACAAATGAATACATAAAGAGACAAACAAATAAATATATACATATATAGACGTTTATTGATATATACATTGATACAAACATACATAACTACATAGATAATTAATATTTAAAATAATTTTTGATGATTATTATGATAACCTATTCATTAACCGCGAAATTTTAAAGGAAACGAGTTAAAGTATTAAAACAGTAAAATTACACTAATTTAATATTCCAACTACGCAATACTAATATAATAATGTATATAAAAAACGGATAAATTTTGTAAGTTTGTATGTAGTGGATAATACTTAAAACTACTAATGGACTTTTGAAAATCTTTTACTAATAGGAAGCTATATTACCATCGAGAGCTATAGGCATTTTTTATTCCAATAAAAATGTATCTGCTGTCAGTAATCATAATAATTTTAATTTAACTCGGAAAAAAGGTTGTTGAGTTACGTTCTTGGCTATTGTTAAGCACTCGAGCGAAGCGAGAATAATTTGCTAGTATTTAATAATTATAGTTTTAAAAAGTCGTAATCCACGTGTTATAATTCGTCAAAACCAATCAAATTCCTATATTATAATTCCTTATACTTGAGGGGTTTATTAGTAGTCAGTGAGTAGCGTCTCTACCTACTGCACAGTTGCATCATTAGAATCATCATCACTGAGTATGCAGTGTTTAACCCTTTAAAAATGGTATTAAATAGTAAATTTAAAGAATATACTAGATACCTACCTTTGAATAGTTTCTTAGTTATTTGAATAGTTTAGATCAAATCAACTCAATAAAACCAATATCATTGGTATTACATACATTTGTAATATTAAAAGTTGGTTAAATTCATCTCTAATATTTGTTTACATACATAGTTATAAGTGAAGCTAATAAAAATGTATTAAAAATGTGTTGTGTGTTTCCAGAACCTTCATAGATAAGAAATCTTTATATAATATTTCATTAGTAGGAAAGGTGAGATCATACTGTAGCACAGACTGTTTTGTTGAAGCTAAAATCTTTGTATATTGATTATGAAGACAAAACGGGATTAAATAACGCTACTAATTGAATCACTTTTAATTTTCTTATAAACAAGGAACGATGGACGAGTTCTCTGTGTACTAACTTTCAAAAATGAAAAAAAAACTTATATTGAAACTAGCGGTCTGCTTCGGTTTTGTTTGGCTAATTAAAACTTCCCGATATTAGCTCACTATGAGGCTGGATTCTGAGAACGTCGAAATATGTACGTAATAAAATATGAATGTATGTAAATTGTGATAGTGGTGTATTACTTCTTAGCAGCTGAACGCACATTACACTTTTTAATAAGAATTTATTGACAAAATTTTTATTTTTCAGGTCTAGGGTGTCCAGTGGTTTGATCTGGGTGACAATGTCGGAACATGTAATATGATGATGAGATGAGATGGCTAGCGAATCACCCTAGCTCCGCTTGGGTTCGTCCCTAGTTACGTTTTAACGTTTAGTATAGATTTCTCAGGGATGAGATATTTTCCCGCAGTAAAAAGTATCCTATATATTGACCCGGGTAACCAGCTATCATAATACCAAATTTCATCAAAATCCCTCCAGTGGCTTATACGTGTTGCGGTAACAGACAGACAGACAAAAAAATCTAAAAACTATAGATTCAGCCTCTGTATCGATAATAATGTCTGTTTCAATAAGATTTTCCAAGAAATATTTAATGTACAGATTCGGCTTAGTTACAATTTTATTATATGTATAGATTAGTTCTTTAGTTATTCAAAAGTCATTATCCTGGAACCATATTAAAAGGCTATGTGGTCTTGTAGTTAAGGAAATTCATTGTATTTTCTATCCGGAGTGGGGTGGTGGTTAAACCATATGCCTATGGACAATAAGGTAATTAAAGATGGCGTACTATTCACGTGACAGTAATTATCGAAGTGTATGTTAGTGTGTATATATACGCATAATGTAGGTAGGACAGTGTGCGTTTATAAATAGGTAAGTGATGTACGTCGCTTGCCGTCTTCGAGTAGCCTCAACCTTGGATATGGACAGGTGTATGCTGTTTTGTAATAAATAATAGAAAAAAAAAATAATCTAGTAGATAGTGCATGGCGTAAAATATATAGTGGTAATAAACGCGTAGCGGAATATGGCTAAGTTACTAACGTTATGGGTAAGTATATTTTAATATTATAATATACTAATATTATACTAAATTTTGAATATACAATTTTGTTAAATAATATTTTTTAATTTAAAAAAATTGAATATAAAGTTAATTTAATAACTAATTGCTACACTAACTAGATCTCATTTAAAATTACCTATGTCATATGTGTATATACATAGTATTTACTATATTTGTATACATATATGTATGTACATACATATAAATAACATAGATTTTAGAAAATTAAAGGTAAAAGTTTTTTAAGTCTGAAGATTAGTATTGTAAAAACTTATAGAGTTAGACTTACATTATAATGTATTAAAAACTAATTTAATTTAATTAATTAATGCATATTTGTAAAATATTTCGTAGGTTTTTTTAGGAAAAATATTTCTTGCGATTGGTCAAGACCAATTTATGGACGAGTCCATAGGGGTACAACAGCACCAACCTAATGAAGTAAGTATTTCTAATTTTTTTACTTCATAAAATCTAATAAGTCAAATTGTATGTATTTATTAAAGCCATAGTAGCAAGTAGCTTTTTCTCAAATCACATTAAAATATAAGTGTGTTCTTTAAAATGAATAAAACCAATATATTTTATAATTCATTATTTTTTTTATTTTATAACAGCTTTAGTTAGGTTTTAGATAAAAGTTGAAATCTAAAACTGTAAAGCTATTAAATGTAACAATTTTATTTTAAATTTAATTAATTTTCCACCGACTTTTAGTAATTTCGATACCATTTGAGTAAGAGCACTAATTTACGAAATACTCGTTATGTTATGTCGCAGAGTACGCAAATATTGAAAGTGAGTCGATGTTGTAATATAATGTACCAGTTTTAGTATCGCTCACCCACTTTTCCCTATAACCTGTTTTATGTTGGTAAGAATTGTGCCACTTATATATCCTTCTTTCTTTTAACATTGTACTAAAATTATAGTGACATAACTACTAAATGGGCGTATGCATTTTTTAAATTGAAAAATTCACTTCAGAGCTACTTACACAAATACATATAAAATTTGTACATATTTCATCATTTTTAGTATTGTATTAGGAGTAAAAGTTAGAATAATTATATATAAGGAAGCAACAAGAGTAAACGATCTGTCATTGACATTGAGAGCGATGCGCCGGCGCACGTTCGCTCATCTTGAACTTGAGAAGATGGCCGCAGGCGAGTGACATTTAGCGACATCTGTTTACAAACATTAACCTGTTTGAGAGCATTGACCGAAGAAAATTATGATAATACTACAAAAATCTATTTACATAAATATTTCCTTTGAATAATATCAAGAAATTCAGATAAAAGTTGGCTTCGATTTATGTTTTTAACTCTTTATGAAGATTTCTCATTTACTTCGCATATATCGCTTATTATATATTATAATATAAATAACATTATAATATTTTTATACTTAATAAGCAATTGATTATAATAAAAGTTTAATTCATCAATGTCATGCGAACAATAAAGAGCCTCATAAAATTTAGTTGCTTGCAAAAAAAACTAAGAATGTATTCAAGAAGCGTATCGTGAAGGAAAGCGTGGAAAGTGTTTTGCTACTAGATATACGAAATGACATATTTACTCTCACGTCTTTTCAACTTGATTACACAAGATGCATTCCAATTTTATGGAAACTATTAAAAAACTCATTGATTATTCAGAATATAAAAGTATAATCAGCAAACATGCAATGAATTGTCATAATAAGTAACTTACGAAGTCAACGCACGCAACGTATCACTTCACACATTCCTTACCGTTTTTCTGTTCTTCCAATGTAATTAGGAGACAATTATACCGTTTTACACTTAATCATTGTTGAAAGTTACTGATACTTATTTCATGTTTAAGGAAGCTCCGGTCTATTCCTTTGGTTATGGCGTTGCTGATACACGAACTGGAGATGTAAAAACTGTTTGGGAAGCCAAAGAAGGTGACACTGTGAAAGGTTAGAATGTTAATATTAAATCATATTTTTAATCTTTATATTTTAAACAATACCATAATGATATAGTTTTAGTAGTAATAATAGAATTTCTTGCATATATAAAACAACAAAAACACTAAAAGTTATTTTAAATTTAATTATATAATTTATTTCTGTATATGGACTAATAAATAAAATGTTAACATTTTGCAATATGTTATTTAAAGGTCATTACAGCGTAATTGAGCCAGATGGGTCGATGAGGACTGTAGAATATTCTGCTGGACCAAAATCTGGTTTTACTGCAGTAGTCAATAATGAAGATTTTCCGATGGAAGCGACGGCTGAAGATGGCAAAATGGAAGACAAAGCATTAAGAGACTATGATAGATATTATGATTTTTCAGAGGATGAAGATATAGAAACTTCTTTTAAAACTAATGAAAGAAAACGAAACCGAAATCCATACGATAAATTATTCAAAGATTATTCATTAATGAAACGACCAAAATACCCTTCTGACTCAGAACCTAGTGAGTATACTCATAGTTTTACTATAAATCATCCTCGGGACGAACTAGAACCTGAAGCAAGCGCTCAAAGTCATGTCGGATTTAAGTTTGATCCAAATTGTAAAACAAGATACAAGAAAATAAAAAATAATTTGTACAATAGTGGACACTTAGACTTCCGAAGGCAAAAATATCCATCTCTAACATCTGATACTTACGATAGTGGTTACGATAAATATGTGAGTGACGCATCTAATATGGAAAAGTTAATTCACAAGTATAAGCATAATGATGAATATACACCACCAAAACCAGAAGAATATGATTGGCCATCAACAAAACATAGTTATTCTGGTATACTAGAGTCTCCTCAGGTCGATAATACTTATAATGATTACACACCTCCTCGGCCTAAAAAAAAGTATAAGCCTGTAAAACCTCAAGAACACTATACTAATGAGGAACTAGATGATTATATTTTAGTTCCTAAAAGGAAACACAAAAATCGTCCGCGAGTGGCAGAACCCGAATATGAACCAGAAACAGAGGATGAAGTTGATGAGAGTTATGAAGATGACCGATACCGTAAACCTCCTCGAACGCCTGCTCACAAGGAAGTCGTACGAAAAATTATTAAAAAGAAAAAACCTGGTATAAATATTTTAGATATATTTGACATTTAAGTTGTTACATACAAACTAGAATAAGTATTAAAAGACTTTTATTTTTAATAAATTAATATTTTATGCGACAGCTATTTGCCTAAGCTGTGCTAATCTAGACTGTCTTTTTAAAGTACTGTAATATGTTATATAAATTATCTTTTTAAATAATCTTGTTCATTATTTAATTTATTTTAAACAATGGTTCAAGACTTTTATATTTATTAAAAAAATTAAAAATTAACGGTTTTTGTTTAACTATTTACTGATTTTACTTTCTCTTTAAATACTATAACATTTTTAATTGAGCTATAAAGAATTTCGACCATTAAAGGTTTTATTTGTAATTAATTATTCGAGCATTATCATGATTTTTTATAAGTTAAAATAAACGTATCTTAATGAGCTTCTCAAAGGAAAATAAAAATAAAAATTAATAGTTTAAATATAGTATTGCAATGTAATTATTTTTGACGGGTCGATATCAGTTAAAGGCGCTTGTGCAACCGATCTCACAATGATAGTGAAAGTAATGAAACTGGAGCGAACGGGTGTGTAGGCTATGTATTACCTCACAAGGACGTTCAAACTATTTTCCAGTATAATATGCTAATGGTGTGGTTTTTATATTTTTAAACGGATGTAAGATTTTTTTTTCTTTTTAAATATAAAATTACACCAAAAAACATTATAAGATCTTAAGAATGACTTTATCTTGAAATATATTTGGAGCCACCCTTAAGGTTTGAGGATTGAGTATCTTTCATATCTGTCCAAAATTCGTAGTATAATTATTCCTCAAATATAGACCCTGGTAAATAAAGACATTATAATATAATTCAAACCTTCCTAAATATTCTCATTTTAAAATTCTATACATTTCACAATAACCTTGTTGTTCCATTAAAAAAAACGGTCAAACGTGAGTCTGAATCACACACTAAGGGTTCCGTAGCATGAAACCTTAAAATAAGCGTATAAGCACGAGAACAGTCGTATCTTTTGATTGCGTTGATTTAGAAGATTGATTTTTTCACAGATCTTAGGGATTGCAAACCTGAGTATTTGATATTAATTTCAACTTGATACCTGTACGGGTTCTCTTTCTTAGAAAAATGTTCTTGACAGAAATACAGGCAGACAGACGGGCGGATCCTATAATGATTCACATATTCCTATAAAAAGGGTCTCGCATCAAATCAATTAAAAATCACTTCTCAAATCTCACTTCATTTCGTGTCCAAAATGAACTTAATAAAATATAAAAATATACATATAAATATAAAAAAAAATCTTTGTGGCGCGGGACTCTCCATATTCGGAACAAAAAGTAGGCTATGTCCTTTTCACCTTGATTCGACATAATATAGGTTTTATTATTATTACAACTTGTATAAAATTTACAGATTAATTCATTAAGTATTACCAAAATTTGGTAAATATGTCACGTAAACATTTATTTTATTATTAACTAGGGACTCACCCTCGCTTCGCGGAGACAAATCTAACAAATCAAAAACCATGAAAATCGGTCCAGCAGTTCTTGAATTATAAGTGTTGTAACAAGCCCGACTCTGTTTGATATATATATATATATATATATATATATATATATATATATATATATATATATATATATATATATATCGATCGATCAATGCTGTAAATAAAGTAGGTACCAGAGAAACAGAGTCAAAGAAAGTAAAAACAACGAAAATCACAGTTTTATTCTCTACCAGAACATACATACAAATGTAATTTACTTAATAAAAATACGTTGTTATAGTATTCATCCAGGCATTTTATAAGCGAATAAAATTCAAAGAAAACATTAAAAATGTAAATTTATTTTTGTTTTCACCAAAAGTATTAATTTGCATAAAATACTTACATAGACGTATAAGCATTATGAGAATAAAAACAAATAATGTTCAACAGAACAGCTAATTTTGAGTCAGACTCGCGCTAGTAGATTATATCACTAATCAACATAAGCTCATTTATTAACAAATTTTAAGTTTCGTCATTATTTAAATATTTATTAGCTTCGCGCCGCTGGAGACGTAGTGTGATAGTAAATGACCTTCCTCAATATATAATAATAGCCTTTAAAAACAAAAAAATAAATAAAATCCAATAGGCAGTTAGAGAGAATTTCAACAAAAATGAAATAATCTTTTCATCTATATAGTGTAAAAGTGTCTAAAATTTTCATATTTTTTTTTAAATAAATCAATTCTAACACAATTGATTTTTTTTAATATTAAGATTTATTATACTGTAAAGTTTTGTATAACATATCAAAACTACCACTTTTCATACATAATTAAATTAAGTATTATTCCATATATATTATCTTTTTACGTTAAAAAGTTCCGGTATGAACATTTTTAATGCTGCGGATATCCGTCTACAGAATATGAATGGAGAAATTATGAAAAGCAAAGAAGTGAAGAAAGCGGGAATTACGCACATTTACGATAATGTGCGTGGTAATCACTTTGTTATTTAGTTTTTACGGTAATTGATCTAATATTAATTCATAACCAATTTAAACTTGTCAATAACTCGAAATTCCTTTAATTCATGAATAAAACAATTTACAAACCAATCAAACTAATAAGAACTAGAGTAATAAGTTATTTATAAAGTCAGTCGTGTAATAAAATATTTTATTTATTCTATATTCTATTAATAGCTTAAAAATATTGATTAATAAAACTATGAGCTTAATAAGCACTAACAAAGTAATAATTTAAAGTTTTTTTGGTGCGTCCAACTAATAGATAGGCATTGGTAGCCCAGTGGTAACCCGCTCGCTTGGAAAATCGAGTGAAGCGGGTTCAAATCCCGAGTCTCTAATATTTTCATGTGCGAATCATTTTCACCATGGTTACCACTTGTCTTACGATTGAGGAACCTGCATGTCTGAACCTGCATGTCGGAATCTAGTAGGTTTTCGAAAGACATGTAATGTCCGCCCGCCAACCCGTACTTGGCCAACGTTGTGGAATACGGCCTGATCCCTCTCGTATTGAAGGGAGACCCATGTTCAGTAGTGGGACGTTAAAAAACGGCGGAATACAACAGACAGCTATATATATTTATAGTTTAGTTTATCAAAAATCTAAAAGATATCTTATGTGATAAGTGACCTACTAATCATAAATAAATTAAAAAGGTTAATGTAGTCGATTTGGGCAGCTCTGAACTTCAACTTATGCGTAGTTCATTGAATCTGTCCAACGAACTAATATTCCACGGATATCACATTATATGTAGGTACATTAGAATCTGTTAGTTTCTAGTAGCTAGATTGTACGTCTATGGATACCAAGTTCCTTGGTTCGAGTCCCGGGTCGGACTAAAAACCGTTATTTTCACGAGGTTGGAGATGATAAAACTGATGAGATGATAATACTTATGTGGTTTGGTGAGTATGTGAATCTAGATTGGTTCTATGCTTGATATCTCATCAGTCGTGTCGAATTGTCCTCCTACCGAACATTGGGAGTTAAATTAATATAATATTATATAATAATATGGTCTACGCAGAAGATTAAGCAGTCTCAGCAAGATTGATTGTAAGATTGGATATAAGGAAAAAAAACCTGTAACCCTGCCTATAACAGCTAATATCAGCTTTCTTTATCTCTAGATGAGAAATCATGTTAATTTTTACATTCTTATATTTATAAAATTAGTAAAGAGAAATTTATATCAGTGAAGAAATAAATTCTTATTATTATTTTTTCCTGTAAGTGTGCGTACTAAATACAGCTTAACACTGTTTTTAAGAAAAGTAGAATTCTACGTGATATTGGCGATATAAGCTATTAAATTGAATGTGAAAATTGAATTGAAGTTTTTTTTTTATGTTGGCAGCCCTAGTTAAGATAACGCCCGAAATTGATCAAACTAAGTGTCTCACTAGTTTTATGTTTAATTCAACATACGCATGTGGTCGTGAACATTCACCAGGCGCGGCCATGACACGACAGCTATTGTCGCAACACCGAGACCACTCTTTCGTTTTACCCTTTAGGCTTATCCATATCGTTCTAGTTTGACATTTATAAGTTCTATAACAGTTACCTTGTACACGTATGTGGGGTTTTAAAAATTGAGGGCATTTACAGATACGCTCTCTAAAACGCAATTATTTATTGCTTGCCACCTCCTTTTATGTTATTATATATAGTTTTTATATTAGACAATAGACATAACATAATTAAGGTTTATTATTATGTAATGCTACGAGTATTATTATGGTTTGGCGTTATCCGATATAAAATAATAGTTTAGATTTAATTATTGATTCTATTTTACTTATAAACGGCATATATGTGAGTTATAAAAATATTTGTACAGTATTCGTTTGAAATATGCATAGCCGAATATTCGGTTGATTGACAAAATAAATATTGACGATTGCTTGTTAGAGCATAAATCACAAATACATATTAAAATGGAGGAGCGTTAGAAGCCACAATCTAGTTATCTCTAATCTGCTCATCTTTTGAAAATTGAGAAATAAAGAAATATTGAATACTATGGTGCCCTCAAAATTCGAACCAGTGATCGAATGTATTCAGAACTTTTTTAACGTCCCATTGCTGGATACAGATCTCACTTGACCAAGTGTGCATTTACGTCTTCACATGCCCAACGAAAACTTAGTAAGACATGCAGGTTTACTTACGATGTTTAAGTCGTTTAACCATCACCGTAAGGCAAGTGGTAATCATGTTAGAAATGATTCGCACATGAGAATATCAGAGGTGCGAGACCCGGGATTTCAACTTGCTTCACTTGGTGTCCTAAGCAAGCAACTTACCACTGGGCTACCACTGTCTTATAGCTACCGAACATGTAGTACTAATTACAAACACGACAATTATCTACACACTTGCGTGCATTTATTACAGGCTTATTGTATTTATTTTAAATACAGTAGATATAACTAGTTTGTCTGATCTCATACATCAAGATTTTATCTAAAATCTTTGGATATAGATTTCATATAATTATTATTATGCGTACGTGTACATAATTTAGCTTACTGCTGTTTAAAAAAACATAAAATAGCAGCTCAAGAATCCTAAGTTCATTATTACCAAGCCTAAGCGCTGACACCTAATCGACACCACATAATCTGTAATTTTAAATCTGTGGCGATATTTTCTCGAGGTATTCACAAAACACTTAAAGTAATCAAATAATACTATTATTATTAAAATATGATATAAATATAATATTAAATAAATATTAAATTATAATAAAATATTATAAAATAATTATTTAACTTTTTTGTGTAATTTGTAGGTCTATTAATTTTAGTATATTCACATTCAGTTTATTTTATTTACTTGTTTAAGTTTATGTAACATTTAATATAGTAACAGATAACAATTTAATAAAAACCTTTACTTATTCATTTACTTTGCGCCTAAAAAGAGATTTCTATTGCGATACAATGTTTTAGTAGGTCAATAGCCATTCAATAGCTTTGAATACATTATACTTAAATGTATCTCGTTGAATGGGTCTTTTGTATTTATTGTATTTGCAATTTTGATTCAATGGAAATTGAGATAGAGACTAAACAATTTTATCCAAGAGAGCATCTAGGTAATATTTTTTTAAATTAATTTATTACTTTTAATGTAGTGATTGAAAAACATAGCTACGAGTATAATACACTTTTATTGAATTCATCTATACTAATATTATAAAGAGGTAAAGTTTGTAGTTTGTGAGTTGGTGACGTTGTAGGGGGTAATCTCTGGATCTACTGAACCGATTTAGATGAAATTTGGTAACAAGATAGTTTGAGACCCTGGGAAGGACATTAAATAGTTTTATCCCGGAAATCATCCCTTAAGGGGGTGAGAATGGGGATAAAAGTTTGTAGGGGGAGCAAGCTAAGGACGAACCCGAGCGAAGTGAGGGTGAGTTGATAGTCTATACTATTTTTATTTTATATCATCATTCAACAAGCGGTTAACGGTTGAATATTTTTTATTCTTTAGGTACTAGCGGTTCATCCTCGCTTCGCTCGGGTTCGCCTCTGGAAAAGCACAAACAGATCTATCCCACGGGAACCATTCATTTTTCCGGGATAAAACGTAACCTGTTGTTTGACCGGTAAAATAAGATATCAGCATACCAAATTTTACTAAATTAGGTGCATAAGTTGTTATGTTCTAAGCTGTATAAATTATTATAGTCTTTTCAACTATCCCACGGGAACTCTTTAATTTTCGGGATGAAAAGTATCTTAAACGTTGACCTGGGATATAAGGTACCACCATGCAAAATTTCACTTAAAATCGATTCAACAGTTTCGGAGATTAGCACGTACAAACAGACAAACAGACAGAAAAATAAAAAAAAATGAAAAAAACTATTTTATTACAGTATAGACAAACAAGAATGGAGGTATAACTTTGTTTAATTATTTAAAGTATATGAATTAATGTGACGTAGTATAACGTATATACATACATATTCTTTCTATACAAGCTTCACTCGGCATTTTGTGAATTCGTGTTTTTCGGAAAAGATGTATAAATTGCGATTTTTTTTCAGAAAAGATACCTACTCATATGTATATTGCATATGTAGATATACTTAAATCAAAACCTTATCTAAATACAAAATTTTATCCAAATTTGTATATACCCAAGAATCGCTCATTTAATATTATAAGATTATATATATATATATATATATATATATATATAGCTTTTCAAATTCTACTTTTTATAATATGAATAATAAGCAATAACAAAGTCGCACTGCCCGTTCAATGTAATGAGAATTTATATGTTTTTTTTTTTTTTTTAAATAATTAAGGCTAAAGTCCACAATATAAGGTTACTACTGATTAAAAATAAATAAATTATTTTAATATAAGTATCTCATTTTAATAACCTAAAAGGAAACGAATTTTAAAGTCCATTTTAAATATATTTTTTCTTTTTTGTCTTTTGTATTATAAAGGACCACCATGATAACATTGGTATATATAAAAACATACACACATTGCCATCAATTTTTTTAAAGTCAATCAACTTTATTATGTTCTGTTCTGGTGACCTTTATTTATAAATTAATTTCACCTGGTACATATCTTCTTCTCCCTGCCCGTTTCCCAATCACTTGGGGTCGGCGCAGTACATCTTCTGTACTGCTGATAAGATTTGGCAAAAGTTTTACGACCGGCCGCCTCACGCCTGCCTGACGTCAACCCTCCTTGGAAATGCTATTGTCTCTCTTTGTCTGAATGGTATCGCGGAAGTCTTGTAATTATTATGCACTTTCGGTTTTTTTGCCTTTTAAAACATTTTTTAAACTATTACTGAAATTTTTAATGTTATTTTCGGTTATATTTTAAAATAAATTTTGGTTACATAATAAATTTTGTTTTGACTGTTTTGTTTAAATTATTAATTTTTTTCACGTTTATATGTTTTATATCAAGTGATTCTACAAGAAGCCTACAAAAAATACTTATTAAATCTAATTAAAGATTAAACATTAATGATATTAATAAAATTATATCAAATCGCGTGCTAATTTAGCATTCGAAATAGAAAACATCTAGTTTAATTTTCAATCGACCTTCAGTGCATTAATTAACATAACTCGTTACACAGGATTTGCATAGCGCCGGTTAATAACACGATGAGTCACTGAGTGATGATAGCTTTAACATGCTAACTCGAACTGACACTTTGAAATGTTCAATTAAATTCAATTTTATAGTAAAAGGGCTCAAAAAGTGGCAGTTGAGCATATATTACTTCGCCAATGTCACGTAAAATAGGGAAAACACGAGAGAGATGAGTCGGTAAAATAAGAGAGACGATTAGTTAAAACTTTAAAATTTATTTTTTCAATTCAATTCTATTCAATTATTTTGTTCAGTGGCTTTTAGGAGTGTCGCTTAGGTACAGTTTAAGAAGAATTCATGTTGCGAGTTTGCGAGGAAGCTAACACTGGCATCAGAATATATATATAGAAAAATGTAAAATTTTAAATTATCCATATTTTCAGTACAATATAATGTACAAAAAAACTGGTCGTCATGAAAGTATAATTATTATAATTATCGAGCAGACCCCCGCGCGGCTTCGCTCGCGCTAAAACTACAAAAAAAGGTCTTTGTTCGATTTCTTGATATTTATGATTACTGCTACTGCTAGGTAGTAGCATGATGATATATAGCCTATAGCCTTCCTCAATAAACGGGCTATCTAACGCATTATATTTTTTTCATATCAGATTAGTAGTTCAAACAAACAAACAAACTCTGGTTAATATTAGTATAGATTACACTATTATGCTTTAGAATAAAGTGCAACTGCACACGGATATCGCCTTATTGTACATTTAAAATACCACCGAATACAGATTGTGGTTAGGTGGTCAATTAATAAATACAACTGCTACAAGAATTACAAGAATTACTTTATTTATATTTAGGAATTATTGAAAGTACACAGGTATTATACCTATCATACTAGCGACCTTAGTATAATACTAGCGACTCACCCTCGCTTCGCTCTGGTTTGTACCTAGCTTGCTTCCCCCTACAAACTTTTATCCCCATTCTCACCCCCTTAAGGGATAATTTCCGAGATAAAAAGTATCCTATATCCTTCCCAGGGTCTCAAACTATCTTCTTACCAAATTTCATCTAAATTGGTTTCGTAGATCCAGAGATTACCCCCTACAACGTCACAAACTCATTTTACCTCTACAATTTTAGTATAGTTTTTATATAGTAAAGTTAAATATAAATTTGAAATAAATAGTAGTTACTTCACTTTAATAAATACATATATTGGAATCACGCATGAACAAAATAGAAAACGCTCTAATTCTGATAGCTCATGGTAATAAGACGAAAGTTGTTAATTTATTTCTCAAAGCACGTAATACTGTTTATCTTTCTACGTAACTGACTATAGCATTTTATTCCTTCCTTCGATTAGCAAATGTTAGATCTATTTTATTCACTTATATTGTTATTACATTTGCTTGTATCAATTTCACGTAAAATATTTTAAAAACGTAAAAGGCCTTTTACTCTTGGCATGAAAAAACCACCTGTTACTTTCACCCTTATCCCGTTTCCGCTAGCGAAAGTTTTTTTTTTAAATCGTTTAAGCCTGAGGTCTAAGTATGAGGTACTGAATTAGGTTATACGTATTTTTTGTGTGTTTTTTGTGCACGATACATATTACACGATATCTTCACCTATTGTTAATTTTTTTCGTTATTTTTTTTAACTTTGGGGTACAATCTATACATATCTTAATGTCTCATATAAATATAAAAAAACTCAATTATTTATTTATGTAAACTTCTAATTTCTTTCTTATAAATTTTCTACAATAAAATGAAAATGTTAAATAAACCCATGTTATTTTCGCTCGAACACTTTAATTCACAGGAATGTCCCATTTACACCATACTAACTGTAAGCGGGTTCAACTAGACAGAAAATATAAATAGATATATTTTTATAATTATTCTTTAGAAAACGAGCATTTTGAAATCATAGCATGTCATGTTCAAACTATATTATGTTAGTCAAGGTTTATACTATGTTCATTCGTTACAGTAAATGCATTTTATTTTTCTATATTAACAAAATTTCATGAGAAAATATTTACATATTTTTACATTACACAATGAAGTTCATGTTGTGGCTAAATGGAAATTTTATTGATTTTACCCTAACTTTCTAGATTTCTATTAATTATAGAGTATAAATTATAATTCATATATAATAAAAATTTAAAAAGAAATGACTTCCAGGCACTAAAATGTTAAAAATAACTAAGCAGAGGTTTTCATTTAGATTAGATACCTAATCAGATATTTTCGAAGTCGGTGCCAACCGATGCAAAGCAAATCTAATATATGACGATATGTAAAATACATGTTTACCTATTAGATATTCATATCTTAAAATATTCTATACAGGCTGGCACCGACTTCGAAAATATCTGATTAGGTATCTATTCTAAATGAAAACCTCCGTTCAGTTATTTTTTACATTTTAGTGCCTAGAAGTCGGTTCCTATTTTGTTTTAAAAAGTTTTTTTTTTTCATTTTTAGTGTAGACGTAATAAGCAGGTAATTTGTAAGAAGAAAGTTTTTTAATAACATATTCGATTAAACAATTTATTTAGAATATATATTTATTGTTGATTTTTTTTTAAGCCGCTCGACCGATTTTGAAAAAAATTATATGGGACCACTTGGGAAGGATACCCTTTAAAAAAATTCAAATCGGTTCAGGCGTCTTCGAGTAATCGGTGAACATACATAAAAAACCTGACGAATTGAGAACCTCCTTCTTTTTGGAAGTCGGTTAAAAATAATAAGTAATTCCTTAACACTAGTTGAATGAAAGTGAATGGACTTTCTATACTATGTGAGTGTGGTAAAGAGGATCAAACCATGGATCTTCACATCATCCAGCGCTGCCCTTAATTTTGAGATCTCCAAACGTAATAGCGTCAGCATGAATACATATTCATACGCCAAACGTTATTTCCTACCTAAAATACCTCATTTTCTATACGATTAAATAACTAACACTTAAATAATCTATACATATAATAAAATTGTAACTAAGTCAAATCTGTACATTAAATATTTTTTGGGAAATCTAATTGAAATAAACATTATTATCGATACAGAGTCCGAATCGATAGTTTTTAGAATTTTTGTCTGTCTGTCTGTCTTACAGTCTGTCTGTCTGTCTGTCTGTTACCGCATCACGAGACACCACTGGACAGATTTTGATAAAATTTGGTATGATGATAGCTGGTTATCCGGGTCAACATATAGGCTACTTTTTATCGCGGGAAAATATCCCATTTCTGAGAAAAAATACAAAAACACAAAAACTTCATTGTAAGAGTATACTAATATGTAAAAACTAAGAATTAGGTTTTTGGTCATCTGAACGCGGGCGGAGCCGCAGGCAATGCTAGTATTTTAATAATTACCTTTTATGTTGTACGTAGATGTACTCGTATGTTACTCAATCACGCTAGAACGACTGAACGAACGGATCTGGATGAAATTTGGTACAGTGATAGATTATAATCTGGAATAGCCCATAGGTTATCCCTTTTTATCCCGGAAAAATGTACGGTTCCCGTAGATAGATTTGTTTTTGTTTTTCACTAGGGATGAAACCGAGCGAAACAATGCAATGGTGAGCCGCTAGCTTAGTATAAAGTTAAATATTAGGTATACTTTAACACAAGCGACTCGGTCTCATGTTCATCAATTATGAAAATTGGATAAATCAGAATAGATGAACAGATAAACCAGGAAAACAAAAAAACTTTTTAATATAATAATATATTATGAGCTTTTTTAAAGTTTTTCAAAAATATATTCAAGACCAGCATTGCCCGCGGTTCCGCCCGCGTTCAGATGACCAAAACCAAATTTTTAGGTTTTACACTTTAGTATACTCTTACGTTTTTGATTTTTTTCTGAGAGATGAGATATTTTCCAGCTGTAAAAAGTATCCTATATGTTCAAATTTCATCAAAATCCCACCAGTGGTTTTTTCTGTGATTCGGTAACAAACAGACAGACAAAAAATCTAAAAACTATAGATTCGGACTCTGAATCGATAATTATTTTTATTTAAATAAGATTTTCCAAAAAATATTTAATGTACAGATTCGTCTTAGTTACAATTTTATTATAGGTAGGTATGTATAGATTTCTTATAGATATTCTGTTTAATATACTTATGTATTTATTTTTAAAATGCACCAATTCATTCAAAGGAGTGCTTTGATTATTTGTAACATAATATTTTATTTTCATATATAAAAAAATATATATAAATACGTTTAAATTTACCTACTTATAATTGATATTGAATTAAACCTTCCACAAAAGTTGTTAATATCATAAGCTTGATCGCAATACTTTTATATTTGGTCTTACACGAGAAAGAATTTCTGACCTACTTTTGAACATAACCTTACTACAAAAAGAAACATTTTAGATATATTTTATTTTGCTATAAACGTCATTGACCAATCAAAACTAAATTAATATAAGAGTTTTTATATTCAAATGAATGTTAGTATAAGTCAATAGAAAAGTGTTTCCAATCAATAAATAAGTTATGAAGTCGATCATTGTAGAGTTTGATTTTGAACATTTGAAATAAAAGCGTGGTTGTAAAAAGAAAGCGAATTTGCACTGCTCTCTACATTTTTCATATCAATGACTCACGCCAATCATCAGCATAAAGTAAAAATATACTATCTTATAATATTAAATGAGCAATACTTGTCCATACTGTGAAAGTGTGTTTGTTTGTTTGTTTGTTTGTTTGTTTGTTTGTTTGTTCTTCATTCACGTCAAAGTGACGGATTGGCGAGATTTTTTCTGTGGAGATTTTTTTACCGCGGGAGATTACCTCATTCTCACATTAAAAAACATTATAATACAACCCACAACAACTCATCATACCTATAAATCTATACGTATATAATACATAGTCTATCTATTCCATACTAACCGTTGAAACGCACCTAGAGGGACGAACCCAAGCGAAGCGAGGGCGAGTCGCTAGTATATATATAAATATATTTCGGAAATGGCTCTAACGATTTGGATCAACTTTTGTATTTAGATAAGGTTTTGCCTCTTAATTTTATTTATATAAGTGTCTTTTCTGAAGAAAAAAAAGCAAATTTCATATCTTTTCCGAAAAAAATACGGTTTTACGGGAAATAATTACTTATAATTGATATAATTACTAAATGAATACGTGAAACTATGTACCTAGATAATACAATATCAAAGATTAAACAACATTAAAACATTTCGACTGTCTGTTTGTAACCACAAATTGACTGAAATGATATATTATGAATCTCTGGCATAACACGGTTATAAAATATAATTTTCACAAGGCTCGCGAAGTTTAATCTTTCACTTGCGGTGTTTTATCAAAAATATACTAACTCAGTTTCGTAAAAATGATTAAAAAAGAAAACATACCCTTAACCGATTTTAATCAAAATTTAACCGGTGGAGTGGGTGGGTTGTTATTTCAATTTCCGGTTGTAAAAAGTTACTCTTTGACGTACAAGGTTCTTAAGACATGAGTGAAAGCGAGTCGCTAATTAATTTAAACACAGTATAATACGAGCAATGTCATACGAAAAAAGTTCAATAAAATAAAATTAATTAAAATAAATTTTGAGTTTAGCTTAAAAAGAATGAGTTGAAACTTAAAAAAATATAATTAGAATTTTATTAAAAGCCATATGTTGAACATACTATAACTCGTTAAATACCTTATTTATTAGGACTTAATGGACACAAGGTAATTTAAAAGAGTAATGTTTTAGAATCGTCTTCTTTAACAGAAAACTTAAGAATGTACCAGTTAGTAACAGAAAACTTAAGAATGTACCAGTTAGTTAACAATGTAACAGTTGCCAGTGCCACTAAGACTAGCCATCTGCATAGTATATATTATAGTGCATAAGTGTGTGCGTAAATACAAATCTCTCTATTATTTTCATTCTGAAAGTCCGATGAGATGATAAATCGGCACGACCGGATAGAAATGTTCCGAGGTACAGACGAATAACACCATCGTATTACGAGCTACGGGTAGTTATTGATAATTGGTAGACAGTAAAACACAATAACAGCTATTTTAGGCTTAACCGAGACGCGAACCCAGGATCTTCGAATCTGCAGCCGTACACGCTAGCCCCTAGATCAATAAGGCAGTTTCATGTCTAACTAATTTGGTCATACGATGACGATAATTATATATTTTTCTCAAATATTCATTAGTACTTTAATATATGATTAATTAACTACATCAAATATATGAATGTAGAAATCAACTTATCTACGAGTGCATCAAAAAATTCTGCCTTCTTTTTAAGCACCTTCTGTTTTCTAAATTTCATGTTTTACACTATTTTAAATTTTATATATTTATTTTCATGTAATAAAGCAATTATCAATAGAACTGTACTTTAAAGTTTAATTTATTCCCTGTTCTATACTCATAAGTGTATAAATGTATGGTTCTTAAACCAATTCTTAGCCAGTTTAGCGCCGTTGTAAAGAATAGTGCGGATAAGATAAACATATATTGATTTAGATTTCTTAGAACTTGAATATTTTTTTTATATACAATATCAAATTCAGTCAAGTAATATTATTCAACAATAGCAGCCTTAACGTGTGCGTTTATGATAAAAAAGCATTATGATACAGAATTCCAAGTTCATATTCTTTATGATGTTACAACTTATGTCTTATTTCGCTTACGTACATTGAAATTATTATATGTTTTATTTTTCTTCATAAAAAAATGATAATATTAAATGTTATGTCCACTTTATTCTTACTATCTAGATTATTGCGGGCAGCGCCCATTATACATACTCACATAGTTTTGTGCGGCTACGACACCGCAGGCGGGACCTTAGGTCTACCTATAGGGCACAGTATTAATACAGCCTCTATATAAACGCCTGTTATCTCAGATTTAGGCACACATCAAATCCTAGTGCTTAGGGAACTAACGTCCTAATAGTAATAACTAGAGAAAATGTTCGCCAAGGTAAAAGTTTTATTTTTGCTGTTTTCTAAAAGCTTTTACTGAAAAAAGTTTTTTTTAGATAAAAGTTTTAAAATAAAAGTTGGACTTATACTTAAATAAACAATAGTATATGCATTTTCATTTAAATGTTTACAGGTAATTGTCACGTGCGCGCTTTTGGTGGTAGCCCAAGGTGGACTCATCGCTAGTCCTCATGGCGCTATTTCCTCTCAAAGCATAGTTCTTGGACATCCAGCACCTGCTATTACTGCACACGCCGTCGCCCCTGCACTGGCCGCGCCTGCTTATGGAGCTTATGGAGCTTATGGATTGGGACTAGGTACAGTAAGATTGTTTGTTTGACACAAAGTAAAATAAGTATTAAGTTTATTTATAATTATTATCGCAATTAAATTTGTAATTTCTTTTGAAAAATATGGGACCGAGTAGAAACGACCTATTTAGTTTTATTAAATAGGTTATTAAGGAAAACTATAAATATTTTTAGTGAATGACATGTATAGATTTTAGTTTAATACAATTTTTGATTTAGTGATAGCGATTTAAGAATAAGAAAATTAAGATTTTATCGAAGATCTTGCGTAAGCTGTATGTAATTCTCAAAATTTTGTACTATTAATTTATGTTAGCCAAAATTTTTGTTTAAATTAGTTTCATGTGTATGACACATACAACTTAAGTAATAAGAAATATTTTTATTACTTCATCAAATGTTTGAATTTCCGATTTAACGAATAGTTTCGAAGTAATTTAAAAATAGATAGAATTTCTTTTTTAAATACTTTTTTATGGTATACAGGTCACGGCGCTATCGTCTCCCACGCACCCGTGCTGCATGCGCCTGTGGCCCACGCCGTTGCCCCTGTTGAGGTTTATGTAAGTATATTACTTATTAGTTGCCCAAGTACTCTATATTAAAATTAATATTATATTTATTATTCATATCAATATAGAGTACTTGGGCAACCAAGTTTCGCTCGACGTTTTTTTATGTTTTTTGTGTTTTTATGTTTTTTTTTTTCGGAAAAAACATAAAAAAATGCGTTTTTTAAGACAAGACACTTATACAGATAAACTGAGAAAGCAAAACGTTATCTAAATAAAAAAAATGATCAAAATCATTACAGCTGTTTCCGAGATACACGAAATAAATCTATAACAAGAATTGCTCCTTTAATGTAAGAAGATTATTAAACGATCAAGAGAAACATTACACAATACACATGTTAAGTGCTAATAGGCCATTTTATGTGATTTCCAAGATCTAGGTCATTTCGATTTAGATTTTGAAATTGTTCTTTAAACATAGGAGATTTTGATCGAATATATTAATTAGTAATAAATCAGAATAACTCTTTTAATTTAATTACTGACAGAATAATATCTTCCGATTGTATCAATGTATTTATGAATATTTATTTGGCAAGTTCTGCATCTTAAACGGCTTAAAACATTCAATAGAAAAAGTAAATGTGTTGGAGAAGTGACATAGAGCATAGAATTTAAGTATGGCGCCTGAGACGTCAGAAATGGAAATTGGGGTGGAAAATTGTTTTTTTTTTTACGATTATAATATGAATATTAGCTAAAAGCTAAAAAATAACCATTTAAAAAATATAGAGTAATAATATTAAATATGTTCTTTTTATCACTTTTATGTATTTTGATTTAAAATACAAATTAGGTACATTAATAACTAGCTATCAATTATGTTGTGTTTAATTTTTCTATACTATTATTAGCGTGTTGTTTAAAATTAAATATTGTTATAGTCCCACCCCCGCTACCAATTTAACTATGGAGTTTCTGACGGCCACACCGGAGACCAAAAGAGCCAATGGGAAGCACGTGATGGTGACGTGGTAAAGGGACAATACTCCCTTGTCGAAGCTGATGGCACTGTCCGTACTGTCAACTACTCTGCTGATGACCACAATGGGTATGATTTTATAAGTTTATACTATATCCATACTAATATTATAAATGTGTTTGTTTGTTTGTTTATCTTTCTTTCATGTCGAAACGGCTTGACAAAATGGGGTGATTTTTGGTGTGGAGATAGTTGGAGGGCTCGAGAGTGACAAAGGCTACTTTTTACCGCGGGAGATTATCAAATTCCCACAGGAAAACACGCTATAATACAATCCAAAAAAATATTTATGATCAGAATTAATTCAAACTTGGTATTAATACTGTTCAATAAAAATAAAATAAATACATGTTTTAGCATTTTTCGAAATTCATCCTATAAGAGGGTGTAAAAGGGGATGAAAGTTTGTATGAAACTACCTTTTTAAAGATTTTTCATAGTTTTAGCGCGAGCGAAGCCGCGGTTTCTGCTAGTATCTATATATATATATATATATATATATATATATATATATATATATATATATATATATATATATATATATATATACTAGCAGAAACGAAAAGTCGAGTTGGTTACAACACTTATAACTCGAGAAATGCTGGACCGATTTTTATGGTTTTTGATTTGTTAGATTTGTCACCGCCCCGAATAGCAGAATAACTATTAAAACATCAGAAAAATTTACGAAAAAAATGTATATGGCTAACGCTGGCTAATAACTTTTTATATCTATTTAAAACATATCTAGGGACGAACCCGAGCGAAGCGAGGGTGAGCCACTAGTTCAAATATAAATTCACGCATTGATAGGGCTTTATAATGTACCATCCCCATCATAGAACAATTGTATAAAATGGGAATAAAACTTATTACTAAATTTCTCACTGTGCGCGAAAAGTAAAGCAAATTTTTACAGTACATGCCACGACTATATTAAAATAGTATAAAAATTTATTTCTTAAAAAAGTAATATCAAATTGTATTAACTAGATTGTTTCCGAGAAATAGAATTAGTATTATATGGATTTAAGCACAATTTAGCATGAGTTATTTTAATAATTATGCAATATTTAATTTACTTTAATTCTAGGAATAAAAGTTAAAGAAAAAAATACAAAGTTTAATTTACATACTCTATTAACAGTTAGCGATTATTATACTATAACAATAATATTGATAATTCGCTGTTCATTTTTCAGTTTCAACGCTGTAGTAAGCAGACACGGGCACGCGGCGCATCCCGCCACCGCTGCAGTGGCTCACGCCCCTATCGCTGTCGCCGCACATCTCGGCCACGGTTCTCTTCTCCACGGCTAAAATCCTGACAACGACATATTTATTGCCTATATTTACTTAGAATAAGACAGAATGCGACAATGTAACTCGAATGCTTCGTGGTAATGGTACAACGGATGGTCCGCTTAGAGGCACAGCGTTTCATAAGGTGTATCCGACATGGGACGACGGCCCAAGACTTCACAACCAGTACCTCCTTATAGGTGCTAACTTTTGTATTATAATTTCTTTTAGTTTGTAAGTCTTTTACCGTTTTCTAACTTAGTTAAGGGTATACATTTTATGAAACGTTAGACAATGCCTAAGGGGTGCTTGGCGAAGGCTCCAGTTTTGCTTATTATGTAATATACTTTTTTCATATACTCCCTGTGTTTCATTTAATTTATTTAGTTATGCAAATGTTGCTCAAATATTAAAATATCCTTATGGTTTTAAAACAACACATTCTCCAAACGAGTTTTTTACCCTACTTATTACCGAATGTAATTACTCACAACTTATTAACCAGCTTGTCAATCCAAAACGAGATCTTAAGAAAGAATATAAAAAGCTTCCACTGAATGAAATTATTATCATTCACCTGCGAAGTTCACAATCATATACAGCCACGATGATCTCTAAAGTAAATATTTTATACAATTTATTCGAACTATATTTTTTTTTAAATTCTAATTAATTCAAATTCTAATATTTTGATCTTTTCAAATTTTATTTTAACTTTTAAATTTGTTTAATAATTAAATAATTTAGAAATTCTATTTATATATCTTAACATATGTTTTTTTCCAGATAATTTTATTTACAACTGCGCTCTTAGCAGTAAATGCTCAACACGATTCACACGGACATGCTACATCTTCGCAATCCTTTATTAGGCACGAGGGTTCACATAACCAACATGGATATGGGCACGAACAACCCATTGCTTATCAGTCAGCGTATCATCATCCTATCGCAGTTCAACATGCTCCTGTCCATGGATCAGTAACAATTCAACACGTTGCTCCTGCATACCACTCAGAACCTACTGTACATCATGTACAACCAATCATACATCACGCTCCTACCGTCCATCAAGCTGTGCCAGTTCCAATCGTCCATCACGCTGCTCCTGCCATTCAACACATTTCTCCCATTGTACACCACGCTGCCCCCATTCAACATTCTAGCAACTACCACAACGAAGGACAGTCCGGTCATGGACATGAAGAGTACCACGTAAGGAACTCGTTTGAAACTTAATACAATTATAATTTTCTTCATTAACTTTTACATTTTTGTCTAATAAATATATTTTTATATCTACAGTCACACCCTAAGTACGAGTTCCAATACAGCGTAGAAGATCACCATACTGGAGATATCAAATCGCAGCAAGAAGCCCGTGACGGCGACCACGTGACCGGCTACTACAGTCTACATGAGCCTGATGGTTCAGTGCGCACTGTACACTACAATGCTGACCACCACAGCGGGTAATAATCATTTATTGTATTGTATATGGTTTCTGTTCGAGTTGAGAGAATTAACTTTTTTCTCGAAGCAAGTAATAAAATACTTTGGGGTTTTACCGTTGTACTCTCTATCTTATAAGAATGAATTTTATATAAGTTTTATATCTTTCAGATTCAACGCTGAAGTACACAACTCCGGACCATCAACCCACGTACAGCCTGCACATCATAGCGAACCTCATTATACTCTTTCTCATCATTAATAGATATGATTTAATATTAAGAGTATGCTTTACTAATGAATGTGTAATGTCATAAAATATATAAGTAACTGTAACAAAATATTAAATAAAATTTAATGAAAAATACTTTACTCTTTTAATTATATTTATATAAATATAACTTCTAATCTATTGCGTTCAGTTCCATTTATAAGCAACGTTGTACAGTTTTATAGACTCCTTATTCATAAACGCTCATATTATTCATATTGCTCATAAACACTATTATAAAACTTCTCTAAATTTCATTAAAATTTAACAATGTAAACTGAATTATAATAAAATTGCATTTTTTATATACAAAAAACTGAAAGAAATATTTATGAGCAAATCTATAAAACCCAATAAAGAATACAAGCATAAGCAATAAAATAATTTTTAGTGAGTCGTATTTTTAACAACAACAAGTTAAATTCAAGTAAAGAGGACGAATATACAAAATTCACTGATACGTAAAATTAATCTTACCAAAACTTAATATTAAGTAAATAATAATAATAACAAGTAATGTAAGGAAAGGGTTGCTTAAATAAATGTTTAGTTCTTTTTTTATAACAACAAAAAAAAAAATAAAAAAAAAACATTTATTCTTTTTAACTTTTTAGTATATATAGTATAGTATTTATGATATTGAATAACTAATATAGTAGTTTTTATCTAAATTACAAATGTTTTATTAATAGAACTAAAAAAAATGTCTTTGAAAACTTTTTTTATTTATTTAAACATAACAACAAGGAGGAGACGTACTCCATAGATATAATTATGCTTGCTCAATTAATTTTAAGTGATTAGTTTTAACGGTTAGATAGACTATATATTATACATATATACATAGGTATAAAGAGTTGTTGTGAGTTGTATTATAACGTGTTTTCCCGTGGGAATGAGATAATCTTCCGCTGTAAAGAAACCTGTGTTACTCTCAAGCCCTCCAACTATCACGAAACCAACTTCCACAAAAAATCACGCCAATGCGTCCGTCACTCTGTTTTGAAATGAAAGAAGGACAAACAAACACACTTTCACATTTATAATATTAAAAAGTATAGATAATAGCTAGTCGATCAACTTCATCTTCAAACACTAGAATCAGAGTCCTTGTCAAAATATATCAGACTAGCTGCTCACCCTCGCTTCGCTCGGGTTCGCCTCTAGAAAAACACTAATGACAGATCTATTGATTGCCACGGGAACCGTTCATTTTTCCGGGATGAATAGTAACCTGTTGTTTGACCGACAATATAAGGTATCAGCATGCTAAATACTAAATTAGGTGCATAAGTTGTTGTGTACTAAGCTGTATAAGATATTATAGTTTTTTAACTATCCCACGGGAACTCTTTAATTTTCCGAAATGAAAAGTATCTTAGATGTTGCCCGGGGATATAAGATACCGTCATGTAAAATTTCATTTAAATCGGTCCAATAGATTCGGATTTTAGCCTGTACAAACTGACAAACAGACAGAGAAACAAAAAATTGAAAAAAATCTGGATTTGTTCTATTTGTACATCCCCCTGACTCGGTTTTTAGCATTTTTTTTCTATATACAGACATTCGATCTCTACAGTTTTATTATAGTATAGATGTGAGTAAGCTCGGGGTTGCGTTGTTTTAATACAGAGTTCCCTCGGCCACTTTTCGGATCCATTATCAGATTAGCTGCATGGCATGATAATAATTTGTAAAACCAGGAAGTGGATCATATTTAACTTGATAGATTTGATATAAACCAGACAGACACAATCTAAAAGTTGTGCATCGACTTAAAATTTACTTTTAAAAGAATAATTATTTAAGTTACAAGTGCAGCTTTTTCTTGATATTGGCGGAGATATTGCGTAATATACTCAAAAATTCGAATCGAGTACTTTCTTTTTTGAAGACAACTAAAAATAGAACTGAGTGTATACTAAATAACTATTAATATAAGCAAGAAATTACTGTATGAATATTTGTTAAACAGACGGTGGAAATGGGGGTCCATTTTAGCCATTTTGCTGTTACGCAAACCGAATATAATAATGAAAATAGAATAATGAATAATTATTCATGAATATAATATCTTTTTTTTTACTGTGGGATTAAAAATAACAAAACAAAATATAACTAATTTCCGTTAAAATCAATCGAAACGAGTAGCTTATAGTCATGCCAGAGAACAAATTAATAATATCAAATGATAGTTAAAACATTTACTTAGTTTTGCTCTTCTACGTGACATTAGCGAAGTAAATTGTACCCAAACGGTACTCCTAGAAGCCACTTCAACAATTAATTAAAACACACCCAATTGAATTCATTTTGCTCTGAACCAGGGGTAGTTAACATTCCTTGAATTATTTTTTTCTTTCTTTCTTCCCTTATTTATATGAATATATTACAATATCTCTTTGTAATGTATTTGGCTATTCTGGAAAATATGTACAAAGAAAATAAGAAATAGAAGAATATCGTGAAACGAATGATAAGCTACTAAGAATACTGTTAGCATGCAGTTTGTGTTGGCGTCAAAATCTAAACATATAAAACCTTCTAGGTATCAATAAAGCGAATAAATTCCAAACAATAATTTGATCATGTTATACAATATAGTAATGTAAATGCGGGAAAAACTTTAGTTAAAACAACTACCACAAAAACTACACCTCAACAATAAAGCCATATATTTCTCTCTCTTTCGTTTTGAATAATTGAAGGAAATAGATTAGTTGTTGTATTAATGTAAAATATAAATAGAAATAAAAGGATCAAATATGTTGCATTAAATTTTATTTAATACTTTTTAACAGTTACTCACACATATTTTATGACAATAATTTTTATAAGATACTCTTAATATTATTAAATGAAATCTATTAATGATGAGAAAGAGTATAATGAGGTTCGCTATGATGTGCAGGCTGTACGTGGGTTGATGGTCCGGAGTTGTGTACTTCAGCGTTGAATCTGAAAGATATAAAACTTATATAAAATTCATTCTTATAAGATAGAGAGTACAACGGTAAAATCCCAAAGTATTTTATTACTTGCTTCGAGAAAAAAGTTAATTCTCTCAACTCGAACAGAAACCATATACAATACAATAAATGATTATTACCCGCTGTGGTGGTCAGCATTGTAGTGTACAGTGCGCACTGAACCATCAGGCTCATGTAGACTGTAGTAGCCGGTCACGTGGTCGCCGTCACGGGCTTCTTGCTGCGACTTGATGTCTCCAGTATGGTGATCTTCTACGCTGTATTGGAACTCGTACTTAGGGTGTGACTGTAGAAACAAAAATATATTTATTAGACAAAAATGTAAAAGTTAATGAAGAAAATTATAATTGTATAAAGTTTCAAACAAATTTCTTACGTGGTACTCTTCATGTCCATGACCGGACTGTCCTTCGTTGTGGTAGTTGCTAGAATGTTGAATGGGGGCAGCGTGGTGAACGATAGGAGAAATGTGTTGAATGGCAGGAGCAGCGTGATGGACGATTGGGGCAACATGGTGAACGACTGGGGCGGCGTGATGTACGACCGGGGCTGCGTGATGTACTACTGGGGCAGCGTGATGTACTACTGGGGCAGCGTGATGTACAATTGGAACTGGCACAGCTTGGTGAACGGTAGAAGCGTGGTGTACTATTGGTTGTATATGATGCACAGTAGGTTCTGAGTGGTATGCAGGAGCAACGTGTTGAATTGTTATTGGTTCATGGACAGGAGCTGGTTGAACTGCGATAGGATGATGATACGCCGACTGATAAGCAAGGGGTTGTTGATAAGCATGTTGGTTTTGTGTGACTTCGTGTCTAATAAAAGATTGCGAAGATGTAGCGTGTCCATGTGAGTCATGTTGAGCGTTTACTGCTAAAAGCGCAGTTGTGAATAAAAATATCTGAAAAAAAAATGAATTAAAATATAAGAAGAAAGTAACTAAATCAATGGATTCCAAAAAAAATGAAAAAAAGAAATATAAGCCTATATTAGAATAAGAATGTTTAAATAATAATATTTTTTAAGAAAAAAAAAATTCCGAATAAATTGTAGGTATAAAATATTTACTTTAGAGATCATCGTGGCTGTATATGATCGTGAACTTCGCAAGTGAATGATAATAATTTCATTCAGTGGATGCTTTTTATATTCTTTCTTAAGATCTCGTTTTGGTGTGACAAGTTGTGAATAAGAGGTGAGTACTTAAATTTGGCAATAAGTAGGGTAAAAAACTCGTTTGGAGAATGTTCTGTTCATTTACAAAGGAATATTTTTAAATATGTGTATTAACTTTGTTTAATTAAATAAATAATTAAAATGAAACAGAAGAAGTTTATGAGATGTAACATATACATCTTGTTTATGTTATATAATAAGCATAAACTGGAGCCTTCGCCAACCCTTAATCAATATTCAACCCTTAATCCTAATATATACCGCTTCACAAAATTTAGCCTAGTAAAAATTACACACTCCTTTAAACATCCTTAAGAAGGTAGTGATTGTAAAAAAAAATTCCTATATCGGATGCGCCTTAAAACCGCTGTGCCTCTAAATATACTCGTACATACCATCTTCGTACCACTACGGGGTTCCGCTGACTCCTCTAAAATTTTTATACAAATTTCTTCTCCCCAATAAGCATTATCCTATCGCACATTTCAAAAATATATACTACAATATCAAACTCTTTAGTTTATTTTTACTTCTGATCTTAAAACATAAAAATTGAGCAAGTGCGAATCTGACTCACGCATCGAGAGTTCCGTACTGATGAATATTGTATTGTTTTTTTGTTAATTTCGTAAGGTTAACACTAAAATATTTTCATAATACATATTTTATCGAATGAAAAACAGGTGTTTTTCAAAATATTATTTCGTAAAGATATTATTGAAAACCAAATGATTCCCATAGTATCTCAAAAGCTACTTTACGTATTTTCTCCAAATTACCATTTTTTTCCGGATTTACATATATTCCACTTACATTTTAAAAAGTTGAAGGATCTGACGATCGGATTGATCGGGTTATTAATAATAATTAAAAAATAATCAGGGGAATAATGGCTCAAATAAATAAAAAAGTTTATTAGAAACGTATCTTAATTTTAAAGATTAATATTTTGGCTTGATAATTAAGTAACTTCTTTAAAATAAAACTATCTTTTCAATTTTTTTAGCTTGTATCATTAACTAAATATATAAATAATTTTAAGAAGTCAAAAACATTAGTCTCTACCGTGACCACGATCATTTGAAACGTTGGGAAACAAAAATCAAAATTAATTCACAAAACAAATCGGAAAATATTGTTAAATTTCACAAAATGTCAAAGATACGCGTAAATCTAAAAAAGTATTAACTTACTTTCATGCCATTGTCGGTAAATTACACTCTAATGTGGGTAAATTATTATTTAATAAATAACCATTTCTTTTATTATTTCATTAGTATATGAGATTTTCCTGTAGTAAAAAGTAAACTGTATGTTAATTCGAAGAGTGTATTATTATGTTGACTCGGATTATATTATGTTGTCACCATACTTAATATTGATGAAATTCGTTCATTATTTTATACATCACTAGCAGAACCCGCGGCTTCACTCGCGCTAAAACTACAAAAAAACTCTTAAAATGGTAGGTTTCATACAAACTTTCATCCGCTATTTTACACTCTTATGGGATGAGTTTTGAAAAATGCTAAAACACGTATTTAATTAATTGTACTGAAGAGCATTAATACCAAGTTTCAAGTAATTCTAATTATAAATATTTTTTGGATTGTATTATAACGTGCTCTCCCGTGGGAAAGAGATAATCTCGCGCGGTAAAAAGTAGCCTTTGTCACTCTCCAGCCCTCCAACTATCTCAACACAAAAAATCACGCTAATCCGTCATGCCATTTCGACGTGAAAGAAAGACAAAGAAACAAACAAACAAACAAACAAACAAACAAACAAACAAACAAACAAACAAACAAACAAACAAACAAACAAACAAACAAACAAACAAACAAACAAACAAACAAACAAACAAACAAACAAACAAACAAACACACTTTAACATTTATAATATTCGTATGGATTTATAGTCGTTTTAATAGTTTTATGTAATAAATCATTAAAAATTTTGTATGCATGATAACTTGGACGAACAAGTTATTGTGTTTTCCTTGGAGACTGAGAGATTTTTTATAGTAAAACTTAAACTAAATATTGATTCGACTAATAAGTCATTACAGCACGAAGTTTATTTAAAATTTGTTCAGTAGGTACTTGTTGCGCTGATCCTGCGATGCCCCATTAAGACGAGGAAGGTTCCGATGGATTTTAGTAGGTAGTACTGGCTTTGCCGGTGAGCCTCAAACCTCGTGCTTAAATGCATTTCCCAACGTTAAAAAAAAGATACTTGTTGCGTGAAAAGTTAACAGACAAACGGACATACAGGCAGACAAAAATTACAACATCTATTGTTTTTGTGTCTATATTCTGTACATAATATAAAAAAAAATCATGAAGGTACAAATTTTGTTTTGTCACTATTTTATTACATACATAGTCGTTATACATAATTAGGTTGTTACACATTACATTCATTTGTCGTAATCGGTGCAAGTATTCAAAAATCGTCTTAAAAATACAATTAATCCCTATAAAAATTCAAAAATGGCACCAAAGTACCTTACAATATTTGTTTATTTTTATTTCTAAACATTTGAAAAAAAATTATAAGTAAATTAAATACAGCAATATTAAATTATCAAATTAAAATATATTTTAAAAATTGATAAATTTAAATATATTTTATAATATTTTTTAAAATATATTTTTAAAAATTATTGCATTCGAAACGTTGGGAACCAAAAATCAAAATAAATCCGCGAAATAATCCGAATAGATAGTTTTACTTAAAACCCTATAAAATTGTTAATATCTATGTAATAAACTATGTTTTCGGTTTAGTTTCTCTGCTTTTTCCCTTTGTGTGTTCGCCTTACATTATTAAGCGCAACTCTCTACCATTTCCCTTCTAAAATAGGTTGCCTGGAAAAGATCACTTTAAGTAATAAGGCCGCCTATACATTGAAATACTTTATCTTTATATAGCTTTTATGTATTTATTATTTTGTCATATTTTTAATGTAGTAAAAGATAATTAAACCAGTATATAATAGTAGTACGCTGTGTATGGAATATAGAAAAAAAGTGTAATTTTCCTTTACTATCCATATTTTAAATAAATAACTAGGTATATTATTCCCTCCACGACCGCGGACACGCCGGCGTTACAGTTAACAATAGATTTCTTAGAAATTTACCTGTAGGTGTTAAAATGTTCATATGTAAATAAATATCTAGTATTTTGAAATGAATAAAAAAATTTATTAAGCACGTAGTTTTACACTTTTACTAAAAAGATAAAATCTGTGAGTTTGTAATTTTCTATGTAGATAATTCCCAGAACTTCTAATCCAATTTTAAAAATTCATTGACTAATAATATAATAGATACGAGCAGCTTTGTCAAGCCTGGTATGTGATAATGTTCTATCATATAATTATGTACCAGGGTTAGCAAATACCTATAGCATTTAAAACTTTAAAAAAAACGAGCGTTTTCTTGTCGCAGATACATTAAATTTCATTATATTTAACAGGTCTACAAAATAATCTAAATTCATAAAATTTGGTTTTATGTTATCTCAACTCTTTTTAAAAATAATATATTTTTAGAGAGGATTAAATGTAATTTATATGCTGTAATTTATATACTGTTTATTTCACATAACATAGTTTATTATTATAGTAAATAACCTATAGCATAGGTAAAATACGATATTTCATTTAAATATTATAATTAATGATGATATAGAGCATGTTGCGGAGCATGATGTACAGGCTCGACGTGTGTAGAGTGCCCCTGATGTTCTACATTAGCATTGAATCTGTGGACAACACAACAATCAACATAAATTCCATATTTTAAATTAAAAAAAAACATTAATTAAAATTAAGTATCCGAAAAGATAGTTTTATTTAAAATGTCAAATATTCGCGTAAATCTAAGAAAGTATTAAGTATTAAAATATTTTACCCATTATGTTTGTCAGCGTTGTAGTGCACGATGCGCACAGAGCCGTCGGGTTCGTGCAGGCTGTAGAAGCCAGTTACATGGTCTCCATCACGCGTCTCGTGCTGAGACTTGATGTCTCCGGTATGGTGGTCCTCCACGTTGTATTGGAACTCGTATTTAGGATGAGCCTAATAATTAATATATAATAAAAAAAATACATTCTGATATAATTTATTAATAGTATTCATCATTGTATTTATTCGCAGCGTTATTTGAAAATGACAATTTGTGAAGCTTATTTTAATTGCAATCTCGTGCTTTTATATTATAATGAACATATACATACGTAGTGCTCTTCGTGTCCATGTGAACTGTGCTGGTGATATTGAACGGGTTGATGGAGTATGGGTGCAGAGTGGACGGCGACTGGCTGGACGTGGTGGTAGCTTGGCTGGCTGTGTGAGACCTCGTGATGGATGATCGATTGTGAAGACGTAGCGTGGCCCTGGCTGTGATGCTGCGCGTTTGCAGCTAACGCTGAGGCGGCAAAGATGATTATGACCTATAAAATCAAACCCAATAAAAGTTTAATATTCTTATTTATATTTACAAATTGTTTTGTTGTCAGTGAACAGTCTAGTTATCTCTGGCATTACCTTTGTAAACATTTTGATGCTGTGTGGATTATACCTCAGAACAGAATGGTACTTATTCGAAATTATTACAACCTTTTATATATGTTAATTTTGTCTTGCTTACTGGTTTGAAATGTATTAATTAAAAATTGGATACATTACCATAACAATTGTATATATTTGGAAACTTGATTATTTCGGGCAACTACTACCATTCACTCATTAATACGTATGGCTTACAAGCATGTTTATGTTAGTTTAGGTTAAGTTTGTGTTTTTTTAATATCTAACCATGCTATGAATAGGCATACAATGGTACAAAAATATAATTCATATTAACAAAATTCGCTAGTGGATATTGATTAAGGTCTTCTTATATTCTTTATTGCACTAAAAAATAAATAAAAAAAAAATACATAGAAAATGATGTGGACAAAGGTGGACTTATCTCTATAAGAGATCTCTTCCAGTCAACCCATGTATGTGGGAAATAGTGTTAAGTAGCGGGACAGAAAGAGAAAGTGCAAAGAAAAGAAAAGAAAAGAAAATAAATAAGAATAAGCATAATATGTAAAACAAAATGAATACAATATTTAAACATACACATATATGTACACACTATATTTCCATATATAATATACATAAGCATAAATACATAAATACAAATATTACATATAAACAATACATAAACATTAGAGAGAATAAATAAATACCAAAACTACGAGTATATACATACATACATATACATACATATACATACATACATAAACATACTTATATTATTACGAAACAGAAAGTTATATATTTTTCAATTATGAGCTAGAAGATGCTTCTTTAAATTGACTTTGAATGCAACATTAGAAGGGCTCTCCTGTAGGACTTTGGGAAGTCTGTTCCATAACACTGCAGCGTGTACCGAGAATGAGTTTTGGAAAAACTTGGTGTTACTTCTCGGTATGTCAAGCATCGATGTGATGCAGGGCCGCCTAGAACGTGTTGAAGTAGGAAGAAAGTTAAACCTTGAACGAAGGTAAGAGGGAAAATTGAGGTTATGAAGGATATTGAACAGAAATGAAAGAATGTGCATATCACGGCGAAGGCGGATAGGGAGCCATTTAAGACGAGCACGAAAGTCGGAAACATGATCGTACCTGCGCAGACCATAGATAAAGCGTATGGTGAGATTTTGAAGACGCTCTAATTTATTCAAAAGCTCCTCCGTCACATCCAAATAGCATACATCGGCGTAGTCAAGTATGGGCAGTAGAAGAGATTGCGCAAGCATAACTTTGGTCTTGAAGGGGAGAAAGTATTGGAGACGCCTTAGAGAGTGGAAAGTGAAGTACATACGCCTACTAACCTCATTGATATGAGGTGTCCAAGTCATGTGACAATCTAAGATAAGACCCAAGTTCCTTACTTTATCGCAGTAAGGTATTTGGACCCCAGAGTATATGATCCCAGGGACTGACTGCCAATCTATTTTACACCTAAGTCTGCTGCTGCCAATAATTATGGCTTGAGACTTTTTAGGGTTAACTAAAAGTCCGTAAGATTCGGCCCAAGTTTGTATAGCGACTAGATCATTATTTAAAGCTTCAACAGCATCGGGTAACTCAGTTAACTCAAAATGGCGATATAGTTGTAAGTCATCTGCATACAGATGGTAAGGAGAAGAAATGACGCGAGATATGTTGTTAATAAAAACAGAAAAGAGTAATGGTGAAAGAACGCCGCCTTGGGGGACCCCAGCCGTGAGATCCAACCACACCGACGAAGTGTCATTAGCTCTCACACACTGGCGGCGCCCAAAAAGATATGAGCGAAACCAGTCAATAGCCGCAGGAGAAATGTTAACTGCGCGAAGAGTGCCAAGAAGAATGTCGAAGTCAACAGAATTGAATGCACTACTGAAGTCGAGGAGGACCATTGCAGTGAGTTTGGTGTTATCCATGGCAAACCGTATGTCCTCCGTGATGTTGAGCAACGCACCAATAGTGCTGTGGAAGGGACGAAATCCGGACTGGTAAGGACATAGTAGGTTATACGAGGCAAGGTAGGAGTAAAGTTGATTGTGTACAATAGATTCTAGGACTTTGGATAGGATAGGTAGGATGGATATAGGTCGATATTCATTGAGGCAGGTGGGATTTGTAGTTTTAGGTATGGGTATGACAAGAGCATTCTTCCATTGAGTTGGGAAAACATTGCGAGCCAGTGAATAGTTAATAATGTGAGTGAAAACTGGAGCAATGCAATCCAACACGGGAAGAATCATGTCGAGGCTGAGATGGTCACTACCAATAGCTTTGGTAGTGATGGAGCGGATACACTTCTTAATGGCATCTTCTGAGACTGATTCGAAAGAGAAAGAGAAGGAGTCAGGTGGGACAATATTAGACAAATGAGTAAGGGTAGCAGATTTTAATTTGGAGTTTAATGTTAAAGGAGGGATAGTAAAGTGGTAATTTAGCTTGTTGAGATCAACCGAAACTTCGCCAGAAGTCGGGGGCTTGCCCACGCCAAGAGACTCAAGAAATCTCCAAACTTGCGCTTGGGAGAGATTCTCAATTGTGGAGTGAATATAGCGACGTTTGGCATCCCTACACATTCTGTTGCAGATGTTACGAAGTTTTTTGTACGCTGAAAGATTGTCCTCAGACGGATATTTTTTGTTTTTGGACTTTGCCCTGTCGCGTTTAGCCATCGTTCTCCTGATCAATGGTGTTATCCAGGGAGCTGGAGCATGTTTCATGCGAACTGGTCTTACCGGGGCGTGAGTATCGTATAACCTAATCAGTTCAGAAGTTAGTGATTCGACCATAAAATCAATATTATTAGAAGAAAATATTGGTGACCAGTTGCATTTCTTCACATCCTCTCTTAAGCGTTCCAGGTCCATAAGCTTAAAATTGCGCTGAAAAAGAATCTTGCCTCTAACCTTTGGAGGACGCAGCTTATATGCAAGGTAAATTAAGTCATGGTGGGAGAAGGGGGCACTCATCTGGCCGTGAGATATAACAAGATTAGGATTAGAGACTAAGGTCAGATCAATGAGAGATGGCCTACAGTTAGGAAAATAGTGGGTGGGAGAAGACAAAGGGAGAATATACAGATTTAAGGAAGAAATTAGTGCATTTAAAGTTTGGGCCCTCGTGTCATTTTTGAGTAAACATGTATTTAAGTCACCCATGCAAATTACTTGGTCATAAGAAAGCAGAAGACTGTTAAATAAAAACTCTAAATCAGTGAAATAATTAATTTTGTCATTCGGGCAGTAAAGGACACCGAGTAATATTTTTTTATGATTTACTAAAATTTCTAAAAAGAGATACTCGAGAGACCCTGAAGTATGTGGAGGAGATGATGACACAACACTAGCAGAAATGCTGTAACGTAGGTAGATACCTACGCCACCTCCACCTCGGCCAGTGCGGTCATTACGATATAATTTATAGCCTGGAAGAGAGCAACTAGTAGACGGTAGGGATGGTTTAAGCCAGGTTTCAGATATGAGTATACAGTCAACCACGCCGGTGCTAAAAGATGCGAGAAAGTCATTGTAATGAGCAAGTATACTCTGCGCGTTGATATGCACTAAGGAGAGAGAGGCCGATCTATTGTCAAAAACATTAGTAAGTTTGGTAGCAAGTGGTTCTGAATCAGATAGTGAAGTGTTGTTACTGCCAGCACTTTCATAATCATCTGATGAGCAAGAAAAATAATCATCGTCTAACATAATTATTAATATGTAATATAATATAAATATAAATAAATATAAAATATAATAATATCAATAAAATAAATAAAAAAAAAAAAACAAAAAAAAAAATATATAAAATAAAATTAACACTATCCACGTGCATAAGTCAACTGTGAGACTGAAAAAAAATAAAGTAAACACAACACTAACAACACAGACAAATATAAATTAAGAACATTATCTGTCATAAAAACCACAGATTCATGTTGTATGCAAAAACTAAACGCAACGTTGACAGCAAATTATCTGTTCTAAATGACATTTAACAACTCTTATCTGAGTGACACTGACACATGGAAATTAGAACGATATTGATATAAGTTCAAATATTTAGTAGCAAAACAAACAGGTTGTGGATTTTAAAGTACCCTAAAGTTCTTATACTACCTAAAATATAATCCGACCAAATTAAAATAGTGAAAACAAAAATACTATGCGTTGTTGTTTGATCCACTTTTAGGGTGTTGAGATATCAATTGTTTTAGCTCTGGTAAAGAAGAGATCTTGATGCGGGACTTATCCGGAAGAAGAACAATAATCACGCCGTCTGCAGTCCAGCATTTTTTCATACCGAAATGATTGCGAGCAGCTATAAACACTTCTTGTCTGGATTTAGTCAGGAACTCTGTCAGCGTAATCTTAGAACCCTTTAGTGCTGTTTTGGCCTTCCAAACATGACTACGTAGTTGGCCATTGCAAAAGCGAACAAGAATTGGTCGAGCAGAATCTCTCTTAACACCCAATCTGTGACAAGACTCAATTGTGCTAGAGTTAGCGTCTGACACCTTCATTTGGCTGGATAATATGTGAAGAATTTTCTTTAGTACGTCCTCTTCTTTATCCTCTTTAATTCCATGGAACAGAAGAACCTTCCTGCGGGACTGTGTCTCTAAGCGGTCTAATCCGAGGGCAACAAGTTCAACCTGGGACTTCAACATGCCAAGTGACTTCCAAACAAAGGTTTTAAATGTGTTAAATTCAGTGGCCAAGGATTTCACAGTTAAGTTAGGCACAGTGGAGCCAGGTTGAGAAAGATTTTTCTCAAACTCACCCATTCTGGTGGTGAACATTGCGGAGAGCTCTTCCATACTTTTCAACAGTTGTTCAACAGGTGTTTCCATTGTGATGAAAGTGTGTGAGAGAGTATAGTTACAGTTAACTTTAGCACAGGTAATCAAAGTTTAGCACATATGTATTATAATATAATATTGTAGTTAAATAATGTAGAGCTCATAAAAACACGTCTATGCACTTTCGCGTCTACCCGCCGAAAAGGTCAATAGACCTCTAGATTTGTGACTCACGTGTCTCATTTATCACATGCTTTTTGATAGATACTATATTAAAAACCGACGCGAGCTTTTGCATAGCAATTTACTAAAGATCCATCGAAGCACAAATTAACCCTTCATGTCAACGGGGTCGTATAAGTACTGAGGTTCGAACTTCGCAAGAAGCGCTTTTCGTAGATACGAGCTACAAACTTACCATCTCACCTTGTGACGCTGGCATGGTCAATGGAACCATCAATAATTCTGATGATTCGAAAATAATCATCGCAATAAGAAATATTTAATTTTTGGTAGGAGTGGTGATAGAAGGTAGGATCTTAGGTCAATTAGGCATGAACGCAAAATACGTTATCGCGATATACAATCTTTAAGAGTTAATCTTACTTGTTTATCCATACAGCTTTGTAAAGTAATGTTTGGGTGAAAGTAAACAAAATGAACTATATAAATGTAGCTTATAAGATAGGGAAGAAGATTATAGTGTATACAATGTTCTTAAACTAGAACGTATAACTTTTTTAAGGTTTTTTTTTTATTTCTATTTAGCGGCTATTACGTGTCACTGCGACCATTTCTGGTCTATTGTGATCGCCGCTAAATATTACTTCAACTGTAAAGATTGCTATTAGCTAAAGTTAGTTAGAAGAAGGAAAATGATAATCTAACTCAGATTTGGCTGGTTTTTATCCCAACTTAAAATATTTAAAAATCTATACTTTTTGTTACCAAATGATAGCAAAAAAATAAAACCCTCCTAGTCTAAAGTACACGACACCTTTTTCTTAATGATAAAGATTAAGAAAAGTTGGGCGTCTCGTCAGAATGAAGCCACTCATGAAGTTTCAGTATGTTATTAATCATTGAGAAAAAGGCCTGGTATACTGTAGACTTGATAGATTCCTTTTAGCGTAAGCGTAAAAGTTGTAGAGCGACTGAGAAGTAGCAAGTGAATTTTAATTACATAATATTAAAATAAACATAATATTTCAAGCTTCCAAATACGTACGTTCATATTTGTAACTCTTAATCAATATGATAATAACCTGTTTGTAAAATAATATTAATATGTATAAAAGGCTGTAATAATTTCAAATAAGTATCATTCTAACTCGAGAACTGCTATGATAATATCAATATGTTTACAAAGGTAAGATATAACTAGTGCAATTAATTAAATAATTTAAAAAAAATAGACATAAAAATAATATATACCTATTATTATTGGTAGGTCATCGTCTTTGCCGTCGTAGTGCTATCTACAAATGCACAGCATCACAGTCAGGGCCACGCTACGTCTTCACAATCGATCATCCATCACGAGGTCTCACACAGCCAGCCAAGCTACCACCACGTCCAGCCAGTCGCCGTCCACTCTGCACCCATACTCCATCAACCCGTTCAGTATCACCGACAGAGTTCACACGGGCATGAAGAGCACTACGTATGTATATATTAATTAGAATATAAAATCTCAAGATTGCAACTGAAATAAGCTCCACAAATTGCCATTTTCAAATAACGCTGCGAATAAATACAATGATAAATACCATTAATAAATTATATTATTTTTAATTATATATTGCTTATTAGGCTCATCCTAAATACGAGTTCCAATACAACGTGGAGGACCACCATACCGGAGACATCAAGTCTCAGCACGAGACGCGTGATGGAGACCATGTAACTGGCTTCTACAGCCTGCACGAACCCGACGGCTCTGTGCGCATCGTGCACTACAACGCTGACAAACATAATGGGTAAAATATTTTAATACTTAATACTTTCTTAGATTTACGCGAATATTTGACATTTTAAATAAAACTATAAATCTTTTCGGATACTTAATTTTAATTCATGTTTTTTTTTAATTTAAAATATGGAATTTATGTTGATTGTCGTGTTGTCCACAGATTCAATGCTAATGTAGAACATCAGGGTCACTCTACACACGTCGAGCCTGTACATCACGCTCCACAATACGTTCTGTCTCATCATTGAATTAAATTTTATATTAAATAGATATATTTTTGTAATTATGTTATAATCAACTTTACTATAATAATAAAAAATATGTTTAAAAGACATGCAATTATTATTACCATAATAATAAACTAATAACAAAAAACCCTATATTAAACGCATATGTACGTACGTAATTAATAAATAAAAGTTGAAATAAACATAATAAAGATTATTCGATTCATAAATTATGTATGTATGTATTCATAATAAACATGAATGAGTTGGAAAGCTAAATTAAATTTAGTTTAGATGACACGGTTGAGATGAATTAAAATAATATATTTATTAGCAAAACTTTATATTATACAAATGCTTACAATTGCCTTGTTGCCTACAATTTTTATAATTTGCTAAAATTTCCTATGCTAAAAACCCAAATTGCTGAGCTGATGTTATCTTTAACGGGAAAGCATTTCGGGAAATAGTTGACTTACATTAAGAGGCTTTCCACGGTAGAGAAGTTAATATTTGTAGAGCAAATGTGAATATATCAAACTTACTTGGTAAAGAGATTTAATGTGTATTGGTAGAGGTTGAGTATAAGGATATAATGAATCTTGATATTAATAAATGATAATAAATAATATAATTTAAATACTCAAAATTTAGATTTTAAACAAGAAGAAAGAAATCTTTATCTAACACGTTATTAGGGATAGAAATATTTGTAAAGCCTCACGTGAGTAAAAATCCCTTAAGTAAAAATATAATAGAAAACAATTTTCATATTTCTGACTTAAAAAAGGACAAACTTTTATCCTTTATTTAACCCGCTTTTTAAAAGGTTTACAATTTTTTATTTTGTGACCATCGTCGTCACATATGTACTGTGTAAAGAATTATTTTTGAAAACTTCGTGCTTATACATTTCAGAACCAGCGACTTATTTAAGATTAGTACAATATTAAAATATATTTCATAATACATTAACATCATTTTATAATTTTACACCGTAAAAAAGCGGTCTTTAGAGTACACTGAACAGGGGAGAACTATATCTTGGTGGTAGTGGTCTGCTTCGGTAGAAAGCTGTCGCGCGTGAAGACGGAGAAAGTTCGGTTGAGTTTAAGGAGTAGTACCTACTATTTTTCCAGCCGATGAGCTTCGACATAACCACCTATATATATATATATATATATATATATATATATATATATATATATATATATATATATATATATATATATAAGTGGTATGCATGAATGCATTTCTTAACGTTAAAATAAGATATAGCACCCTCCATAACACTCATTTCAACTCTGAGAATCATATCAAATCGCTGCTCCGTTGATAAGTGAAAGAAAAACATACTACGTACGCTTTTACAATATTTTTAACATTGAAAATGTTTTATGTCGCTTCAGTATAGGCCCGATTTTCAACGACAAAGTGCGACAGCGCCTTGGTGTCGTGGATTTTGGGACTACGTGGTTGATTGGGATGTTAAAAAATGCGTCTGAATGGGGGCTACAAAATGGAAAAAAATATTTGCAAACACTCAAAGGCTTTTTTTAAAAATCGAAAACATGTGAAAAATGCAGTCACTTTTCGCTCGGTTTCGGTCAGAAAAAAAAAATTATAACTCAAAATGAAATAAGATAAGAAAAAATAAAAAAAGCTCTGGAGATAAGGCTTCGGACTATATTTTAAAAAATATTGTAGGTGCACATCACTGATGGGTTATTCAGAAGTTGTACCTTTGTGACGCTAAGTACGCGAGGTAAGTGCGTGAGCGCGATAATGACGGTGAATAAATGTTTTGAACCATGATTTCGTTTTTGAACCGAAGTGATTCTTTGTGAATAAATAAATATGTATTTAAACTCAAAATTCAAAATTCAAATTCAAAATATTTTATTCAGCATTAAATTATTACAATTTTGTACTGAACGTCATGAGTCTACTACCAGTTCGGAAAGAAGAAGCCTCAGACCTGAGAAGAACTGGCGAAAGAAACTCAGCGGGACTAATATTGACTTGTTATCTTTTTACGTACTGAGAAGCAACAGTCAATATTTTTATTTCTTTAAACTTATCTCTTAATGACACTCTAGGACTTAAACTATAAATTGCACGAATAGGTCTTTTCTGCAGGACAAAAATCGTATTAATAGCAGCTGCATTTCCCCATAGTAAGATACCATAGGACAAAATACTATGAAAATAACTTAAATATACTATGCGAGCTGCATCTACATCAGTAAGAAGTCTTATTTTTTTACCGCGAACGCTGCAGAGCTGAGTCTACTCGCTAGCCCCTCAATATGGGGGCCTCACTGCAATTTCGAACCTATGATAATACCTAGGAATTTAGTGGACTCTACAGGTTTTAACACTTCGCCATTTAATATTACACCATTATCAACAAGTTTGACATTAGGTATTGAGAATTTTATTAATTTTGTCTTTTTATTATTTAATAATAAATTATTTGAATCAAACCAATAGACAACCTTTGAGAGAGCATCGTTTACTTCGTTGTATATTTGCGAATTGCGCTTTACTTTAAAAATAAGTGAAGTGTCATCAGCGAACAATAGTATCTCATGTTTGTCCTGTACAAAAAAGGCAAATCATTTCTATAAATTAGAAAAAGGAAGGGGCCAAGAATAGACCCTTGTGGAACCCCCATATCTAATAACTAACTAATATATATATTATATATATAACTAGCATTGCCCACGGCTCCGCCCGTGTTCAGGTGATCAAAAAGCAAATTCTTAGGTTTTACATATTAGAATTTAATAATTAACTGTTACAATGCAGTTTTTGTATTTTTTCTCAGAAAAAATTAAATAATTAATGTTTGTTTTAATTATTGTTAATAATTGATGTTTTCCCGCGGTAAAAAGTACTCTATATGTTGACCCGGATAACCAGCTATCATCATACCAAATTTCATCAAAATCCCTCCAGTGGTTTTTCTGTGATGCGGTAACAGCTGTCTGTACAGACAAAAATTCTAAAACCTATAGATTCGGCCTCTGTATCAATAAGATTTTCCAAAAAATATTTAATGTACAGATTCGGCTTAGTTACAATTTTATTATATGTCTAGAGAAAACAGTAACTAACCGAAATTTATACGTAAAATATGTTTTCAAAACAATGAGTGTTACGTATTGTGTCCTACAGACCCCAAAACAATGATTATGAAAATTTTGTCTGTTTTCTGAATGTCTGTTTATCTGAATGGGTGTGCGCGTATCACAAAAAGTACTAAACCGATTTTAACTAAATTTTGTTTACTGATAACTTATTACTCGGTTAGGATATTTAAGATATCTTTTACTGCAGGTAAATAAAAGAAAAGGGAAAGGAGAAGATCTGAGCGGAGAGGAGAGAGAAGAGAGGAGCCTGTTGTTGAGATTTGGCGTGTCATTTGCAGTTCTTTTTCGCAAATCTTCTTCGCCTGGTGTCTCCTTTCCTCTCCTCTAATCCTCTCTCCACTTCTCTCCTCCCCCTTTTCTCTTAAAAAAAAACAAACATTTACATTATATATTTATATTTATTTGTTTCTTTGTGTAACTGTTTCTTTAACTGTTTATTTGTTTAATTTACTTAACTGTTAGTTTGATTAACGGTTAGGTAGTGTAACTGTCAGTTTACTTAACTGCCAGTTAGCTTAACTGTCAGTTAGCTTAACTGTCAGTTAGTTTAACCGTCTGTTTGTTTAACTGTCAGTTTTAATAACTGTCAGTAAGGGTAACTGTCAGTTATGGTAACTGTCAGTAAGATTAACTGTCAGTAAGATTAACTGTCAGTAAGATTAATTGTCAGTTTTATGAACGGCTAGTAAGTTTAATTTTCAGTTAATTTAACTGTCGATAAATTAACCTCCAGTTAGTCTAACTGTCAGTTAGTTCAACTGTCTGTTCGTTTATCTGTCAGTTAATTTAAGTGTCAGTGAGTTTAACTGACAGTTTCTTTAATTGTCAGTTATGTTGACTGTCAGTTAGTTTAACTGTCAGTTAATTTAACTGCCTACTAGCTTAACTGTCAGTTAGTTTAACCGTCTGTTTGTTTATCTGTCAATTTTTATAACTGTCAGTAAGGGTAATTGTCAGTTAGGGTAACTGTCAGTAAGATTAACTATCAGTTTTATGAACGGCTAGTAAGTTTAATTGTCAGTTAATTTAACTGTCGGTTAGATTTACCTCCAGTTTGTCTAACAGTCAGTAAGTTTAACTGCCAGTTATATTAACTGTCTTTTAGCTTAACTCTCAGTTAGTTTAACTGTAAGTTCGTTTATCTGTCTGTTAATTTAACTGTCAGTGAGTTTAACTGTTGAGTGTAACTGTTTAAAAGTTTGTCAGAACGGGTAACTGTCAGTTAGGGTAACTGTCAGTAAGATTAACTGTCAGTTTTATGAACGGCTAGTAAGAATAGCTGACAGTTAATTTAACTGTCGGTTAGACTAACCTCCAGTTAGTCTAACTATCAGTTAGTTTAACTGTCCGTTCGATTATCTGTCAGTTAATTTAACTGTCAGTGAGTTAAACTGACAGTTTCTTTAACTGTCAGTTAGGTTGACTGTCAGTTGGCTTAACTGTCAGTTAATTTAACTGCCAACTAGCTTAACTGTCAGTTTGTTTAACCGTCTGTTTGTTTATCTGTCAAGTAAGTGTAACTGTCAGTAAGGGTAACTGTCAGTAAGATTAACTGTCAGTTTAATGTACGGTTAGTAAGTTTAACTGTCAGTTAACTACACTGCCAGTTAGCTTAACTTCCAGTAAGCTAACTGTCAGTTAGTTTACCCGTCTGTTAGTTTAACTGTTAGTTTTTATAACTGTCAGTAAGGGTATCTTCCAGTAAGATTAACTGTCAGTAAGATTAACTGTCAGTAAGATTAACTGTCAGTAAGATTAACTGTTACTTTTGTGAACGGCTAGTAAGATTAACTGTCAGTTAGTTTAACTGTCTATTCGATTATCTGTCAGTTAATTTAACTGTCAGTTAGTTTAACTGTCCGTTCGTTTACTTTCAGTTAATTTAACTGTCAGTGAGTTTAACTGACAGTTTCTTTAACTGTCAGCTATGTTGACTGTCAGTTAGTTTAACTGTCAGTTAATTTAACTGCTAACTAGCTTAACTGTCAGATAGTTTAACCGTCTGTTTGCTTATCTGTCAGTTTTTATAACTGTCAGTAAGGGTAACTGTCAGTTAGGGTAACTGTCAGTAAGATTAACTATCAGTTTTTTGAACGGCTAGTAAGATTAACTGTCAGTTAATTTAACTGTCGGTTAGACTAACCTCCAGTTAGTCTAACTGTCAGTTAGTTTAACTGTCCGTTCGTTTATCTGTCAGTTAATTTAACTGTCAGTGAGTTTAACTGATAGTTTCTTTAACTGTCAGTTAGGTTGACTGTCAGTTAATTTAACTGCCAAATAGCTTACCTGTCAGTTAGTTTAGCCGTCTGATTGTTTAACTGTCAGTTTTTATAACTGTCAGTATGGGTAACTGTCACTAAGATTAACTGTCAGTAAGATTAACTGTCAGTTTTATGAACGGCTAGTAAGTTTAACTGTCAGTTAATTTAACTGTCGGTTAGACTAACCTCCTGTTAGTCTAACTGTCAGTTAGTTTAACTGTCCGTTCGATTATCTGTCAGTTAATTTAATTGTCAGTGAGTTTATCTGACAGTTTCTTTAACTGTCAGTTAGGTTGACTGTCAGTTAGGTTAAATGTTAGTAAGTTTAACTGCCAGTTATATTAACTGTCATTTAGCTTAACTCTCAGTTACTTTAACTGTAAGTTCGTTTATCTGTCAGTTAATTCAACTGTCTGTGAGTTTAACTGTCAGTCTCTTTAACTGTCAGTTAGGTTGACTGTCAGATTGATAAATGGCTAGTAAGGGTAACTGTCAGTTAGATTAACTGTCAGTTAGGTTCACTGTCAGTTAGTTTAACTGTCAGTTAATTTAACTGCCAACTAGCTTAACAGTCCGTTAGATTAACCGTCTGTTTGTTTATCTGTCAGTTTTTGTAACTGTCAGTAAGGGTAACTGTCAGTTAGGGTAATTGTCAGTAAGATTAACTGTCATTTAGCTTAACTCTCAGTTAGATTAACTGTAAGTTCGTTTATCTGTCACTTAATTTAACTGTCAGTAAGTTTAACTGTCAGTTAGGTTGACTGTCAGTTAGATTGACTGTAAGTTAATTTAACTGTCAGTTCGTTTTACTGTCAGTTTGTTTAACTATTAGTAAGTTTAACTATCAGTTTGATTTACTGTCAATAACGTTAACTGTCAGTTAGATTAACTGTTAGTTTGATAAACTGCTAGTGAGATTAACTGTCAGTTAATTTTACCGCTCATGAAAATCAAAAGATTATTCTAGAAATTAAAAATAAAAAACCAATAAAACGTTAAAAACCGAGTTTCTGTAAATATCTCGAAAACTTTGAGGTTATTGTAAAAATTGTTATTTATAAAAGTTGTAGAGTTTTACTAGACCTACAACTTTTGAAATAAACATTTTTCGATAGAACGTCACAGTAAGCTAGAAATTGAAGAAACTTATTTTTCAACGCTTTGCGTACCCCCATTTCTCGGGGGTAGCTGGGTACCGTGGCATATTACGAATTTCAATTCCTTATATACCTGCTAACATTTTAAAATCATAAAACTTCAGGTTTTCAATACTTTGTTCCCAAACCGGATATAATCTATACATATAATAAAATTGTAATTAAGCCGAATCTGTACATTAAATATTTTTTGGAAAATCTTATTGAAATAGACACTATTATCGATTCATAGGCCGAATCTATTGTTTTTGTCCGTCCGTCCGTCCGTCCGTCTGTCTGTCTGTCTGTTACCGCATCATAGAAAAACCACAGGAGGCATTTTGATGAAATTTGGTATGATGATAGCTGGTTATCCGGGTCAACATATAGGATACTTTTTACAGCGAGAAAATATCTCATCTCTGAGATATCGATACTAAACGTTAATACGTAAGTAGGGACGAACCCAAGTGAAGCGAGGGTGAGTCGCTAGTATACATATATGCTGCACCTTATGGTGATGTGTAAGTATTATTTACATAGTTTTTTGTAAAGTATTATCAAGTAAAGTGTACTTTATAAATCTTTATACGTAGTACCACCAAGAGATTTGGGTTTCTAAGAAGCATTTTAAGAAGACAATATAAATATTATTAATAAAATAATTCACTCAAACTATTTCAAGTTTTTAAATACATAATAATATTATGTTAGTACAATTATTGTAACTTTATCAAACAATAAAGCAAAATAATGAATTTAATTTAAAAGCTACACCGATATGAACACTCATAAAAGTATCTAACAATTGCAATATATTAGGGGCAGATTTTTCTGACTTAAATGGGACCTTTAAATTATATACTACACAAATCGACTGATTTAGTATGAACTAGTGCTTAGTAACTAACACACAAAAAAATATACACAAAATTGAGTATCCTATTTATTTATGAAGTCAGTTGACAAATTCAAAGAAAAGATTGTGTCTTATATCGTAAATATTGTAATAGACCAGATAGTATAGAGTTAACCACTATAAATTAAATTGCTTTTATAGATAACTTTAATATAAAAATTAAAACGTTTTTAAATTTAGAAAGTAAATATGTACTTTCATTATTTCGTAAAGGTTTTGTTTTTACCCCGATAAATCGATAAAACATATTTTACATAAGACGTAATTCCAAAACTTGTTTTAAAAGTACCCTTTTCATTTTTTATAAAGATAATATTGCTATAAAAGCTACAATTTTTGTAATACAATTATCATTCGCTTGCGAAGTTCACCAAATAATACTTACGGAGTAAACATGACTTCTAAAGTACGTTAATTTAGACAAATATTATTTATTTTGACAAACATTATAATTCGATTTTTTTTTATTTTAATAATATTTTTTAATAATAATATTTCACGCCTCTACAAAAAGTGAACTTTTAATAGTTATTTTTATATAAATATTGTTTTTATTTACAGATTTTTGCCGTGTTGGCTTTATTGGCAGCGGTAAATGCCCAGCACCACTCAAGTGGTCATGCTACTTCTTCTCAATCAATTATTCATCATGACATCTCCCATAATGGGCACGGGCACGGGATTCAGGCCGTTCCAGTCGCTTATCATCATGCACCCATCGCCCACCATGCTGTCCCAATAACCAATTACGCGTCCAATATTCACGTTCCTTCTATCTCGCATCACGCTACTCCTGCCATTTCTGTTCATCACGCCGCTCCCGTTGTTTATCATTCCGCTCCTATTCATAACCAACATGGATCTGGTTACGAACATCAAGATTACCACGTAAGTTGACTTACTTAAAAACTAAAGGTTCAATAATCCCATGGTATAAAGCTTCTTTATACTGGTAAGTAAAATCTGAAGCTAGACAAGGTTTCGATAAAAAAAAATATTCACTTAAAAAAGCAACGTGGCTAAAATTTAGCCCATTTTTCTGTAAATGCTACGTAAAATATGCAATAATAATAAATGTATAGAATATATAATAGTAGTATAGAAATATGTATATTGTATAGTTTATACTGTATTTATTATATATAGATATTTCAATTATTTCCTATAATATAATTTCAGAGTCATCCTAAATATGAGTTTGAGTACAGCGTAGCCGACCATCACACTGGTGACATAAAGTCTCAGCATGAAGCGCGTGATGGCGATCACGTGTCCGGTTTCTACAGTCTTCATGAGTCTGATGGCACCGTCCGCACTGTTCATTACAATGTTGCTGGACACAGTGGGTCAGTTCATTTGTCATAAATTTAATTAACAAATAAGTTCACAAAAAATACGAGATGGCGCTATATGACATTTCCAGCATGAGATTAGATAGAAAAAGGCTTTATTAATTAGTTAATTTTTTTTTGTGAAAAATTGCGTTATTTTTTTAAAAAGCAAAATCTTATCTAAATACAAAATTTGATCTAAATCATTAGAGCGATTTCCGAGATACATGAAATAAATTTATATACAAGGATTGTCCATTTAATATTACATGATTAATATTATAAAATAACATGGAATAGGTAACGGTTTTTCGTTTACTTTTTTTTTACATTTGGATGAGTACACAAATCGACTATAACCTAGTACAATCTATATGCCACTGACTGATTGTATTAAGATTCGCCAGAAGGTGGCGCTGTCTTTATATAATACTAGCAGAATCCGCGGCTTCGCTCGCGATAAAACTACAGAAAAAATTCAAAAAAGTAGGTTTCATACAAACTTTCATCCCGTATTTTACACCCTTATGGGATGAATTTCGAAAAATGCTGAAACACGTATTTATTTAATTGTATTGAAGAGAATTTATGCCAAGTTTCAAGTAATTCTGATCATGAATATTTTTTGAGTTGTATTATAACTTGTTTTCCCGTGGGAATAAGATAATCTCCCGCGGTAAAAAGTAGCCTATGTCACTCTCCAGCCCTCCAACTATTTTTACACAAAAATCACGCCAATCCGTCACTCAGTTTCGACGTGAAAGAAGGACAAACAAACAAATAAACAAACAAACAAACACTTTCACATTTATAATATTAGTAGGATTAAAAATACACAAGGCACCTAGAGACGCACTTAAACGAAGTAAGGATAAGTCTTTAGTTAGAACCCAAGTATTGTTAAGTAAAGTTACATTTATTGCATTAATTGATATTATTGTTTTCAGATTCAATGCTCAAGTAGAGCACTCTGGTCACTCAACGCATGTTGAACCTCAACACCATGCGTCCCATCATGAAGCCTCCCATTATTAAAATATAGAAAATTATACTGTTTATTATAAAGAGTTAACATCTGCGTAATATCATTTTTTAACCAAATGATTGATATGTCTAGTCTTTCAATGCGCACTGAACTTTTTATTTAACATTAATAAAGATATTAAAATGAAAAGGCATTTTATTTAATATATAACACTGTAAGTAATATTACCCGAATCTAAATAGTATTCGGGTTCAATTCCGTTGAAAATAACCAGATGGATGCGGAGATCCGAAGACCGGTTAGTTTGAAAATCTTTGAGAGAGGTCTATTCCTAGTATTAGACGTCTTTTTGCTGAGAGGACAGTATTTTTTTTTTGAAAAAGTTTTGTTTTTTATAATATATTTAAGTATTTACTAAATATGGGAGATAAATATTTGATAAAAATTTGAGAATTCATATTTTTTTACTTAATTATACTTAGTAAGGTTGCGAATCTGCAATTCTTAACTTCAAAAATTAAAACATTACTTGTAAGTCTTTATTGATTAGTAGGTACTGACCTTAATATTATATTTTTAGTAATTAATTTTTTGGGAGACAAACAGTATTACAGAAAATACAATTTACAATAAAAATACACACATTTAACAATTAAGTTTCCACAAATAAGAAACACATAATTAGAGTAGAAAACATTAGGTTAAATTAAGCAAAAAATTGACATATACATATATGAGACTACACATCTTGACATACACATAAATATACTACATACACAATTTAAACAATTAAAATTTAATTTACTATATAAATAATTTAAAGTACATGAAAATATTATGAAAATTATTGGACTATATTATTAATTAATTTCTTGAAATTTATAATAATAGTTATTAATAATATACTGGTTACCTGTCATCAACTCCTCCTCCTCCTACATCCTGACATCTCTCAGGTCTATCTCTTCTCTTCCCTTGGTGTACCTATCTACTAATATCATCAACTGGGTAAAAATAGCCTATATTATCTGTGCAATCTGTATAATTTATTGTCATAAAAATAAACATGTACATTTGTCCAAGTACATTCTCGCATTTACAAAAATAGTAATGTGCCAGCTATTCAATAATTAAAATTAAAATAATTTAATCTAGATAGTGTGGTTAGTATTTGAACAAATATATGAAATATTATGCTTGAAGCATATAACTGTTTCATAGCTAATTTGGTGGAGTGGTCACTGACCTATGCAACTGCAATACGGGTTCGATTCTCACGTTTGTAATTTTAGTATGTTGAGTTTTTTTACCTACCTTTGCAAAAACTACGTGCTATTTGAAGATGAGGCGAACTGACCCTCACATTGACATTAGATTAAAGTAAAAATTTAAAGATTTATTTATTTTCAAGCTATTAATTATTTTACACGATATATTTTCTCCTATCGAATTAACTACGTATACATGCATAAAACAATGCGTCAGCAGTTTCATTCATTCAAGATACAATCTTATGAGTCCATTAACCTCGAGTAAACGCTGTCTTCCGTCTCGTCCTTTCACTGTCTAAATTAAACTACGTTTTCAACATAACTCTGGCTAGACTAACCGCGTCTAAATGTATTATTTAGATCGTACGTGGTATAATTGCCAATTGTATACTTAACACGATATTATTGGAACTGGAAAGATACATTTTTGTAACTAAGTATACTTAGGTATGAAAGTTTGAGCTCACTTGTGTGAAAGTGAAAATAAACAATCTTACGAATTCGCGTTTGTATGTTTTATTTTCATATCATTAATTTTCTCATGAATTATGAATCTAGGGAATAAGCTTGATTAATAACACCTACAAATATTTTTTTCGTTAAAAAAGATTAAAGTTATTGTATTGATGATGATTATGATCGTTGACAGGGATCGCAGGTATTAACCCTAGACTAGTTAAAATACCAGTACAATTGCAAATCACCAAAAAACGCGCGTTTCTATATATATAATAAAATTGTAACTAAGCCGAATCTGTACATTAAATATTTTTTGGAAAATCTTATTGAAATAGACACTATTATCGATCCATAGGCCGAATCTATTGTTTTTGTCAGTCTGTCTGTCCGTCCGTCCGTCCGTCCGTCTGTCTATCTGTCTGTCTGTTACCGCATCATAGAAAAACCACTGGAGAGATTTTGATGAAATTTGGTATATGGTGATAGCTGGTTATCCGGGTCAACATATAGGATACTTTTTACCGCGGGACAATATCTCATTTCAGAGAAAAAATACCAAAAACTGCATTTTAAGTGTATACTAATATGTAAAACCTAAGAATTTGGTTTTTGGTCATCTGAACGCGGACGGACCCGCGGGCAATGTTAGTTTAATAATAATGTTCAAAAGATTCGGCAAAAAAATATTTTTGCTGTGTAAGATAATTTTGTTTTTAACACAAAAAAAATTAAAGGCAATCAAATAAAAGATTAAATTAGAATTAATTGAATATTATAATATCAGTTTTTACACATATAGTAACAATGACTAAAAACATTAATAATTTAAATTTCAGTTTTGAATAAATAACAGTTAAAATTAATTTTCGTGGTGACTCTTAATGTGAACGTGCTGACCAGGTGCAGAGTGCTTGACAACAGCGTTGAAACTGAAAAATTAAAAAATAACCTCAACCTATACTAATATTATAAAGAGGTAAAGTTTATGAGTTTGTGAGGTTGTAGATGATAATCTCTAGATTTACTGAACCGATTTGGGTGAAATTTACTAAGAAGTTAGTTTGAAACCCTGAGAAAGACAGGATACTTTTAATCCTAGAAATCATCCCTTAAAGGGGTGAAAATGAGGATGAAAGTTTGTATTGAGAATCAAGCTAGGGACGAACCCGAGCGAAGCGAGGGTGAATCGCTAGTATTTTTATAAAGCTACATAATGTCTTATATTGTTATTAGTTAGATGTTATTATGTAATAACAAATCTGTTTTGTTCTTATCAGTAGAAGAAAAAGTTTTTAATTACCCATGATGTTTATCTGAACTATATTCGACTGTCCGCACGGAGCCATCAGCTTCGTGAAGTGAGTACACTCCCTTTACGCTGTCACCATCTCGGACTTCGTGTTGGTATTTGTTATCTCCAGTATGAGGATCTTCTACTTTGTATTCATATTGGTATTTAGGATAAGCCTGTTATAATGGGAATAATAAGCTTACTATTACAAAGCAAAACATTATCAAAGATAGATACGGTTTGATACACTCGTTTGTGATTAAAATGGATAACTGCGATACGAATAAATGAATAGAAAGTTGCAATAAAATTAGTTCCGGATGTAAGTTAACTTAGGAAATTAGCATATTTTAACTTACGTAATAGTCGATAGGCTCATCGTGGGAATGAGATTCAGTCTGGTGTTGTGTTTCGATTTGATGGTGTGAAGGGGCCTGATGCTCAGATTCTTGGACGTATTGGTAGTTATGGGCAGGTACGCGGATGTAATGAGCTTCATCCCGAGCTGGACCCTGAGCAGATGAAGCCTCATGAGAGGCGGCAGGGTGACGCAGAGACTGGATATACTTAATGTTACCTCCTTGTTCATGTTTTATTTGTTCGTGCCCTTGAATGTAATGCTTGTAAGCAATTGATGGCTCATTATGTCCCACATAAGGCTCCTGTGATTGGGTTTCTTCGTGTCCTGCTGGCTGGTAGTGAACAATGCTTTGAGATGAAACCGCAGATTCATGACGTCCATGTACTGGAATTTCTACTGAAGCACCTTGTACTTCTTCTTCATGAATAGGTGCAGGTTCCTCATTAATCAAATCGAGGGTTGAAGGATATCTATACTCCTTTAATTGTTCACCATGGGCTGGCTTATATTTATATATACGTTCCTGGCCGTAGCACGCAGTCACAGCGATGGCAAGAATTAAAATCTGTAAAGATATTTATTGTTAAAATTTAAAAATTCCAAAAGTGAAATGTATTAGTACAAGATTTTGTTAAACGCACTTTAGCTATCATGTTGATCTTTCTTCTAAGACTTCCGCAGTGAGACTGATGAATTAGCAATGGTTTAAACCTTAATATATACTGGAGACGTTACGAGAAAGAATTGAATCAATCTGTTACCGCTCGGGGCGTCAAATTTGTAACCCAACGCACGCGCACTGTTTTCTGACGTAATTTACGTAACCAATGTGAAGGTTGGTATTCCGTTTCGTTTTAAAGGCACTGAAAAATTGAAGATTATATGAATTTTTGTACTAACTTTGTTTTCTTTCGTCACTTACAAAATTCACGATGAAATTTAATTGTTATTAATCAGAAAAATATTTCATTTAAAAGATATAGATTCAGAAAGTTAAAACTTTAGAACATAGTTTTTACATTTATAACTCAATTCACCTTGTCAAAACTCAATAAAGTTATTACATTTTATAAATTAACTAGCATTGCCCGCGGCTCCGCCCGCGTTCAGATGACCAGAAACCAAACTCTTAGGTTTTACATATTAGTATACTCTTACGTTGCAGTTTTTGTATTTTTTTCTCAGAAATGAGACATTTTCCCGCGGTAAAAAGTATTTTATATTTTGACCCGGATTACCAGCTATCACCATACCAAATTTCATCAAAATCCCTCCAGTGGTTTTCTGTGATGCGGTAACAGACAGACAAACAGACAAAAATTCTAAAAAACTATAGGTTTGGTCTCTGCATCGATAATAATGTTTATTGCAATAAGATTTTCCAAGAAATATTTAATGTACAGAAAATTCGGCTTAGTTACAATTTTATTATATGTATAGATATTTGGTAATTACTTATTTGAAGCACAAAGCAAAAAATATACTCTATGTGATGAAAATAAGAACTATTTTTTAATTCTAATAAAATTACTTTGAGTCGAGTTTTAATTTCTTTTTTAAACCTCGTTTACATAAAAACAGTAAAGAACCCTGTCAAATTGAGGTTTCTAAAACTACCACTACATACAAAGTCAATATTAGTATTCAGATTTAACGTAGATCTGGTTTTCTTTGCATCTTAACCTAACGTTTTAGAAACTTGCTGTCTGATTACGATAAAATACTTTAAAACGACCAAAGCATTAACATCGTATAAAAGATGTCACATATATTACTAGCAGAATCTGCGGCTTCACTCGCGCTAAATCTACAAAAAGAACTAAAAAGATAGGTTTCAAGAATATAATAGAACAAACAAACACACTTTCACATTTATAATATATTATTTCAGAAAATTTATTTTTATTTATTATAATAATTCAATATTATACTCTTGGTTCTTTAATTTTGAACGAAAAAAAAATTATATGTGCATCATAGGCATAGGTAACTAACTGCCTCGGTGGTGTAGTGGCTAGCATGTACGGCTGCACACCCGGAGGTCCTGGGTTCGAGTCCCGGGTCGGGCCAAGTTTAGTTATTGAGTCTTTCTGTATAGTAAGCCTCAGTAACAGCCCAGAATTGGGACGTTGGCGGTGTTTCACCCCCGTGCCTCGGAGAGCACGTAAAGCCGTCGGTCCTGCGCCTTAACTCTCACTGGTCGTGTCGAGTGGTCGTCCCACCAGTGTATGAGAGTGACAGGAATAGAGAGTGCACTTGTGTCTGCGCGTACAGTTGTGCACTATAATATCTCCTGCGCAGTTGACTAGTCTCTATGAGATTGGTCGCCGTAGCCGGAATCGGTCAGGAGAATATCATCAGGTACATATTTAGGAATCGATCTCTGGACTTTCGGTGAGGGCTTGATTATTATTATTTATGTTGTGTGTGGTGCCGAGGTCGGCCCTAGCTACGTCGACCAGTTTTGGTCCATTGTAGCTCCCTTTATAATGAGTTCAAAGTTCTCCGCTTAGTCCTGTTGACTCCAGGAACTTCCAGATTTTTTGAGCGGGGAGCATCTGTATCTCTTCTGGTTGCATAATATGCTGCCCTAGATAGATACTTCTGCGGTGCATGAGTGGACCGCACGAGCAGAGGATGTGCATAGCAGTTTCCTCTGTCTCATGGCATAGTCTGCACATTGCGGTCTGACTGAGGCCGAGGGTAAACATATGTTTGTTGAGTTTGCAGTGACCAGTAAGTATTCTGGTTACCGCACTGGTTTTATACTTGTTGAGTTGAAGCAACTCTTTTGTAAAGGTTTTGCGATATCCCTTAATTAGCGCTTTAGAGTGTGTTTGTCCAGAAGTGGATTGCCACTCTTGAAGTGCTTTGAGATTGCAGTGGTTTTTGTGAATTGAATAGGCGTGTTGTTTGGCAATACCACAAAATGGCTCGGGGCCAAATCCTGGGGTTTCAGCGCCCCTTCTTGGAGGGCTTGATTATCTATAGACTATAACTTTTATTTTTATACTGGCGGCTCACCCTCGCTTCGCTTTGGTTCGCCTCTAGAAAAGCACAAGCACATCTATCCCACGGAAACCGTTCATTTTTTCGGGATAAATTACCTGCTGTACATAAAATTATATTAATATGATAATCATCATTCTTTACGGTAATTTTAAAGTTTTGTTAATTCAGTTATAAATACATTATAACTGAATTAACTAAGTAGTTAATTTGAATTATAATAGTATAGTCTAACTAAACTATGTACATTTTAATTAAAGCGAATTCAAATACGATTCGGGGCACAAAGATATTTTTTAGAATTTTTTTTCGTATATATTTGCTTCCAAACGTTTTAAAGTCTTTAATTGTTTAAATACATGTTTACCATTGCAAATTCAATGAGTCTTCACACGTCAATTTAGATTCTTAACAAATTTTTAACTTATAGGCCTATCCTATACATTTTAATAGGATATGTATAGGATTGCTTAAATGCCATGGACTAGCTACATAATTTATGAATTCCGACAGATAAAAACTGCGAGAAACCAGAAAATTTCAAACCCCAAATGATCATGCATGATAGTTTTCTAGTAATAATCTTTTAATTATTATTTATATCTTCATTTTAATAATACGCTTCGAATTAGTACGATCAAGGTTCTACGTAGCGTTGTGTGGTGGATTAGTTTATTCTTGTTAAAGTCGTAAAATAATCTAATTCTGGTCTAATTTTCATTATTTGTTATTCCTACTCAAATGCTAACTTCCTAGATTTTAGCTCTGAACCAGACTTGTGGCTTAAATGAAGCATGTATGATTATTTAGTTTGACCCCCAATAGAGACTGCGTAAAAAGCTTCTTTCGTTAACTTTGTTACCCAATATTAATTATCTAGGACTCCACATTGACGACATATAAGATATTTTGGATATAGAGACGAGAATATATGAAAAAATCATTCATTTATTTCTAAATCTTGGATTTACAGCCGATCTCGAAACAGCTTATTTTGTGTACTACTCACATATGTATGTACGTGATAATTAGAAGCTTAATATATGCTTAGGGTTACATTCTCTCGAAATAAAAACTGCCCCATATTCTAATGGTACTGTCTATCCCTAAAGAGCTTAACTTTTTCAGGCAAATATTATACATTCTGTACGCATAATACAGATTCAGCACTTCCACCCTTAAAAAGTTATCCCCTGCATTCATATTCACACTGTACGGCCAATGAGAGCAAGCCAGAGATGGGAGGGAGACAACAGTTTTTTTCCCCTGGAGATCTCAAATTATTATAACTATGGAATACTTAAGTTATATATTAGTATTTGTAATTAGTATTAGATTTTATGATATTTAAGTCTATGATTTTTGAGATTTTTTTTTATTCTTAGCAGGAAACGGAATAAAATTTGTAGGTTTGTAACTTAGGAAAGATCTAAAAATATGAGGCTACAATTTCGAATAATACAAGTATGTACTACGAGTATAATATACCATATACTACAACATTTTTATATTTTAAAATAATAGGATATGATATGAAATGAAATATCTGGAATTTGGGTCAGTAGAGTAATTTCGCTAAAGCAGAACAAAAGCCGGACATGAAAGCTGACAAGAACGCGCAAAAATTAACGGTGAAATGTGTATCGTTAATATATATTTACTGAAATAATATAATTAAAGAAAGAATTTATATTTTTACACCAAATTTGTACACCAAGTTGGTATAAGTTGTTTTTAATTAATTTTAAGACCACATTTATATGATAAAATCTTTTGTCACTCACAAGTGAGATTGTGTTCTTCATGCTTTAACGGCTAGACAGATTTGAATGGAATTCAGAATGTTCGAACTTTAGATCCTTGAACTCTATATTCTTTACTAATGTAGATATGTCACAAGTAGAGCCCCAGCCAACATCTAGTATTTTTATTAATATTCACGATAATGAATATATTAATTTGATATAATTATTTGTTTTATCATTTTAAGCGTAATTATTTAATCTATACTGATGTTATAAGGAGGCAGAGTTTGTTTTTGTTTGTTTGTTTGTTTGTTTGTTTGTTTGTTTGTTTGTTTGTTTGTTTGTTTGTTTGTTTGTTTGTTTGTTTGTTTGTTTGTCTGTCTGTCTGTCTGTCTGAACGCGCTAATCTCAGAAACTACTAATGCGATTTGAAAAATTATTTTAGCATTAGATAGCCCGTTTATTACGTTATACGTTTAGATAGCCTCAAAAGCACCAAACGTTGATCCAGAAATTATTATCTTGGATATCAAAAGCCTTTATCTTTTCCGTTACTATAGGTATTTGCTATAAAGCATTCGAAACCTCGGAAACCAAAACTCAAAACAAAACCGTAGATAAAATTCGAAAAAATATCTGTGTTTAAATGTCAAATATTTGTAATAGTTTGTCTAAAGTTAGTAAAACTTTTACTATCATATTTTTTTTCAAACGTGCCAAAAGAAGTATAACATCAAAAATAAGTTTAAAAACTTAAACTCGGCGACGGATAAAATTGCACTCACTCGAAACAAGGAAATAATTCATGTCTGAAATTCTTATCTACCAGCTCCTTATTCATTATATTTATCACGTAACAAATAAATTGGATTCATATTATAAATGCGAAAATTTGGATGGATGTTTGTTACTCAATCACGCCAGAACGGCTGAACGGATCTGAATGAAATTTGCACAGAGATAGATTGTAGTTTAGAACAGCTCATAAGTAAGTTAATTTATGTCCAGGATCAAACCCGAGCGAAGCGAGGGTAAATTGCTAGTAATTTATATTTTTTAATTTAACACAGATATAGCTATGTTAAGAAGATAGCCATGGTCGTGGTGAAAAATAAGGTATTTAACACAGATTTAGAGTAAATCTATGGTAGTGTCTAAGCAATCCAAAATTGTTTATGTACAATACATACATACATACATACATACATACATACATACATACATACATACATACATACATACATACATACATACATACATACATACATACATACATACATACATACATACATACATACATACATACATACATACATACATACATACATACAATATTACGTATTATTTCTATCTTTCAACTTTCTTTCATTCAACGCAAGATGTTTTATCGAAATGATACAATTTCATGTACAAAAAATGTAAAGACACGATACGTTAAAATGTAAATTAAAAATTATTATGAAGTAATTACGATATTCGCTATTTATTAGAATAAATTAATTATAAAATTGTTCTTTTTCTGTACATTAGGAATTTGTGTAATATCCTATATATTAAAAATGATATAGATTACACTAAAACATTTTTTTATTAAAAAAATGCTTGTGTGTATATGTGCTTATATACGCACGTAAGAAGTTATACTTCTTTGACGTAACAGAACAAAAATAGCTAAAGATTTCATCCCGTATGTCACAACTCTCTGTTTGTAAAAGGAATGCCGCTAACTTCATCATGTAGCTTTCAGCTTATTTTTGTCTCATAATTTTTTCCAAATGTGCCAAAAGAAGTATAACTTCAATAATAGCTATTAATGCAATTCCTATTAGCATATGTATTAAGATTAAGCCGTGAATGACGATGAAACTAACGATTTTCGATAACAATTGAAAGTGACCTCGGCTGCGGTCATGGCTTCACTCTTTTAAACCTTGAACTGTTTTTTTACGAATTCTAATTAGTTTAAGAATAATATTTATACGAAATATTATAAAATAAATAAATAATAATATAAATATATTAATATTTTACAATACTCGTACTTCATACAATACCGTACATTTTAATTGATACAAATTGATATGAAATTTAAATTGGCTAAAAAGAATTGCAATGGATTATGTTAAAAAAATTAGCTTAAATACGATTAAGGTCGAAAAGTGAAGAAAATACACACATACAAATACACACTAATAACAAAATATACAAATAACAAAATACAAATAAAGAAAATACACATAGGTACATAATAAATACATTTAATTATGAACATGTTTCTCTTTCTACATAATAATATGCGTTATTGCTATTTTTATTATAAAATTTTGTCATTTTCCATTATATCTTTAAATCCTATTATAATATGTATTTTTCAAGAGTTTTAAGTTACTAACTTTTGATCTACTATGGAGGATATTTTTAATTGATATAAATCAAAACCCAAAATCTATATTAATATTATAAATGTGAAAGTGTGTTTGTTTGTTTTTCTTTCACGTCGAAACGGAGTGACGGATTGGCGTGATTTTTCGTGAGGACATAGTTGGAGGGCTGGAGAGTGAGCTTTGTTGTAGTTTTAACGCGAGCGAAGCCGCGGGTTCTACTAGTAATACATATTTTCATATTTTTCATAATATCGATACTTGATAGAGCTTAGAAATTTAGAATTTGGCAATCAGATATACTCGTAGAATTACTGAAGTGATCGTCTATTTCGTGTTCAACACGTAGTGAAAGTAGGAACTACATAAATTGAACAAAACTAATTGTCAATAACTAATAATAATAATTATTATTATATAAAGACAGAAGCAGTGCTCAAGTAACTACAAGTAACATTTTACATAAACATTTATATTTATTTATTTATTATCAGTTGGAAAACAAACAGCTTTTATAATACAGATATATGTAAATACAAACAATTCTTCTCATCAGCCAATAAAGTTATTTATTGATTATTTTATTTTTTATATTTATTATTCATGTATTTTAACACGTAATTATTTATAAATGTAATATTTTACATAAATGTATATTTTAAATATCTTAAAATATATTTAAACACTCACAAGCAATAATATAAGGAATACAATGTCGGTCGTGCTCTACTAATTTGTAGAAAAAAAAAACAAAATAGAAATCTAGATTAATAGAGGTATTTTAAATGTAACCAAACAATTAGAATTATATATGCATAATGAATTTAAATATAATTTTTGCAAAGCTTTATATAAAGCATACGTTATCGAATTAATTTAGGCTAAAAAAGAAAGTACCTACTTCATTGTACAAGTACCGAAAGTGTATCGAGGCAAATATGTATCAAAACAATCGCTTGTTATAATGTTGATGTGCAATTAAAATGTTTGATAGATTAGTCGAATTCTAAAATAATAGCCAATTATGTAATAAACCACAATAAGGTATTAATTGGATTTTATTATCCGAGATTTCTAAATACTTGGCACACGTGAGCGTATGAATTTGTTTCTATAATTATAATATTCTGTATCCGTTCTGGACGTTAAATATATTTGTAAAAATTTTTATTACTATTTATTGTTTGTTCTAATATTTATATTATATTTTTATTTTTATATAGATACTTCTTAAATAAATTCTTCTTAAATCATGGTCACGGGAGAGATTGCTGTAAAGCATTCGAAACGTCGGGAAACAAAAATGCAAATAAATCCGCGACAAAATCCGAAAAGATAGTTTTATTTAAAATGTCAAATATTCGCGTAAATCTAAGAAAGTATTAGATACTTCTTATTAAAATTACTTCTGATGACGATTTTTTACTTTTTTGACTAAATACATAATTGTTTATAAGTGAATCGAGAGATCTCCGCCGCAATGAGCTACACTATCGATATTCTTACGATTCCATATGGACGGTTGTCAATCACGGATTTTGCAATATTTTTTGCCATTTAAGTAAGAATCCAATAATTACTTTTAACTAAGAATGTACAAATTCTTAAGATCACTTTAAAAGTAAATCTTCCACCTTTACAGTGGGTCGCCGTTTTCGTAATTTATATGAAACCATCGGGTAAATAAAACCTTAAGGTCAAGGGTAATGAAAATTCATCTCGTATTGTAGGAATACATCTTATTGGCACAAATATTTATAGACCAAAACAAATATTTAATATAGCTGTTGCTATTCGTACTCAAAATAAGGCCGAATAAAAAATAATTATTCACACTTTAATAAGACGAATAATAAATAACTGTTGACAGGCTATTGTCGATTTGTACGAATATTTACAATTTTTTTTGTGTTCTAATGTAAAATAAGTGGTTTTTAGGTACAGGAGTTTCTAAGCCAAAAAAAAACCTTACCGAGCTGAACGGAGCTACTTATTCTACTTACTTATTTGTCTATTTATCCTTCCTTATAATTTTTATATTTTATGAATGACGAATAATTATTTTTACTCGTCCTATTAAAGAACGAATAGACACTCCGATTTAATATTTACAGTATTCCAACTCGAATACCTGTATGAACCAATTTCCAAATCCGCTCATTTTTATAATAATTCGATAAGATTTATATTTCAGACTACTTACTAATTAATTTGAAAGTATAAATTAACATTTACGTACATATTTAAAAAAATATATTTTCGTTGTATTTATTTAGTGTGTTGCCTTAATATTAACTTTGTTAGTTAAATATTAATTAATTGATCCAGTAATGATTGTTTTTAATAACTAACCTCACGCTTAGTTTCTACGAGTGCATCATCAATAATTCAATGTAATCGTCGTTTTTGCCATGTATGTTGTAATTAACCTAAAAAAACTTATTTGAAATTAGTGACTCACTCTCGCTTTGCTCGGGTTCGTTTCTAGGTTGATTCCCTATACAGACTTTCATCCCCATTTTCACCCCCTTGAGGGATGATTTCCGGGATAAAAAGTATCTATGTCCTTCCCAGGGTCTGAAACTATCTTCTTACTAAATTTCATCTAAATCGATTCAGTACATCCAGAGATTACCCCTTACATCATCACACACTCACAAACTTTACCTCTTTATAATATTAGTATCTATACATTTAATAAAATTGTAACTAAGTCGAATCTGTACATTAAATATTTTTTAAAAAATCTAGTTGAAATAGATATTATTATCAATACAGAGTCCGAATCTATAGTTTTTAGAATTTTTGTCTGTCTGTCTGTCTGTTACCGCATCACGAGAAAATCACGGGACAGATTTTGATGAAGTTTGGTATGGTGATAGCTGGTTATCCGGTTCAACATATAGGATACTTTTTACCGCGGGAAAATATCTCATTTCTGAGCAAAAAAATACAAAAACTGCATTGTAAGAGTATACTAATATGTAAAACCTCAGAATTTGGTTTTTAGTCATCTGAACGCGGGCGGAGCCGCGGGCAATGCTAATAGATAATAAGAATATGCTTACCAAAAGAAACAGTTTAAATTAAATATGTAAATTAAAAACTGAAAGAATTCGACTAGTGTTCGTTCTCTACATTATGTAACATATGAAGTTCAATGAATCAGGTGTTCGTTCTGCAAAAAATTGCTCTCAATTTTCTTTTTAGCTAACTTAATTAAGCTTAGAACGGATAATTTATGCGTTCATCAGACCAATGTATATTTTACTTTACTTATCAATTTATTTATAAAGTTAGATCTTTTTTTTAACAAAAGCGCATAATATTTTAATTTTATATTAAGTTACAATAATAAATTAATTTAAAAGTATGTGTAAATTGAAAATAAAAGAATCATTTTCTGTGTGTGGCGTTATATTCTATTAAATCTAATGAATTATGTCGTAGCACAGTGTTGGTGTCGAGAAAATACACTATCAAAATTCTAACCTCTAATCTAAATGTGGGTGTCCATTTATTTATTAGTATATACATTTTGATGTACATAATTATATTATATATATAATATATATATTTATAATTGAATATTAAGCAAAATTATGCCAACCCGCACTTGGCCAGCGTGGTGGATTATGGCCTGATTCCCCTCGTGCTGAAGGGAGGCCCGTGCCCAGCAGTGGGACGTTAAAAAGGGCTGATTACATTCTTATATAATTTTATAAAGAGACAGAGTTTGTTTGTTTGTTTGAACGCACTAATTTCAGGAACTACTAATTCGATTCGGAAAAAATATTTTTGCGTTAAATAGTCCATTTATTAAGGAATGTCATATATCATTATAATATCTATTTATTCCATACTAACCGTTAAAACGTACTTAGTGAGCCGCTAGTGTTAATGTATTTGTTCTTTCTTATTAACCTCATTTCATCGTTGTCAATAGCAAGCGCATTCTCTACGTAAGAATTTGCGTCATTTAAATTTTGACTTCAATCAATGTGATAGTTATTTAGTTTAATTTTTAAGAAATATTTATTACAAGCCGTGCATATTATGCAGTGAATAATTTTAACAACGAATATTAGTGAAATCTCTATTACCTTGGTCGTTACCTTTGTTATCGATATAAAAGACTTGATTCTTAACTGAGAAGTATCAGTTTACGACTAAGTGTAGAATCCTAAACAGATATTAAAACTGCCAAAATGTACACCAAGGTATTTAAAATTCAGTTAATTTATAATTTTATACCGCGTAATGTAAAAAAATTATGTGTTAACTATGTGTGACGTTTTACAAAGAAATTTTAATTGATTTTCAATTTTAAGAGTGATTTTGTATAGCTTTTACGATCGTATTGATAATGAAAACTTTTTTTTAATAATTGTATGTAAAATTTTAATATTTCAGGTACTATGCTTAGCTGCCTTTATGGCTGTAGCGCTCGCCAGCGACAGTCACGGTCATGCGTACTCCTCCCAACACATTTCCAGGCATGATGGCAAGCCAGAGATTGTGCATGTGGGACATGGGGGCGAGCATGGACATGGACACGGTCATGAATCTATTGATTATTATGTAAATATTATTTTATTTTATTTTAAAACTCCATACTTTATTAGATAATCAATTTAAATGAAGCTTTAATAAAAGCTTTAAATATGTTTGGAAAACGAGAAGAACTTAATAGTTGTCAATACTATACGTATTGTATTTAAACTTTCTATACAATCCGTATGTTTAATATCTCGTGAATTATTTACTTTATTATAAATTTGAAAGTTTAGATGTTTGGATGTTTTTTACTCATTTACGCCAGAACGGCTGAACGGATTTGGATGAAATTTGGCACAGAGATAGATTATAGTCTAGAATAGCACATAATCTACTTTTTATCTCGAAAAAATGTACAATTCCTGTGGGATAGATTTGTTTTTCTTTCTCTAGAGGCAAACCCGAGCGAAACGAGAGTGAGCCCCTAGTATATTATAATGTCCAAACACTTACCTTTTGCTATCAAAAACTATGAAAACATGCAGATCTATATCCGTAAATATAATATATAATAGTATGATCTCTATAATCAATTCAGTCATTAATATGATTATATAATATAATTAAATATAATAACGTAATTTTTTTTCTTATAACCTTCAGTTCAATCCATTCACGGGAATACTACCTCTGCAAATAATTAACTCAGAAATATTTTTTATCTAGTAAATACTAAATATGAATTTATTAACAGGCGTACCCTAAATACGAATTCGAGTACAAAGTAGAAGATCACCACACTGGTGATATCAAATCTCAACGTGAGAGTCGCGACGGTGATGAAGTAAAGGGATACTACTCCCTACACCAGCCTGATGGCTCTGAACGCGAAGTACACTACCACGGTGACAAACACAGCGGGTAAGATAATCAGACTATTATTAATACATACAGATAAATCAAATTGAAGTGTCTGTTCGTAATGTCGAAAGAAAAGCTTTTTACTAAATGCATATGAAGTTATATACGGTACTTATGAGAAAAAAATCTTTCTTTTTTTATTTTTGTCTGTCTGTATGTTTGTTCCGGCTAATCTCCAAAATGGTTAGACTGATTTTGGCGGGAATTTCACTGGCAGGTAGCTTATGTTATAAGGAGTAATATAGGCTACTTTTCTCTTAAATTATTTCTTAAATCATTTTTTTCTAAATTCTTTTTTTTTTAGTTTAATTATAACGGTTTTCTTATTCAGAACATTTTAAAATCATTCGTCATATTTGATACAAATACGAATATTTTTAATTTCACTTAGTTAAGTGGAGTTTTCAATAATTTTCAGATTAAGGTACCTATTAATTAGTTAAAGTATTAACTTTATGATATTTTTACAGGTTCCATGCTGATGTAAAATACGGCACGCATCACGTCGTCCCCCAGAAGCATTATCATCATTGAGCTTATAACCAAATATAGATCCTCGTTATCGAAGTATCTTAGATATAGTATCGGTATATCTTTTTATACATTTTATATGAATAAAACACATTACATTCATACAATTTTATTATTGACTACTTTCTGTTTACATTAAACCCCTTTAGTAAATTTTATATTAACTATTCTATATATATTTTTTAATTTATTTCAATAAAGACCGTGATAACCCAGTGGCAACGTGCTTGCTTGGGAACCCAAGTGGGTTTAAATGCCGGATCTTGCATCTCTGATATTTTTATGCTCGGATCATTTTCAACATGATTCCCACTTGTCTTATGGTGAAGGAAAACAAACATCGTAAGGAAACATGCATGTCTGAGAGCTTTCAGCAAGTTGATGAAAGATATGTGAAGTCCGCCAAGCCGCACTTAACGAACAAGGTGGTCATTGTATTAAAGGGAGGCCTTTTATAATGCAGGAAAATGCATTTACGCATACCACCTATATACATACAGATAGTTTTGTGGGACTAAAAACCAACAAAACTTCCCCCGTCATAATGGGGCATTGCAGGATTACTTACGCACTCAACCATGACGCCCCGACGCGACGGCAGGCCAGCCGAAGCAGAGTACAATAACCATGGAGCTGCTCCAACGATCCACTCTGCTATCAGAGAAGTATCAGGAGCAGCCCGCATGGTACGCTGTCCACTCAAGTGGGCCACCTCCCAGTGCGTTTTTTGGCTTCGTGTCCGGCTGGATTGCCGGACGCTAATGAGCCCCCCTACCACGCTAATGAGCCCCCTACCACGACAAGGTTGCACGTTGGGGTAGATTAAAGGGAGGCCTGTGCCAGCAGTGGGACATTAAAAAAAGCTGAATACCATTACAAAAAATGTATTATGTAAATCCATCTATAAGGGGAATGTCTAAATGACGAAAGGAAAAAAAGATTATTATTATAAAACTAATATATTCATATAAAAAATAACTGTTGCCAATCATCAATTATATTTATAGTAAAAGATCCAAAGTAAAAACGTCTGTCACTTATCTTCTTAACACAGAAAAAATATATATGGAACAAAATACATATACGTACAAATACGTTCTAGATGGATTGTTTAATTAAATAATGACGCCAACATTTACTAAAAATAGGTTTTTTATAATATTTCATAATTAAAATTGCAAAGTATATGGAACATGACTAACTTATGTGACTGTTGCATAGAAATTAACCTTAATTAAGAAAATTAAGCTTAGAGGTGACCTTTAATGGGCATTACGAGTAGTATTTGCTATGGTATAGGAAGATGCATAGCAACTCATAGTAAGAAAGTGAATAAAAAAATTAGTGCCTATAATTATATTATTTTGTATAAAGGGTACGCTATCCTTCACCATATTTAATGAACCAACTTCATCATTTTGATCTGTTTATATTGTTATTGTAAACATAATATCGGTTCAATACAAAGTATTTTTAATACAGTAAGCAGATGGATAAAGGATGATCACGCTTCGGATCTTAGACTATTATTTGTTTTAAATAGTAAAGTAGATTGTGAATAATAAAACAGCAAAAAATGCATTTGAAAATCTATTGGAACTAGGTTGCCGGCTGCGTAACTTTAGCGCGGGCCACGGTCACGGTCATATGCTCGCGGTATTAGCGTTTCGGTACATTAACGGTTAAGTATATTTTTTCCTAGATAAATAATTTATTTATATCTATTTAATATTATGTTATTTATTACCATACTTTTTCTTCATGTAAATGGATTCTTATTTAACAATCTAATTATATGAAATGCGAAAGAAATAATAGGTAGGTACCTACTATAACAGCTAAGTAGATTGTGAATAATAAAAGAGCAAAAAGTGCATTTGAAAAACTTTTGAAACTATTTTAGTTAGAAAACTTTGTTAATATCATTTCAATTAAATGTCCCTAGTGCTGCATATCTCAGTTCACCGTGGACTAATAACGATATTAGCACGTTTCATTAATTTGAGATAGAATTTTATGTTTTTTAATCTTTTATAGGTATTCCGGTAGGACGACAGTTCTATCGAAGAGAAATAAAATACTTTTTATTCTTGTTATTTGTCTTAATATTATGTTCTCCCAGGCAAGGGGGTATAAACATCGCCTACTTCTCAATTATTGGCTGCTACTGAATAATTCCTAATAGAATCACCCAATAACAATATGACCCGACCTAGAAATGGAATACAGGACCTCATGATCTGCAGCAGTACATGATCTCCACTAGTCATTTAGTCAAACGTATATTCATGAATAGAATGGAAATGAAGCGAATGATTGTTAAGTAAAATAGAATCTAATATTTGAATTTCATTATTTTCCATCACAACCATTCATGTTCTATAGATATAAAGCCATGTACGTGTCGATATTAGGAAATGATTGCAAATATCGGGCAGTGTATTGAGATATTCAAAAGAAATTGCGTATATTGAAATCAATTTGTGTTACCCTTGCTATTATTGATATAAAAGTCACGAAATTTTGTTACAAAGTATCATTCAATCAACAAAAATAGAACTGAGAAGTATTTGAATAAAAAATAAAATGTACTTCAAGGTATTTTGATAACTGAATTACTCATAATAACATTAAAAAAGGGGTTGAAAATATTAAATTTAAACATAATTTTTCAGGGTTTATGTTTTCTTGCCATTGCTACATTGAGTGTAGTTAGCGGGCATGTTGCGTATTCTTCGCAACATTTTTCACGTCACGATGGACATCCCAAAATCGTACGTGTGCATGGACACGGTCATGGCCACGGACATATTGACTACCATGTAGGGTATATGCTTTATAATTTATATTATCGAATATAAATTATATTATGGAAAACTGATTATTTTACATATATATATATATATATATATATATATATATATATATATATATATATATATATATTTATATATATATATATATATATATATATATATATATACATATATATATATATATATTATTAATCAATTATAATTTTTTTTATTTTTATCGTTAGACACATCCAAAGTACCACTTCGAATATAAAGTAAACGACCACCACACTGGTGACATCAAATCTCAACACGAAAGCCGCGACGGAGATCATGTGAAAGGGTATTATTCCCTTCATCAACCCGACGGTTCTGTTAGAACTGTGCACTATCATGGTGATCATCACACTGGGTAAAGAAAATATTTTGATTTCATTATATTTTTAAATATTCATGATATAGAGACCTCTCTCGTTCTCTAGGTTCGTAGGTACTTTATCTTAAAAATCAAGTTTCTGGAACAATCTATATGGTCAATATGGTCAATAAATATGTATATTTATTTAAGGCGGATGTGGAAGCTTATAATACAAAATGGACTCTTATAATTAACTTTTATAGCAGCTCTACTTTTGCAACTGAACCGCATTTTAAACCGGTAAAAGCTTCCTAACAGACTGCATTTACTGATACTTATAATTTTTATATTTTAGTCACTCGGTCTCACGTACTACATATTATAATGGGTATTATAATTGTAAAAAATACACTTTCAGTTATAAAAATCCCATGATTATTTTTTTTTTATTATTTTTCCGTTTTACAGATTCCACGCCGACGTGAAATATGCCACCCACCACATAATCCCTAAGAAACACCACTACTGACTGAAATAAAGCAATTATATTTGTTACTTAGTGTATATCTAATAAATTAATATTATTATTTATGAAATATAAATAATCTTATTAATAATAGAAAATGTTGAATAATTGCGTTATTTGTTGTTTTTTAAAGATTGCATGTAAATAAACTTTTAAATAAATGTATGAGCCTTTTTCTTTTAGTATTAAGTAAAATATATAATTGATCATCATGGCTCCGTGTATGTAACATCACACTAACATAGCCTAGAGCGGCAGATATCAAGGGTTCTATTTCTGTTCGGGGTGTTCATTTTATTAAACAAAAATGTTTCGTGCTGGTCAAAACAACAACAAAGAAATAACAGACATCAGAAAAATTCCTCTTCACTTATACTTTAAGATAGAAACCTTAATAAAATGAGTTTCTGGATTCTTGCAAATTGAGTAGGTACATTTGCATCTTGAGTTTTTGTAACTAGGTTTAATTATTATAAATGAAGTTTTAATATTTTGAAATGGTAAAAATTATGACTTTAATAGAAAAAAACATTATTGGCAATTCTACTCTAACGAAATAGTTTTTTTTATTTATAAAAAATAGGAATTTTGTTTTTTGCAAAGAAGAGCATTCAATTTAAAAAAAAAACTTACCTAAGCCGGTAATCGAACCAGCTCAAAATGCCAAAAAATGAATTGCCTCTATCTTATTGAACTAATCGATAGTGTTTATGGTAAGGATAAAATTTCTAGAACAAACATTGTATCTTAAAACTATAGAAAACCATGCATTTGAAATTTGAAATCTTGCATTTCATACATATGGGCTCTGGTAACATTGTGACACAAACGAAGAGAACATGGAAGAAAAACACCTTATATTATATAGAAAATATCAGGTTTTACTCAAAGGAAACATTCCTTTATTTTTCATAACAAGAATGCCTGCAGTTAATTTTTTTTTTAAAAAGCTAACTATTTAGTAAAGTATTGATAGGTTTGTATTTAGGTTCGGTAAATTTAAAATTAAATAAATGCATTTATTCTCATTTTAGAAAATAAAATAATATTTCGTTTGAGTGAAACTTGATATTTGCAATATTTAAGGTACCAATCTTCCAAGTCGAGTTCATTTGTTCCAACATGTATAAACTAATTTGGTCTTCATATAATTAAAGATTTAAGAAATAGTTATTTACGTATGTTATAATAAATCTATACATATAATAAAATTTTAACTAATCCGAATCTGTACATTAATATTTTTTTGGAAAATCTTATTGAAATAAACATTATTATCGATACAGAGGCCGAATCTATAGTTTTTAGAATTTTTGTCTGTCTGTTACCGCATCACAGAAAAACCACTGGAGGGATTTTGATGAAATTTGGTATGGTGATAGCTGGTTATCCGAGTCAACATATAGAATACTTTTTACCGCGCGAAAATATCTAATTTTTGAGAAAAAATACAAAAACTGCAATGTAAGAGTATACTAGTATGTAACCTAAGAATTTGCTTTTTGGTCATCTGAACGCGGGCGGAGCCGCGAGCAATGCTAGTATAATATAAAGTTATTGATATTATTATTTATTGTTAAATAATATAATTTTGATTTAATATTATTTTGTTGAAAAATAACAAGTGTTCATTTATGTAAATTTAATAAATATTTCTTCATAAATATGCGACGCGACGTAAAATAGCTTGTAATTTATAATAGGTTGATTGATGCGGGCGATGCGCAGATGTGCCTCCTATATATATATATATATATATATATATATATATATATATAATATATATATATTATATATATATATATAATATATATATATATATATATATATATATATATATATATATATATATATATATATATATATATATATATATATATATATATACTGCAGGAAATCGTAAGGCGTAACCGTAACCTAAGAAGTATTTCATTACTTAAATCTGTAATATTTAAAAAAAAAACATTCGTCTGCATAAGATTTAAGACTTAAGGACGACTGTACTTCAAATTATTACTTTCATGAGATACAAAAGTGAACCAGTATGTGTAGAATTAATATGTACGTATGTGTAGACTAGTGGTAGAAGTTAAATCATATATGAAAATTATGTTAAATTATTATTCAAAATAGAATTTATTTATTTATATAATAGTTTTACAAACGTATAAATTTAAGTAACAAAAAATTGTTAACAAATAAGAGGAGAAAAAGGTATTGAAGCCTTTTGTCTTTCCCTATCAAGCTATAACGGCGCGCCGAATTTGAATGAAATTTAGTATGGAGACAACTTATATTCTAGGTTACCTACATATTCTTTTATCACGTCCCTACTACATGAACGAAGCTGTGGACGTAAACAGGCGCCATAAACACATAATAAACGAATTGACGACACGTTTGGCTCAGTGTGTAGTGACCCTACTTGCTGTGCCAGCGGTCGCTGGTTCGAGTCCCGCTGGGGGCATTCGTTTGTGCGATGAGCAAGAATGTTTGTGTCTAGTTTATATTTATGATATGTATGTATTTAAAGTTATATATGTGTAGTGTATCAACTATCTGGTATCCATAACACAAGCCTCGTAGCTTACCGTGGAACTAGATGGTGTTGTGTGTTGATTGAGTCGCATAATATGGATTGTCATGCCTGAAAATTATCTGACATGGAATATAGAACGATTTTCTCTAGAAAATATCTTAAAGTTAGGCCACTTTACAAACAGCCTCAATTATTGTAACTCTTGGACCGTTTATTAAGTGTTACGTGTGAAACTGTTGGAATTTTTAAATACTTAGTACTAACTATGTTGTCGGGTGTTTAAGTAAGCAATTAAATCGAGTGAAATCAATATGCTCGAACCTCTATTATTAATTACCCTTGTGATCGATATATAAGAGGTGAGCATAAGCTAAACCATATTAGTCGAGTTTTGTATTAGATACCAAAACAATAGTTTTACCTACCATCAAAATGTTTGCTAAGGTAAATTTAATATTTTAATTCTATTTAGTTATCTTAAAATTGAATTTTAACTTAACATTGAAGTATTTAAGAATGTGTGTCAAAAATTTTTATTGCGGATATATTTAATGTATTATTGGCAATATATTTTTAATTATTGTATTGAATTACATATGGTATTTTTTTCTATTTCATCAGTTTTTATTTTAACAATATCATATTTTGTTATTGATTCATAAGGTTGTGCATTCGTGCTTAGTTACGAGATTGCCGTAGCACTGGACAGTGTTTTAATGTTTGGATACTAAGTGGAGAATGAAAAGAAATGTAATTTTATAGTGGACCCTGCGAGAGAAATATTCCATAGTTTATAAATGACGTTTCTAGGTGTTAGACACTAGTTGCTAACGTTGCAAAGCCTAAGTGCTAATTCAGGTCATAGTCCATCTGTTTACTAAATCTTATCCAAATCTGTTCAGCCGTTTCAGTGTTAAAGAGTAACAAATATAAACTCATTTATAACGCCACTTAGTACTCCAAATAATTTACTACTACTAAATAAACCGTTATTATTTTCAGGTGTTTTGTTTATTCGCACTTGTCACAGTTGCAGTTGCCCAACACGGGCATGGTCATGGGTCTGCTTACTCCTCACAGCACGTTTCTCGTCATGACGGACATGCAGAACCTATAAAGACACATGGTGGATACGGTCACGGTCATGAGCATGTTGACTATTATGTAAGTAAATCGACATAGATTTCATACAATTCTTGTGCAGAAATCTAAATTCTAAAATGCTTATACTTCTTGAAATAAATTGGGAACTGAAGAGTTCAAAATAACATATCAGTAGTTAAGTGCAATTAAAATTAAGTTAACTTTTCATTGATTTTAATCAACGAAAGTGCAATTTAACTTGAGTTTAAATGTTAATTAAATATTAAATTTATGTATAATGAGTAATATGAAACTCGATGAGCGAATAATATGATTCGTATCATGAGAGATAAGTTACAGAATCGAAACTATATTTCAGGCATATCCCAAATATGATTTTGAATACAAAGTAGAGGATCGCCACACCGGTGACATCAAGTCCCAGCACGAGAGCCGCGACGGCGACGTAGTGAAGGGATACTACGCTTTGCACCAGCCTGATGGCTCTGAAAGATCAGTGCATTATCATGGTGATGACCATACCGGGTAAGACTAATAATTACAATTGTAATATTCTAATTTTCTTCTTTTTTTCAGGTTTCATGTATAGTGATTATTAAAATTCAATGGTGTAATCTAAATGTATTGGATTTGAAAGATACTTAAATACTAAAAATTCTTTTACACCATATATTTTACTAGCGACTCACTCTCGCTTCACTCGGGTTCGCCCCTAGGTACTTTTTTAATTAAAATGGATAGTATGTTGTCCTTAAGAGATAGGCATATACCATCGCAGACTTTTCTGGAGACCTCTATAAGATATACAATTCCACCATACATTATTTTATTATATCTCAAAGGGTTTAGGCAGCGTTTTCGTTAAAAACTCCCAGACGGCTTATTTTTTTCCGACACCTCCAACAAATATCGTTATATTTTAGCCAATGTATACAAAAACTTAACAAATTTTATACTACTAAAACCTTCCTCTTGAATTACTCTATCTACTAAGAAACCGCATCAAAATCTGTTGCGTAGTTTTAAAGATCTATACATATATAGGGACAGACAGACAGCAGGAAGCGACTTTGTTTTATACTATATAGTGACGAGGAGATTATAAAGTCACACAGGTACTATGTAACATGCAAATTAATTAAACTACATATCTAAAAATAGTAGTTCCATATAAAATAATTTTTTCAGTTGATTTCCCAGAATCTCTAATATTCGGTAGAAACTCATGTTAGGAATTATGTTAATTACTGTGAATATTTATGTACATTTTTATAATATAAGTACTTTGTTACAGATTCCACGCTGATGTCAAATATGACACTCATCACCTGTATTCAAAACATCACCATTAATAATACTACATATTAATTAATGAATCAAAGCGAACTGTGATTTAAATTAATAATTGTTATCGTAATATAAAATTATCATTTTTTATCTTCAGCATATTTCTTGTAAATTCAGCTCTTTACTTCAATACGCTATTTTTAATAACATTAAATGAAATAAATGAATCAGCTCTGTTTATTCTTGCATTTTATTTTTATCAATAAAATTTTCTTAGATATAAAAATTTTGTGATCCGAAAAATAAGACAAAATGAAGCAAGAATTATACTTAAGTGTGTACATACTTTAGTAAATAAGTAGGTACTAAATGAAAAAAGAAAATCACATCTTAATAGTCTGTGCAACAGTTTTTACATATTATGTACTTCAGTATGAAAAATAAAATTGTAACTTAAATAATAACTTTTTAGGAGAATAAAGAAAAAAATAAATAAAAGAATCATCAAAATATAGTTCACAGCGGAAAATATCTCGTAACATACTATAAAAACCACATACTACCCAAATTTAGACCATTACGCCCAAATTTACAACCTCTTTATGAATTATTTTAATTTATTTACAAATATAAAAGAACCGACTGCATAAATAACGAACTATAAAAACTTAAAAAAAAATTTAAACTTACTTCAAGACACTAAAAAGTAAAAAATAAAAAAGTTTTTATTTACTATAGATACATAATCAGATATTTTCGTACTCGGTGCCAGCCGACAATGCTTTAAGATATGAATATCTGATATAAAGGAGAAATAGTGAATAATGAAAATATTATATATATATATATATATATATATATATATATATATATATATATATATATATACATTAATTTGTGATGTATTTATACGTATCGAAATAGCTTTGCTTTGATTTGCATTTATAAGAAAAAAGTATTTTAATACAACATCAGCTTAAGCCATTTAAGTTATTAGTTTAAAAGAAAGTCTCATCATCATCTCCCTACACATTTCCCAAATTACTTGGGGTCGGCGCAGTATGTCCATACTGCTTATTGGTTTTGGCGAAAGCTTCCGACCTGCCTGACCTCAACCCTCTTTAGTTTACATGAAGACTAACAATCGAAAACTAGCTTATTATTAGTAATTATTAGTAACACTAAAAATCAGGAAACAATTTCAAACAAATTGGGCAAAAGGATCTTTAGACTTTTAGAGGGAATTTTAACATGTCATATTAATACAATGAGGAGTTTTATGATGAGCAAGTACCTATGTAATTGTTTTTCGAATTGTACTGTTTACAAGACGATCCCACTGGTAAAAATTGAAAAATGCAAAAGTGCAATTCCGTTTATCACCCCAAAGATCCTCATCATACCATCACCAAATTTTTATGGGACCCTTGAGTTATCTCCTTTCCAATAAAAAATAATAATAATTTAAATCGGTTCATAAACAAAGAAATTATGTCCGAACATCCTTAAAAAATATATAGTCGAATTGGGAACCTCATTCTTTTTCGAAGTCGGTTAAAAAACATAAAAACAAGTTGATGAAGTAACATAGTAACATATGTGCAGTCTCTTCAAAACCAGTATTTTGATACCCCACTCGATTGACTCAGATGAAAAAGTTTCTACAAGACACAAATGTCGCGCTATGTCTAAAATCCGCAATTTTGATTTTTAAGTATATCTATGGTACCCTACGGTATTTGCGTTATCAAGACAAATACAACAATGTCTGGATCATTAAAATCAGTTAAGCCATTTAGTAATTACGATGGAGCATATGATCAGACATACATACATACATAGAAGTCAAACACATAGCCCTCCTTTGGTCTTCGCCGCAGTTGGGTAAAATAATTTTCATTCACGAGTAATATATATTTCTCAATTATGTCACTCGAAAGAGGTACACTGCTGTATATAGGCCTCCATCCTCATCCAAAGATTATCTCAAAACTGATGGTATTGTATCCATTTTCAGTGCATTTTTACAATTTTCAGGATATGCGGCCTCCATATTAAAAATGAAAATGCTATGCGCCCATACTTTATTGGCCTAAGAACCTCTAACCCCGTAGTATTATATCTTGCGTTTTACTCTAAGTCTACATACGTCTGAAAATAGATTGAAATAACGGATTCTGCCAACAATTGTATAAAATCTAACAAACTAAATTATATACATAGGTAATGGTAAAGGTATAATTAGATTTATGTAATTATAACGCGATTTACTTTTAAAAAACATTATTTAGTGCAATAAAAAAAGATTTATAGAAGTTTTAGGCTCTATATTTCAGTGTTTCTCTTCAAAACTTTATTATAACAAGTTTTTATTCGGGCCATATTATAAAAGCGTATTAAAAATTAACTCATAATACGCAAGATAAGTAAAACATCGTTTAATCATAAAAAAACTACGTTTAAAAAACCGACTTCAAAAACTAAAAAGTATAAACTAAAGATTTAATTTAATACACTTCTTATGCAAACCTTAATACCTTGGATACTAATAAAATACTATCATTTGTATGTGCTACCCATTGATAGGTTTGAAGTCGATGTCAAGCCAAATGTAATAGTAGGTACCTACATTCGCCGCGGTCTGAGAAATCTATACAAAAGGCACTGACTTGTACATACATCAAAAAATACCAATCGAATCGAGAATCTCCCCCTTTTTGAAGTCGGTTAAAAAGTGAAATGAAGTAAGCTTGAAGATCGTCAAAATAGGAAACGTTAGAGTAACGAGAATACCTATCAAAGGGTAATTTAGCGCTTTCGGCTGCTTTAATCTATACATATAATAAAATTGTAACTAAGCCAAATCTGTACATTAAATATTTATACATGAGGGATTTTCATGAAATTTGGTATGTTGATAGCTGGTTATCCGAGTCAACATATAGGATACATTTTACCGCGGGAAAATATCTCATTTCTGAGAAAAAATACAAAAACTGCAATGTAAGAGTACTAATATGTTAAACCTAAGAATTAGTTTTTTGGTCATCAGAACGTGGGCGGAGCCGCGGGAAATACTAGTACTACATAAGTCTATCTGAAACTAAAAAAATACTGTCATGCTTATGTGCAGAAAGTGCTGATTAGTGGTAAGGTATTATTATTGTTTTAACTTTCATTCGTCAAGATGAATATGGCGCCGGCCAATAAGAAAGAATAGCAAATGTCGTTGAAATTTTCTTAACAATATTTACGCGACTCGGTAGTGTCTATACAATTCTAATAATTAATTTATATTTAAACTTAAAATATGCTAGTATTTACGGTATAAGTTGAATGCTTAGAGGGTTATAGGCTATTATTACCATTCCTTATGTTTTTAAGACGATTTCTGTCTTTTAAAAGCCGACTTTTATAAAAAAAATTAATAAATAAGTTACCTATCAAGGGATTCATGTAAATAAATTTCAAAAAAAATATACAATTTCAAGAAGTACTTAACAAGAAAAACCCAACAACTATACTTGGTCCAACCCGTACTCGAGCCGTGACCTTCGTATGTATATCTGCAGCCGTACATAATACCCACTAGACCACTGAGATAATTAAATATATAGTAATATACTAAATAGTATAATAAAAAATAAATTGTGTTTTTTAAATAGATAACTTACATAAAAATTTTAATCAACGATTACCAATCAAATTTTTCATGTGCTGTTACTAGATAACTGTGCACTGATGCATAATATTATAGATAAATTTTCTAATTAGACTACGACAGACTTACGTAAGTATAATTTTTCTCAATTTTAAGATTCTGCAGGCAAAAGGAAAAACTTAAGAATAATAATTTTAATTTAGTTTGCTATTATAAAAAAAAAAAAAAACAAATTTTTAAGCAACACTATTACTACAGTTACACTTAAGCAACATTATAATAATGGCAACACTAAATTACTAATTAATATATTTTTTCTTAAAAAATGTTATAATAATAATAATAACAGCTAAGATTAAATAAATAAAAAAAAACTGTAAAGCATTCGAAACGTCGGGAACCAAAAAGCAAAATAAATTCGCGAAAAAATCCGAAAAGATAGTTTTATTTAAAATGTCAAACATTCGCGTAAATCTAACAAAGTATTATGATATAAAATCCTTATTAGGCACGGTCAGTAAAATTTTACATTTCTTTTCTGGCATACGCAAAATATTCTGGCTGTAATAGTAGGTATACAATATACCATATACTATTATTATTATTATTAACAGACATTAATATTACGTGAAAAAGTCAACTTATCTTGATAAAATATTGCAATTTAAAAAATTTATGAACACACGCGATGGCGTCAATATTGCCAAATATAAAATAGAATGAAACCAATAGACCTCGGCTACTTACCCTTGTGAACAATATAAAAGACGTGAGTGCTAGCAACACCACATCAGTTGAGTTTTAGAAACTAAAACAATACCTTTCAATCAAAATGTTCGCTAAGGTATAAAATTTATATGTTTACTTATAATACAAAAATGAAATTATGATTGTTTGCTTATTCTTTCATGAAATGGACGTACTTTTTAACTATAAAGTGATTCTAATGAGATACTACTGTTTTGCAAAAAAATCAAAAGTTTTATCGTTAATAACTAGTTTAAAATATCCAAATTATATGATCTAAATATTTTATAAATAATTTATTACAATATAAACAGGTGATGTGCTTTGCTGCTTTTGTGGCACTTGCGACTGCTCAATATGGCCACGGGTATGGCCATGGGTATGGCCATGGATACTCATCGCAACACATCTCTCGTCACGACGGTCATCCTGAAATCGTACAAGTACATGGTGGACATGGTCATGGTCATGGCTATGGCCACGTAGACTACCACGTAAGTGATCATTTGTTACTATATCTTATTTTATATGCATCTGAAACTAAAATAATAGTTGAAACTGCAAAATTACATATTTATAAACTTTCCAGACCCATCCCAAATATGACTTTGAATACAAAGTAGTGGACCACCACACCGGAGACATCAAGTCCCAGCACGAGAGCCGCGACGGCGACGTAGTGAAGGGATACTACGCTCTGCACCAGCCTGATGGCTCTGAAAGGGCTGTACACTATCACGGCGACCATCACACCGGGTTAGTTAGTTTTAATATGTAGACAATACTTATTAAAATACTAGATTCACGAATTCGTCAATGTATAATAGCATGTTTTAAGCAATGAAATATCGATTGATCATATGGATTTTTTTTTGTTATAGCTTCCACGCTGATGTGAAATTCAACACTCATCATTTGGCCCCGAAACATCATTATTAATGGAATAAGCCGAATTTTCTTCAATAAATCATCCTGTGATCTACTTAAGCAATTGTGCACTTATTGTTTGAGAATATTTTTTTTATATATTATTTGTTATAAATGTACGTAAATGTAAGTAAAGCTATGTAAAGTATAATTTGAAAGATCAATACTTTTGTTACATCAGCTGTTTAATTTACTATACTAAATAAACAAATACTTCTTTAATATAGGTTTCATTGCCTTAACAACCAAATAAAGCTTTATATTTACCTTAAAAAGTGATTAACCACCTTTTACAATATATTTTTTTGTCTATATAATATACTAGCATTGCCCGTGGCTCCGCCCACGTTCAGATGACCAAAAACGAAATTTTTAGGTTTAACATATTAGTATATCCCTTACATTGCAGTTTTTGTATTTTTTTCAGAAATGAGACATTTTCCCGCGGTAAGAAGTATCCTATATGTTGACCCGGATAATCAGCTAACGCCATACCAAATTTCATCAAAATCCTTCCAGTCGTTTTTCTGTGATGCGATAACAAACAGACAGACAGACAAAAACTCTATAAACTATAGATTCGGCCTCTGTATCGATAATAATATAATAAAATATTTAATGTACAAATTCGGCTTAGTTACAATTTTATTATATGTATAGATAAAAGGCTTTATCTTGACTGACTGACTGAATTGATCAACGTACAGCATAAGCCGCTGGTCATAGAAATGTTAAATTTTAGAGGGTCTGTTCCTTTTATGATGTAGGCATCCGATAAAGGATTTTTCGAAATTCATAGATAAAAGATTGAAAGTCTTTCATTCTTAATGTGAAATAAACACAAAAAGCGGTATTTAAGATAAAAAATAAGAAATATATTTATTAGATGTTTTTCGAAATTCATCCCTTAAATGGGTAAAAGGGGATAATAAAATTTATATGGAAATTTATGGTATAAAATTTGTATGGACAAAAGATTATTTATGAACTTACTAATATATAACAGAATTACTTGAAACTTTGTATTAATGATCTTCAACTCAATTAAATAAATACGTGTTTTAATTTCCTGTAATTCATCCCGTAAAATAGGTCCCGTAAAAAATCCGCCGTAACAACTATAACAGACCTATTTTTTTTTTTTTTTATTTCTCTTTTGCGGCTATTTGGTATCACTGCGACCATTTCTGGTCTATTGTGATCGCCGCTATTTATACTAGAGTGAGCCGCTAAACCCTGCTGATGTTAAGAACTGCAGGATTTTCTTAGGGTTGCACTCTTTTATTTCACCAAGGCTTGGGAATTGTTTTCCTAGATGAATACTGCGTTTGTGCATGAGCGGTCCACATTCCCACAGAAGATGAAGTGGCGTTTCGTCTGCCTCCCTACAAATTCTGCAGGTTCGCGTTTCGCTCAGCCCCAGGTTGAACATGTGCTTATTTAAGCAGCAGTGTCCAGTAAAAGCCCTTACCAGTATTCGTAAGGTTTTTCTGTTTAGCCCTAGCATGAGATTGTTGAACCTTTTGTCGTAGGCTTTAATTAGTGCCTTGGAGTGACTCATTCCCTTTGATTCAGTCCAGGCCTTGTTTGCAGTCTTGAGACATGCTATCATTAAGGTTCTTTGAGCTAGGCTCTTAGGTATTCCACAGAAGGGCTCAGGGCCCTGCTGCATGCCAAGAGCTCCCCCTCTAGCGAGCTTATCGGCGCATTCGTTTCCAATTACCCCTGCATGACCCGGTACCCATCTTAGCACTACTTTGTTGCTTTTTGCTAAGAGGTTTAATCGGTCCATGCACTGCTCCACTAGCTTTGATGAGACTGTGTTTGAGTCCAGCGCTAGTAGTGCAGCTTGGCTATCTGAATATATATAGATAGTTTGATTTGTGTAGTGCTTAGATAGATTAGCTTCTACACATTCTAGAATAGCATAGACTTCTGCTTGGAAAATAGAGGCAAATTGTCCGAGGTGTATGCTTTTGCTGAACCTCGGTCGCTCTCCATGTATCCCACAGCCAACCTTTGCTTCTATCTTTGATCCATCTGTGAACCAGATTAGAGATCCGTTTTTATGGATTATCTGGCTTTTAGACCAGTCTTCCCTTGACGGAAATTCAATTGTATAATACTTTACAAATAAGTGCCGAATTAACATGGCATCAGTCGTCATACCAAGTAGTGGCATTTCTTGCAATGAGTCCTGTAGAGTCCTCATTTTTCGTGAGAGCCAATGAGTTCTGCCTTGGATTTTAGCTCTGTGCATACAGGCTTGTGCCTCCTTTTGTATGAATAGGTCTAAAGGTGGCAACCCGAGTAATGCATTTAGTGCCTGACCAGGGCATGTAGACATGGCTCCTGTGGTCATTAGACAGGCTGTTCTTTGTAGGCTGTCTAGTTTTTGAATGGCTGTCGTCTGCTTGGCCTTATTAGACCATGCTACTGATGCATAGGTGATAATTGGCCTTACAATAGCAGTGTAAGTCCAAAGTGTGTTTTTGGGACTTAACCCCCAATTATTACCCAACATGCGGCCGCTCATTCCCAATGCCATCTTGGCTTTACTTAAGACTGCAGTTAGATGCGGGTTCCACGTCAGTTTTTGGTCTAATAATAGTCCCAGGTATTTGACTTGCGTGGAAAATGTGATTTGTTTGCCATTAAGCTTTGGCATGACTAGTTTGTCTAACCTTCGCTTGTTTGTAAAGGGTACAATGACAGTTTTGTCAGCGTTGACTGATAGGTCACTTCTAACACACCAGTCACTGACAATGTTCAGACCCTTCTGCATTATACTTGAGAGTGTGGATTGGCAGAAGCCCCTTGCTATGATTACCAAGTCATCAGCATAGCCTTGCGCATCAATGCGGAGTTCTGCCAGTTTATGTAGTAATTCATCCACAGCAAGTGTCCACAGTAATGGGGATAGAACTCCTCCTTGCGGACATCCTCTTGCTGTGGATATATAGATAGTTGTATCGTGGAGGGCTAGTTTTGCTCTCCTACTAGTGAGCATAGATTTCACCCACTTTACCGTTGTTGGGTCGACATTTTTAGTTATCAACCCATTTATCAACAGCGAAGTAGAAGAGTTGTCAAAAGCACCTTCGATATCTAGAAATGCACATAGTGCTATTTCCTTGTCTTCTAACGCCTTTTCCACTTGGTCTATAAGACTTGTAAGGGCAGTCTCGGTTGATTTACCTTTACGATATGCGTGTTGGTTAGAGTGGATTGGACTTTTAGTCAAGACTTCATCTCTTATATACCTATCCAGTACCTTCTCCATTGCTTTGAGTAAGAATGAAGAGAGGCTTATTGGTCTAAAAGACTTTGGTTGGCTGTAGTCTTTTTTACCAGTTTTAGGTATAAATATGACCCTAACAAGTGTCCATATATCTGGTACATATCCTCAGGCGAAGCTCGCTCTGAAGATTTTGATCAGGTGAGGAAGGAGGATGTTCACCCCTTGCTGCAGTAAGATTGGTGGTATCCCGTCTTCCCCTCTCGCCTTGTAGGGCTTAAAGGAGTCTACGGCCCACCGAACATGGTTGGGTCTTATGATCTTGGCAGCTTTGCACCAGTCCTCACTGCGAGGTCTATGATAGCCTGCCTGCTGATTATTAATGTTCTCTAAAAGACACCCAGGGAAGTGTGCCGTGGCCAGCAACTCGAGGGTCTCTTTCTCTGTAGTTGTGAAGGAGCCATCCTCCTTCTTGAGAAGTCCGATAGGATTAGGTTTGGCTTTAGAGAGAAGTTTGTGGAGTCTTGCTACTTGTGGAAGGCTTTTGATTTCCTCACAGAACTTCCTCCACGATTCTCTTTTAGCCCTCCTAATCTCTTTGTTGTAGTCTGTTAGAGCTTTCCTATAGATCTCCCAGACGTGCGTCTTTTTAGCTTTGTTAAATAATTTCCTCGTTTTGTCTCTGAGCTTTTTCAGCTTTGAGTTCCACCAAGGTGCTTTTCTAATTGAGGTCTTTGTTCTGAGAGGGCAACTCTCCTCAAAGGCTGAGATGATGCCCTTTGTGAGGCCTTCCACCGCTAGGTCTAGACTCTCAATAGTTCTAACTGTTTTAGGAAGGGTAGCCAAGTTCATCCTTAACCGGTCTTTGAATTCATTCCAGTCGGTTGCTCTAGGGTCCCTATAGGTTGTGGTTTCGGCTTCTAGCGTTGCCTTAACCTCAAAGGCTAGGTGTCGATGGTCTGACATTGCATTTTCATTGCTGACATGCCAGTTCATTATATGCCTGGCTAAATTATGTGTGGAGATAGTAATATCTAGAACTTCCTGCCTAACCCGAGTAACAAAGGTTGGTTCGCAACCTGAGTTTAGCGTTATAAGGTTATTAGCTATTATAAAGTCAAAAAGTAACTCACCTCTTTTATTCGTGTTACTACTTCCCCACGATGGGTGATGCGCATTTGCATCACATCCTATTAGAAGCTCGGCGTTGTGATGTGCGGCATATTCTACCACTCTTGCTAAGTCTTCAGTCGGATTGTCTCTCTCTCCAGGCAGATAGGCAGAGCATATTATTACTCTCGCACCATCCCACCCTTTAAGTTTGACAAAGGCTGCGGCTAAGTCGTCATTGCAAACTTCTGAAATTGGCAAGAAATCAACACATTTATTAAATAGGATACAAGCTCTGGGTCTCTTACCAGTGTTATTACTTAGGACCTTACCGGCATTGTTAAGTCCCCGAACCTGAGTATTTGCTACCCAAGGTTCTTGAATTAAGGCAAGGCTTGCCTTGTCCTCAGCAAAGCATTGCTCCATCACCGCAGTGGCTGCTGCGGCATGGTGGAGGTTTGCTTGCAGGACCCTCACCCCTCCCCCCTGAGTAGCTCCTAGGCGTTTCCCCCCTGCTTTGTCCGCACAAGCTTGGGACGCGGTCGTCCCCTGCTCGTACGCCAAGCGTCGCCTCTTCCACCCCTATGAGCTGTGCCTGTTAGGCCTCCCCTTTGCCTTGGTAAGGGTTCCTGAGGCCTTCTGGCGGCACCAGCTCTCGGATTTGCCACCCTTCCACCCTGAGCAGGAGGTATTTGTATACTTCTTGACGTGGAGGGCTGTGGCTCCGTAGCATTGCTCCCTCCGCTCTGAGGTTGGGACTCGGACGTTATCCCGGCTGCGGTTTGTTGTGAGCCAAGATTCGTCCTGTCTTGCCTCTCTGAGCCCCTGGATGAGGATGCCTGAGGTTCCTGGATCCGTTCAGCAGGTTCTGAGCTTGTGGGGCCAGCCATTGGGTCGCTCTTGATTTTAAAAAGTAATTTCTTAAAACCAAGAACGACCTCAAGGTTCATAGCCCGGAAAGCTGCGACAGAAGCGTCGTCTAGGAAGAAGGACACAACGTGTCCATTTCCCTCGGCCCTACTGTGCGCAACTCTCCAGAGCTCCGTGTTGAGCCCTCTGTTCTGTATCCCTAACAACTGGGTGGCCTCGTCTAGCGACTCCGCCTCAGAGTTAGGGATAAATAAAGTCCCTACTGCAGGCTTCGGTAGTTCGCTCTCAGGGATAATTGAGAGTACCGCCTCACTCCAGGGCTTTCGGGTGGGGACCTTCTCGGACAGCCATTTGACACTATCCTGGTCCTCACAGGTGATCACTATATAACCCGGCCTGTGGGTAAAGCCTGTGAATCTGGGTCCTTCACCTTTGTCAGTGATCTTGAGCATCGCAAGGGTCAGGGATCGGTGCACCAACTTCATTTGTTCTCCACTCATGGGAACTTGATTTTTAATTCCCACGCGAGATTGTTCCACAACCTTACTGAAGCTGGGTTGTGCCACCTTTCCCTCCGCACGGGGAGCCTTTTTGATTTGCATCCCCGGCGATTCTTCCTCCGACCTAGGCCTTTTCTTGGCCTTCGGGTCAGGCGGAATATTTGTAATCGGAATATCCTTCCAAGGCTTAACGGCTAATGCGCGGGCTTCATCGAACCTCACATTAGCCGCCAGAAGCCTTCGGAGTCTCTTCCGAGCTGCACCATTTAATCTAGCCGGACGACTTAGGGACTCTTCCGTCCCTAGGTTGGAGTCATCAATGTCTCCTTCCCTGGCCGGATTGGTCCCTTCAGCCCTCGGGTTAGATTCTTTTGACGGAGAGGCTAATAAAACCTCCTCCATCAAAGTTATGGTTTCTCCTAAAAGAGGAGAAAGAGGATCTCCTGTTGGAGATAAAGGTTTGGGTGTTTGTTTTTCTTTATTTTTATCTACTTCCATATACGTCCCACGAGAAGCAAGGGAAATAAACATGCCCACCAACAGAGCCCCGCATGTCGGTGGGAGGACAGAAATACTACCCGATTCGTCCAGGTGTCGGGTAGCCACCGTTTGCGACTGAGCTCCCCCCCAGCCACGCATCCCTCGGCACGGTTCGGATCACACCTTGGATTGGGTTTTATTTACAAATATATAAATAAACACATACTATATATATACACATACATACAAATACACATATATGCATTTACATATATATACACAAGATAAGAACTGTATAAATACTAATAAATGTAATATAAGTAAATAAATAGCAGTAGCATAAATAAATATATTTAATAAAGCAACAAGCGCTCGGTGGTTTCGGTTATGTCTATTTCCTAGTGAACTAGACCAAATAACAGGGCTGGCAACCTCGAGAAGGATAGTCCACCGAACTTGCCTTGGGGATCCTCGCGACCAAACACGTCACTCTCCCCCAAGACCAACGCCCCCCTACCGTCTCTGAAGGAGACAGTAGGGTAGGCCTGCGCCTATACTACCATGCAAAGCATGCCGTGCGGGAACCGTAAAAGCATAGGTCCAGGCCCGCCCCATAACAGACCTAGAGAGCGCGAGAAAGAACCTAGCTACAGTGTATTTTGATGTTTCTAATACACAAAGTCTTTGCTTGGATTTGTGAACGTGCTATATTGATCCCCAAAAACAACAGTTCTACTGCTTTTACTAACATCCTGCTCAAATCCTTTGAAGAGTAAGAAAGATAGAGAATAGCGAAAGAACATAGGTTTGTCGATACAGTGATGCAAATGGATGAAGCAGTTCACTATCCTGTGGAGTTTTTTAGCATTGTTAACCCAACAAGCCTCCTTTCTCATAAACTCCTTCTAAAGGTTTGTACATCTGTAATGAATAAGCCACCTAAGCTACGTAATGGGACTGGACAGCGAGTAATCCATAAAGTATTATAGTAACCATTGTGATGTATAACACTGATAGCCTCTGAATACGCCTTTGAGTTTTATCTATTGTAATTCTTCCTTAAAATTTGCTTTGCAATGACCATCGATAATTCTAAGGGCCAAACGTTAAATTTAACAGGGAAAAAAAGAGAAAATTGCTGCTCACATAGAATGACTGAACGGAATGTACACATAATAATTCACGTTCGATAAGACTACATATATACTCAATAGAAATTAACAGCAAATTCTTTAGTCCACGCAAACGTAGCCGCGAGCAGAAAGCTATAACAAAATAAGAATGGTACATAATATATGTAACTTAATAAAGGAGGAGAAGGAGGGAGACTGTAAGTTCCAGGTGTACATACATTGTGTCTTTAAAATTAACATAGATATTAACCTGTTAGTAAGGTTTTTTTATGGTATTCTGTGACAAACGAGCAGACAGACCACCTGATGGAAAGCGGTACCTGTCGCCCATAACATCTACAAAGCCCATATAAGCCGAGTTACATGATTCATTCGTCATAAACATTGTATACGAGTTGTATCATTGTACTCTCTTCCTCTAATTTTGGGAAAATAATGTAAAAATTTGCATAAAAATAGAGGGAGTAGAGCTTGCTTAAACGGACGATAATTTACAGAATATACGTTAAATATCTTTTCAGATAGGTACTGGATATTTTGAGTTAGGATCACTAAAATTAAATTTGTTTTCCATAATACTTTTAGGAAATATCTAATATATGGAACGCGAGCTTACGTTTTCAAATAATAAAGTATGTATATACAAGTATGTTAGAAAAAACAACACAATATTCAGCGGTATGGATCCCTTGATGCATGAGTCAAAATCATACTTATGAAATCACACATTTGAAAATCATTAAGGCCATCTAATTATTACTTATAACTTATATTGTTTTGAAATATATAGGTATATATATATATATATATATATATATATATATATATATATATATATATATATATATATATATATATATATATATAAATACGTTTAGTATCATTTATTTTTATTATTGAACTAGGAGAACCCGTGACTTGGCTCGCGTTAAAACTAAAAAACAAACCCTTTCGCTATAAAACTTATTTAATTCGTTGTTTAATAATATTTATTATTACATAAAATATCTGCAAAATATTAATAGTTTATTTTATTTATTTACTACTAGCAGAACCCACGGCTTCCCTCGCGCTAAAACTACAAAAAAATCTATAAAAAGGTAGTTTCATACAAACTTTCATCCCCTATTTTACCCCCTTGTAGGATGAATGCTATGCAATGCTACGCATGCAAAATGCTAAAACATATATTTATTTAATTTTATTGAAGAACATTAATACCAAGTTTCCAGTAATTCTGATCATATTTTTTTTCTCGTGGAAATTAGATAATATAAAAAAAACGGTAATAAGTAGCCATGTCACTCTCCAGCCCTCCATCTATCTCCACACAAAAAATGACGCCAATCCGTCACTCCGTTTCGACGTAAAAGAAGGACAAATAAACAAACAAACACACTTTCACATTTGTAATATCAGTATGGATTATATTAAACTACTCGTAGTTTGAGCTCAGTCAAATGAAAATTTGTAAAGGAAATGATAGTATTATAGTAGGTATAGATTTTTTACGCAAATTTCCTACAAACACCTACTCTATACAGCTTAAAAAAAAGTACGGTAAACTATTTTTTATTTTAATTTTATGGAAATAAGTGCAGTACTTAGTTGAGATACGTAAAAATATACTTAAAATATTATAAAATATAAGAAATAACACCATGTATTTAAGAATATTCAACAATAATTATTAGTTTCTCACAGTAGGTATCTTAATTATGTATTATTATGCACCTACTATTTTAACAAACGATATACGGATATCATATTATCTTATTCCCAAATAAAATAGTGACCCAAAAAAACCTTTTTTTTTCAAGTCTCTTGCGAAAATATGTTAGTTTATCACGTTTTAAGAGCCCTCTCCTCACCTCTCACCTCTCAAAACTTTTAAAAATTTCCAAAATCGTTAAATGTCGTTATTTTTTTCTCGTTATTTCACTATATTCTACTATAAAAATTATTATTATTCTGAAATTTTCTAGTCGATATTTTATTATTTATAGATCGCTCAAGATTTTTTTTAAGTTTCCAAGTAGAGTAAACGTTAGACCTTTTCGAGCGACTTCAGAACATCAATAATATTCTGAACATGACTTCTGAACAAGAATATTTTATTTCTTTATTTATTTATGTACCATAAAATATACGTTATACAAAATAAAATAACAAAATGTTGACAAAGGATAACTTATCTCTTTAAGAGATTTCTTCCAGAAACCCTTCAGAAGTGAGAAAATAAGTTATATAGTGCGGTGTAGGTACAGTACAGCATTGAATGGAATTGTCTTAATATTAAAATACATATATTAACTAAATATTATGATTATACAAATATATATATATATATATATATATATATATATATATATATATATATATATACACATACATATATATATACACAGATACATACATACAAACATATATACTTACATATAAATACATACTAATCTACAATAATTTATGTCTGATTTGATAAATAGTACTGTTTAATTCTAAACTTAAATGTAGTGAATGAGGGATCATCTTTGAAAATATAATCAGGCAGTGAATTCCACAAACTTGCTGCCGTAACAGAAAAAGATTTTTTATAGAATGTAGTATTGTAGTGAGGAACCACTAATTTGGGCAAATTGACACAAGAACGCACTGGTCTGCATCTAGGGGACACTAATGTGAAGCGTTCACTTAAATAAGAAGGTGTTCAAAAGTTTAATTGTGAAAATCTTCTCGAATTTTTTTTTGCATCTCTCTAGCCTTATTTCTATTCTTTAGTATATCAACCACCAAAAAAGTGTCTTTAATATTCATTACAGGAATGCCATCCTTTGTTTGTTTGCTTGATGGGTTGTTAAAGAATCCACAGAATAGTGAACTACTTCATCCACTTAAATGACAGAGTCTATAAACCTATATTTTATAACTTGGGCAGCAAGTTTTTAAAAATAATTACAGGTTTGGCACAAGTTTAGTATATGGGACGTGGTCTCTGGAGGAGTGGGTGATAATTATGGATAAGGAAGTGATATATCTAAGTATATAAAAATTATTTAGAGAAAATGGAGCAGTCAAAAGTTCTGTAGACCTAAAGTTACAAAATTTTCATTTGTTTTACCTAATTACCTTAGTCATTACTAAAGATTGTTAATTGCCGCTGGTATTTTTAAAAATAGCATCGAATTTTTGTTTTTGAGAAAAGAACTATTTTTTTCTTTTTTCGGATGTGACAGATAAAACTACATAAGGAACTGAACGTCAATCTGTCACTTCCGTCAAAATTTTTTATATTCTCCCTACTGTCTTCTGTCCCACTCACTCACTTTTTTATATGGATGTTTTTTAAGCCGAATTTTTAATTTTTAAGTTCAATCTTTGAAATATTTTTTTCATACAAACCTTGTTCTGACAATAACACTTACAACACGAAAACAATTAGCCAAATACGAGTATGTGCAGCTGTTCTGCAGTGATGCGCATACATACGAGTACATTCGGCAATTGATTTTTATTTATATAGAAGATATATATTATTAACCGAAATTGTAGCATATATACTATATAGGTTAATAAAATTATTCATTTTAGCCTCAAGTACGTAACGTACATATATTACGTTATATCATTAGAATAAAATTCGTATAATAAAGTTATGAACATGAAAATTTTATGAAAGTCTTAGCTTATTATAATTATATGTATCTTGATTAGATATTTCAAATTTAAAGTTCATGAGCACACGCGATGGCGTCAATATTACCAAATATAAAACAGAGCGAAACCAATAGACCTCGGCTACTTACCCTTGTGAATAATATAAAAGACGTGAGTGCTAGCAACAATACATCAGTTAAGTTTTAGAAACCATAACAATATCTATTATCCAAAATGTTCGCTAAGGTATATTTGAATTTTTATTAATAATATATTATATAAATTCTAGTAAGAAATATTTATCGAAAACTTTCAAAAATTGTACTACTACTGTATTATCTGATTATTACTTTTAGGACTAAAATAATTTAATTATTATTACATAACAGGTATTGTGCTTTGCTGCTTTTGTCGCACTTGCGGCTGCTCAATATGGACACGGGTATGGCCATGGGTATGGCCATGGGTACTCATCGCAGCACATCTCTCGTCACGACGGACATCCTGAAATCGTGCAAGTACATGGCGGACATGGTCATGGTCTTGATTATGGCCACGTAGATTACCACGTAGGTGATCATTTCCCAATTTATTTTATATTAACATTACCTTCATTGTAATTTTTATAGAACACCTAAAACTAAAGCTATAAACTTATCATAATTTTCAGACTTATCCTAAATATGACTTTGCATACAAAGTAGAAGATCACCACACCGGTGACATCAAGTCCCAGCACGAAAGCCGCGACGGTGACGTAGTGAAGGGATACTACGCTCTGCACCAGCCTGATGGCTCTGAAAGGGCTGTTCACTATCACGGCGACCATCACACTGGGTAAGTTAGTTTTAATACATGGTCAATATTATTATAATATACATTTTATTATTATTTATTAATGTATGATATTATTATTTTTTTAAACGTATATGGATTGATTAATTAATAGTAATAATTATTACTGTTATAGCTTCCACGCTGATGTGAAATTCAACACTCATCACCTGGCCCCGAAACATCATTACTAATGGATAAGCTGCCTTTTCATCAATAGAGCATCTTGTGATCTGTGTGATTGTGATGTGTGATTTTGTTATATCAACTGTTTAATACTTGTATTGTTTGCTACTTTCAATAAAGAATTATTAAATATAATATGTTTTTAATTGACTTGTACAAGTTTGTGCAATTTTTTTTTAAATTCGCTTCTACTAATAAATATTTACCTACGTTAAGTAACAAAGTATTCTAAATACATAATAATTTACATAATATGTATATTGTTTAAAAATTATACGTACCTATATTTTTAATTGTGGTTTTGTAATTAAATAAATTAATTGCTAACTATTAATAATATTTATTTAGTGTAATAATAGTTTGAGCTTATATAATCAAATAATGAAAAGAAGTGATAGTGATAGAGTATATTTTTTTCACGGGAAACTTTCATCTATACATATAATAAAATTCTAACTAAGCCCAATCTGTACATTAAATAGTTTTTGGAAAACCTTATTGCAATAGACAATATTATCGATACAGAGGCCGAATCTATAGTTTTTAGAATTTTTGTCTGTCTGTCTGTTACCGCATCACGGAAAAACCACTGGAGGGATTTTGATGAAATTTGGTATGAAGATAGCTGGTTATCCGGGTCAACATATAGGATACTTTTTACCGCGGGAAAATATATCATTTCTGAGAAAAAATAGAAAAACTGCAATGTAAGAGTATACTAATATGTAAAACTTAAGAATTTAGTTTTTGGTCATCTGAGCGGGCGGAGCCGCGGGCAATGCTAGTCTATGATAGGAAAAGACTCATAGTATAAATTGTATTTATAGTCAGATGAAAATACATTTAGTATTGAACTTCGTTCAAAGACACTTTTTAAAAGTATTATATTCATAGGTAGAAATTTATCCAAGTATTCAGTCCTTTTTAACCCAGCCTGGGTTACTGACTAACTACATGCCCGTGTTGAGCACGGGCCTCGATTTAATACGAGGAGGTTTAGACGATTATCCACCACGTTGGACAAGTAGCGAACTTGACATGTCTTTCGAAATCAAGTTGGGTTCTATCTTAGACATGGAAGTTTCCTCATGATGTTTTCCTTCAACGTATAAGAAAGTGGTAATCATATTGAAAATCATTAGCCCATAAGAATATCTCACGTGCGATACTCGGGATTTGAATCCGCTTCACTGTTTTCGCGAGCGCGTAACCAATGAACTTCCCCTACCTTATGAATCGATGATTTCCTCGCTTTCCACATTATTATTAAGCTCATCATGGTGTAAAAATTATTCTGTCATCCTTATGCGCACGTTTAAATATGTAATGCTCGGACTTTAAAAATCTTTCAATACAAAAAAAAAACATTGATACTCCATCTTTCAGGAAGTTTTTATGATGCTGGAATATAGTTTGTCAATTGGGATATATATATTTTGAATGTCGTAAAGTAGGTTATACTTGAATACAAACTACCATTCACTAATCGACGGAAAATCTTTCATGTCACTACAAAATGTTGACATGTAACTAACTAAGCAACTACATTAATTCAAATCAAAACCTATGCCCAGCAATATGAAAGTGTGTTTGTTTGTTTATCCTTCTTTCACGTCGAAACAAAGTGACAGATAGGCGTGATTTTTTTGTGTTGCGATAATTGGAGGGCTGACGAGTGAATATCTAAAGTACAGCGGGAGAATATCTTACTCCCATGAGAAAACACGTTATAATACAACCCAAAAAATGTTTATGATCAGAAATACTTGAAACTTGGTATTAATGCTCTTCAATATAATTAAACAAATATGTGCTTGAGCATTTTTCTAAGTTCATGCTAAAAGCCCCCTTAAAATAAACCTAAAGTAGGGGATGAAAGTTTGTATGAAACCTACCTTTTTATAGTATTTTTTTGTAGTTTTAGTGAAGCCGCGGGTTCTGCTAGATTTTCATAAAAATAGTTGTACACGCCATGCACATACATAACCATGAGAGCAGTTTCAAGGAAGGGTTGTTTACGTGCCCTCGGTACGAAGTTCAAATAGGTTCGATATTCCGTTCCTTTGAACCTATTCAATTTCCGTGAGCAGAAATATAAATAATAATGACATGACGATTAATAGTCTTGCCGATTTAAGATCTATGTAGTTTTATTCATTTTTATTTTACAAACTATTTTCTTACTTCACAGGGACACCCATTCGTCATTGTATTCCTCTAGTATACACTATTATATGAAATTACTTAGATAGTTATTGTTATTAGTTATGATGCTAATTTTTAATAAACTCAATACAATAGCTTCCGCAAAATTCATGAATTTTCCTTAAGTTAAGCTCTTTTGTCTTTTTCCAGAAGACCTTTAGGGAAAAACACCATTTTGTCCTTTTAGGGAAAAATAGCCTACATTTTTTGTGCCGTAATATAATTATTGTGCCGTAATACAAAATTTGATCAAAATCCATTTACGAGATTTGCGTGAAAAGTGAAAAAAGAGCACACAGATTTAATTGATAATTTTATCGAAATTCACCCCTGTTCAAACTACAAAAACACAAACACTTTGGATTTATATTATAACTAATAATTTGATGGCTGTAATCATTTTCCAACGTGTGAGTATGATTTTGACTTGTCCATCGAGGGTTCCGTACCGTCGAATATCATGTTATGTTTACTAACATATTTACACACCAAAAAAAATTTTACGCTTTCGCAATACATATTTTATTATTTGGCTGAAATTTGTCTGAAAAAAGCGGCATCATTGGTCAAACTTTAATTTAAGGGTTTTTGAGTTGTATAATCAGACCACAATTATACCGTAAGTACATATATAAAAAATGTATATTGAGAGATTCAGTACAATTGTCCATTTTTACTCGAGTAACGTTAGTAGTAGAAGTAATAGTGTTATTTTGTAACCGTATAATAAAATTATAAGCATGAAATTTTCATAAGAGACTTAGCTTATTATAATTAAAATATCTTGATTAGATATTGCGACTTTAAATTTCATGAGCACACGCGATGGCGTCAATATTACCAAATATAAAATGGAGTGAAACCAATAGACCTCGGCTACTTACCCTTGTGAATAATATAAAAGACGTGAGTGCTCGCAACAATACATCAGTTGAGTTTTAGAAACCATAACAATATCTATTATTCAAAATGTTTGCTAAGGTAATATTTTTAATAATAATAAATGAAAATATTGACGTGTAAACAAAAATTTTAGTTAGAAATTTCCAACTCAAACACTTTAAAATGATACTATTATTGTATTATCTTATAAATTTATTATGAATTAGCAGGTTTTGTGCTTTGCTGCTTTTGTCGCACTTGCGGCTGCCCAATATGGACATGGATATGGACATGGATATGGACATGGGTATGGCCATGGGTACTCATCGCAGCACATCTCTCGTCACGACGGTCATCCTGCAATCTTCCAAGTACATGGCGGACATGGCCATGGTCATGATTATGGCCACGTAGACTATCACGTAAGTAATTGTTTGTATCACTTAGCATTTTACTATATCATTTTTTATATTAAAATTAGCTTCATTACAACTATTCGTTATCACAATTTCAAAAACCCTTTTAAGACACCTGAAACAAAAAACTAAGCTTTAATTTGTATAATTTCCAGACTCATCCTAAATATGACTTTGAATACAAAGTAGTGGACCACCACACCGGAGACATCAAGTCCCAGCACGAGAGCCGCGACGGCGACGTAGTGAAGGGATACTACGCTCTGCACCAGCCTGATGGCTCTGAAAGGGCAGTGCATTATCATGGTGACCATCACACTGGGTAAGTTAGTTTATATTATACTGCATGTGAATATGCTTTACTTATTTTATCATAACTATATTAAGTTAAATTCACGTTAGAATAACAATTGACTTATTGACTGATGACTTATAACAATCTTCTTCTTCTCCCTGCCCATTTCCCAATCACTTGGGGTCGACGCAGTACATCTTTTGTACTGCTGATAGGATTTGACAAAAGTTTTGCGACCGGCTGTCTGCCTGACTTCAACCCTCCTTGGGAATAACAATGATATTACTAATATATTTTAAGTAAGAAAATGAATGAAGTATGTGGTGTTAACATATTTATTTTACTCTTATAGCTTCCACGCTGATGTGAAATTCGCCACTCATCACCTGGCTCCGAAACATCATTATTAATTTACTATTCAACGTACAAACACTGTAATCTACTTAGATTAAAACAATATTTATGTTGTTTTTAATTTTTAAACAATGTAAAATAATAAAAAAATATTTACCAAAAAATGTTTATAAAAGCAATAAATTACTTTAAAAAATATGTCTATTTATTTTACTATAATATTTTAACCTACACGTTTAATAATATATTTTTATATATTGTATTTTACATTATTAATAATAGATCTTAATTATTAATATTTTTTATATAAATAAATAAAGTATCCAAAACACTAATAATTTAAATCATATTTATCATAATGAAATGTTTAATAAATAGTTTTATGATTATACAAGAAATTTACTCTGTGACCCATTACTCTATGTGATACTTCAGTCTTTCTGTGAAGTAAATTTGAAGTGAAGAAAAAAAATTGAAGAAAACATGTACACAAACATTCGCATTTATAATAGTAGTCAGATGAAATGAAATAAATATATTTAGTGACCTTTTTACATTGATATTTCATAAAAACTTATTTACTAAAATCTCATTTATAATGATAGGTACATACATACATATGAATGTACGTTACCGACATAAGTAATTCTACATTTTTAAAACTTATAAGATATCGTGTAGCTTCCCCGATAGAAACAAATAGAGACAGGAAAAATAAAGAAAAAATATATTAGATATCATCATAATTGAAGATTTGGTTTACTTCTCTTGCTTAGAATTTCAATGATCCCCATTTTTATAGACATTTTGTTGCTAGACAATTTTAAACTTACTTCTTTGTTGTATTTGGTATTGCCTTTTTAATGGAATGGAAAATGGAATGGAATGGAAAATGGAAGAGTCATTTACAATATTCTAAAATAGCTATTTATGCAATTTTGTAAACAAAAAAAAAACTATTACCATGTGGTAATACTCATCAGGTGATGTTCCTCGTCGAAGTTGATGTGTCGTATTTTACTTTGGCAATAAGTGAAAACAGCTAATTAATGTAATAAAAAATAAAAATATTAGCGATCCATAAATCGATTTAATAAAAAAAGCAAATAATAGCAAAAAGAAAGTTTAATTAAATATTAATAATAATAAAATAATTAAAAAAAAAAAAAACGTTTTTACTCGTAGCTTGCTTCTTGGACAGCTGAGGCTTTCAACCCTTCACAACAGCTAGTATGGTTCAACCACTCTTGAATTATTGAAATGTGGTAAAGTCCTGATATATTAAAGTGTATTTAAAATAAGTAAAAGCAGTATGTAATATAAAACTTATAATTATTATAGTAGATATTATTAAAAACAAGTTACAAATAAAATGTAGGTACATTTTATATAGTCTTTACATAAAACGATTATCCTATTTGCCTTTTTAACCGACTTCCAAAGAGGAGGAGGTTCTCAATTCGTCGAAATTTTTTTTTATGTATGTTCACCGATTACTCGAAGACGCCTGAACCGATTTGGATTTTTTTTTGTTTCAAAGGGTCCGGCAATATTTTAAGATATGAATATCTAATAGATAAATATGTATTTTATATATCGAAATATATTAGATTTGCTTTGCATCGGCTGGCACCGACTTGGTAAATATCTGATTAGGTATCTATTCTAAATAAAAACTTCCTTGTGCCTAGAAGTCAGTTTTTTTTAATTTTTTATTTTATTAATATGTTATATTTTAACTTTTATTATGTTGTCGTTTGTTTCTTTACTCTACGTGGGTGAATGATATTATTTTTAAAATACTATCATTCCTTAGGACACAACATGTTCAAAGCAAATAATATTATAGATTCGTAATCTAATAGAATTCGGTTCGTAAGTAGGTAATGGTATGGTTTCTTCCGTTTTTATATTATTACTAGAAGTAAATAGCAAAATATCTATTTCAGCAGCAAAATGGCACGACAAAATAAAATAATTTTTACGAAGATATAACGTCATTTGAACCAACAAATTAGCCAAAGCTACTCAAAAAAAGCCCCAAAATAAAACAATAGGATACACAATAAATTAAGCTAAACTGTATTGTAGGTGGCACTGTCTGTAACAAGTGTATTACGCCTTTGAAGTTTGAGACGTCTAAAACTTAGTCTCTCCCGTGACCATTAAGCATTCAAAACGTCATGCACCAAAATTTTTAATAAACCCGGGAAATAATCCGAAAACGCAGTTTTATTTAAAATATTTAGTAGTTAAAAATTGTTACGACAATATTTTTAATTATTCTAGTTACTGCAACATTTTTTGCAAAGTAATCACTCGGTCCTTAACCTGAGGTTAGGCAATAATAAAAAATTCGTTATATTATTTTGAACACTAATATAAAATAATATACTGCATATTATTATCGTAAAGGCATTTAATTGCTTTAGCCATATTTACTTTCTCTATATATATTTTTGTATATGTAAGACGATGTCTTCGAGTTCTCAGGATTCTTTTTACAGTAAATAAGTCACCTATATATAAATCATGAAAAAAACCCCTTAAAGTTGTAATGATTAGTTGCAAATTTATTTTGAATTCGATTTACCATTTTGGTTAAGAAGTTACTATATTAGTCGTACTAATATTCTAAACGCGAAAGTATTTATATTACTTGTATTTATTTTAAGAATGTATGCATGGATGTAACTTAACGGATCTGGATGAAATTTGGCACACAGATACATTATGGTTTGTATGTATATAATTACTACTTTTTGTCCCGGAAAAATATACGGTTCCCGAAGAATAGATTTGCTTTTGTTTTTCTAGAGGCAAAGCGAGGGTGAGCCGCTAGTTTACTATAAAAAATTAAATCAGTTCATTATTTTGACTCTAATTTTTTTTATTGAAAGAGTTTTTAATATATATAACTTATAGTTTCATTGAATAAAAAAATTATGTACTTTTGATTATAAACTTTATAGTTTTACAGTTTTTCTGCCAAGTATTGATTAAAGTCTCATTAGGCCTACAGTAAAAGTTTTATTGCCTGTCATAGACTGTTTGTACACCATTAACTATAGCTTGTACACTGATTGAGACACGCTTGCAAATTTTTTAATATACGTTGCAACTGATAATATTTAAACTAGCAATTACGGAGAGTGAAATAATAAACCTTGTACAGTTGCTTTTGTGGTAAATATAAAAGACGTGAGTTTTAGTCAAACCATATCAGTTGAGTTTTTATATTAGAAACAAAAACATTATCCACTAACAAAATGTTTACTAAGGTATGTTCAATTATATTAAAAACTTATATTTATTTATTTATCTAAAAAATTAAGCTTTATTTTTTAACCCCCGTCGTAAAAGATGAGTGTTATAAGTTTAACATGTGTGTCTGTCTGTGGCATCGTAACACCCAAATGGATGAACCAATTTTAATTTAGTTTTTTTTTGTTTGAAAGGTGACTTAATCGAGAGTATTCTTAGCTAGAGCATAAATCAAGAAAATCCATTTAGCCGTTTGGTTATTGCTATTAGATTATTATGTTGTGATTATTATGTTTTATTAATAGAGTGTTTTTGTATTATATAATTTCTATTGTATTAGCTTTAATTAATTTAATATCTGAATACTTTAAATAATTAAACAATGAAGTAAATCTGTAATTTCATAATACAACTAGAGTTCCCGTCAGACTTTGTCCCGCCACAAACCTCGTTCAATCGAAAATTTTAACAACATCTGAGACCCCATAATTACCCAAAAAAAATCTATAAAATCGTTAAACCCGTTTAAGAATACCTAATTACAAACACTTAATACGACTTTTATTTAAAAATATATTCAAATTTTAGATTGTATGTTTCTCCGCACTTGTCGCATTAGCGGCTGGCCAATATGGACATGGGCACGGTGCAGCTTACTCATCGCAGCACATCTCTCGTCACGACGGACATCCCGAGGTCGTACACGCACATGGCGGTCATGGTCATGATCACGTAGACTATTATGTAAGTTGTTTTAACACTTTTAACCAAAAACAGCACACCTCGTTGTGGTGTACTGAGATAAATGGAAAAATGTAAAATATGCTTAATATTTATAATTGTTTCAGACTCATCCTAAATACGAATTTGAATATAAAGTAGAAGATCACCACACCGGTGACATCAAGTCCCAGCACGAGAGCCGCGACGGTGACGTAGTAAAGGGATACTACGCTCTGCACCAGCCTGATGGCTCTGAAAGAGCAGTCCATTATCATGGTGACCATCACACCGGGTAAGAATTGATCTTATCTATACTCTTAACCTACCGAGGTAAATAGATAAAATACAATGACTTTGTTACCGTTATCATTTTTTCTTTGAAAAAACAAAACGTGTTTTTAGTGGCTGATTGTAGTGGGTGATTTTTTATTCAAACATTAGCTGGATCTGCTTATAGAATTGAATTCGCAATATATAGTAGCAATAAAATTTACTTGATGGATCTCTATATCATATATTTTGTTCTAGATTCCACGCTGATGTGAAATATGACACTCATCACCTGGTCCCCAAACATCACTATTAAATACGAACAATTTTCTTAAGCATACTGTGATAAGCGTTTAATATGCCTAATAATAAAGAAAATTATAAACAGTTACATTATTGTTTTTATTTTTATCATTTGTTCATGTTTTGCATCTAATTATGTCATTTAATATTACCTACTGTACAAATAAACACATCTAAATAATATACTGTTTTAAATAACCTTATAACTACTAACTTTATAACTACGATTTCTTTCTGAGGCATATTTTTACACATGAACTGAACCTAACTAAATAATTAAAAATAATAGTTTTATTTATTTTATACCAAACTAGAACTACACAAATTTTAAAAAGTAAGTTTTTAAGTTTGAAGTAATTTGGAGGGGGTACCCCCTCTAAATCTACCACTCCGATTCAAATTCAAAAAAACTTCATTCTTTTATGAAATATCACCAAAGAGTGTACAGACTATTTTCTATTCTGATCAAAATATAATAACTAATTTAAATGAAGAATAATGTCTTTGAATGGAGATGCTTTATCGGTGTCTAAATAATTTGAAATAACGCTATATTATACATGCCAAAAAGATACTTAGAGGCACATCCGTGGGAAGCGAGAATAAAGCGCTATCTAATAAAATGGATAACATTTTAAAATTCTTAAATATATATTGATTTAAGCATTCGCAAAGGTAGGGGTAGCCCAGTGGTAACGCGGTCATTTGGGAAACCGAGTAAAGTGAGTTCAAACTTCAAATCCCGGGTCGCACTTCTGATATTTATGTGCGAATCATTTCCAACATGATTACCACTTTTCTTAACGATGAAGGAAAATATTGTGAGGAAACTTGAATATCTGAGAGAATCTAGCAAGTTTTCAATAGACATGTGAAGTCCGCCAACTCGCACTTAGCCAGCGTGGTAGACTATGCCCTGATTTCCCTCGTATAGAAGGGAGGCCCCTGCCCAGCAGTGGGACGCTAAAAAAGGCTGAGTACATAAGCACTCGCAGCAAAGGATGACCTATTTAAGTTCAGTTAAAGTATGCCAAGCGCAAATCAAATGCACTGTAAACGATACAATTACAGTTTTACCATCAAGCAAATTTAAAATTAGCTAAGCTCAAGGCAGATTTGTATGTTGTAGGGGGATACAGTCTTAGCACACACTGTCCTACAAACTATAAAGAATAAGAGGTCAATTAAACAAGAATTGAATCTCACTTTCAAATTTATATCACACGATATACATATTTGGCAAATGTTTGCCACTCAAAATGAAACGTATCTAAGATTCTATCGAAAAAATTTGATATTGTTTGATTCTTGTCATGTATTTATTTTTTAAAGAGGGTTCAACGATTTCTCTCAGAGACTGGTTAACCGATCTCACTTGTTTCTATTATATTTTATTAAGGTAAATTGTAAGATGATCCATATAATTTTCTTAAGTATAGAGCATCGTGAAAACAAAAAAAACATAAAATATGATCTCATCATTATCATGACATGTGTGGAATATTGATAGTTACTAGAGGTCTACTTTGAGAAGTGTTTCTAAAAGAAGTAGAGATGAATTCACATACAACATGTCGACAAAGGCTATTTGAAAAATAATCATAAGCACATATGTATAATTAAAACCCAATCAAGTGTTTGTATATTCTCTTTGTTCACCGCTGAAATACCCTTGATGTGTTTATTTTGTAGAGTAAAAGCTGGCGAAGTGCAAGAAACACAAAAACACAGGCACACCAAATTAACATTCATCATAATATGTAGCTTTTCCTAAATTGAAGAAATCATTTTAAATAAATCCTTTTTTATTTAAAAAAATGTTTCTTTTTTTAACTAAATGTTAAGTTAAAGACGATGATTAATGTACTGGAGCTTATTTAATTATATAATAAATGAAAAAAATATTTTTTACTAAACTTAATCTTAAGCCTTTCAGGTTCCACTTTTTGCGTCCCATATTTTAAATTTGTTTTTTTTTATAGCATAAAATGACTGTTACAGTATATTTTTTGCTGTAATTATAAGAAATATTTAAATGAGAGTTAAATAAAAAAGAATATTATGTTTTTTTATTAAACTATATTTTTTTTATTAAATAAACATTTTATATTAAGGTCTTGTATAACAGCACTAATTTTTCATTTAAATCAATTCATAAGATTTGGATTTTACTATGGTAGGCACTTGTACTTTTTTTTCTAAAAGCCTATAAGAAAATGAGAGCAATAAAACTTAATCATTTCAGAGATACGGCTATATTATGTTCAATTCAATCATCATACAAATATATATTGAGTGAATTTTGACCTCAGGTATTACTTTCGATAAAACATAATTTATGTGCTTTAACTATAATTTTAATTAAAAAAAAATGTATGTCTTTAATATTTTTATTTAAAAAAATAAATTGACACAATAATTATGTACAATAAAATAATAGTGTAAATAGTTTTATTCTATATTATTATCACGTGTATTTCTATAACTATTGCCGCCATATTTAGTAGTGATGTTTAGGGATCATGTGGTGTGTTTCATATTTGACATCAGCATGGAAGCTAAAACAAAAAATAAACGATTAATATTTTATAACTTCCATAGAAATTAAGAACATATGAAGAAAATTGTTACATTAACTTAGACGTGAAGATATATACAAGAATATTATAAATATTTTAAGTTTGTGAAGATATTGTAAGAATATTTGTTACTAAATCATATGTCAATTCCGGATTAAAGATATAATATATTTTTATTCCGGAAATGCGTCCAATGAAATGGTGTACTATTATATTATTGACTTTAACCATTTCCCTGTCAAATGTATGAACATTTAGTTTAACTATTGTGTCTATTTTGCGGATAGTTAAGTTGTTAATATTATTAATATAATTAGATAGAAAGATAAGTTAACACTTTTCACACAGGCGAATGTACGGGCAGAATCCAGTTTAATATTATACTATATAGTCCCTTACCCAGTGTGATGGTCGCCATGATAATGCACTGCTCTTTCAGAGCCATCAGGCTGGTGCAGAGCGTAGTATCCCTTCACTACGTCGCCGTCGCGGCTCTCGTGCTGGGACTTGATGTCGCCGGTGTGGTGGTCCACTACTTCGTATTCAAAGTCATATTTAGGATGAGTCTAAAATGAGAAAAATTAATACATAATATGTTAAGAAAATTATGTATTAATTATGTATCATTAATTATTTCAAGAAAATTACTAAATAGCAAATGGGCACAAAGAGATAAGCCATGGGTATTATACTGTCTCCTCCACATACAATACTAATAATCTGTTAAACATATTTACTACATATCTACTTACGTAGTAGTCGTGACTGTGACTGCTATGCACAATTTCAGGATGTCCGTCATAACGGGAGATGTGCTGGGACGAATAAGCTTCCCCATGATCATATCCATATTGGGCGAGCCCAACAGCGATAAGAGCAGCAAAGTACAAAACCTTAAAATATGAAATGTATGCCTTGTTAAAATCTAAATGATTATTTAACATATATGTATTTTTTTATAATGAAATAATATAACATATTCTAAGCATATAAAACTAACATTTCTTTGGGATTTGTTGTAATTTATAAAATTACTTTTAAAACAATACCTTAGAAAACATTATGAAGTAATGTATATTGTTTTGGTTTAGAGAATAAAATACATCTGATAATATGCTACTAGAATCCACATCTTTTATATCAAATATACTGTAAAAATAATTTAAAGAAAACGTAAAGCAACAAGTGCATGTCACTGATCATAGCTTATAATTAGTGTGACTAATAGTTTGAGAAATCGTTGAACCTTGATATGTAATAACAATTGACAATTTAGATGTTAAGTAATATCTATGTGTCTATGTGTATGTATATTTGTATGTATACTTGTTTGATATTATTAAGTAGATTTATGTATGATGGTAATTTAGACTATAGTTCAAATTCCCTTCTATTCTATTATCTTAGTAGATAATTTTTGTTTGCTTTCCGTTGGCTGACACTTACTTGCATACATAAAAAATCTGATTAGGAAAATCTGATTTATTGTAAACGTACACTTACTCCGCTCAGTTATTGCTAATAATACGAATATATATGTATTATGTATTTATGGTTGTCACTTCAAAAGAACAAAGTAATGAAAAACCTGACTGAATTGTTAAAATTTAATAAATAGTTAACCATTCATTTTTTTGTTAAAAAATTTCGCGTGTCACAGAACAATCACATTACTAATAAAAAAATTGATTTCTATTGAATTAGTGAAGGACCCATAAACCTTGATTATTTGCTATTGCTACTAATATAAAAAGTGTAAGCTGTTTGTAAATCATATAAGTTCAATTTTAGTCTCTCATAACACAACGTCCTATTATACTACTACGAAATGTTCGCTAAGGTATTATTTCGAAAACAATATTGTATTATATAATAAAACTACAACAGACTTAATGGTGGTAGTGCTAACGCGCTCGCTTGGAAAACCTTGTGAAGCGGATTCAAATCCCAGAATCATTTCCAACATGATTACCACTTAACTTACGGTGAAGGAAAACATCGTGAGAAAACCTGCATTTCTGAGAGAACCTATTAAGTTTTCGAAAGACATGTGAAGTCCGCCAACTCGCACTTGGCCAACGTGGATTGTGCCCCCTCGTATTGAAGGAAGGCTTGTGCCCAGCAGTGAGCGCTAAAAAGATCTGAACACACACAACAGACTTAAAGTAACCATTGTTTAAAATTTTAGCATAAGAAAGAAAATTAATAAATAACTATTTTTGTTTTAGGTCATTTGCTTTTATGCCCTAGTGGCGGTTACAGTAGCCCAATATGGATATGAACATGGAGCAGCATACTCGTCTCAACATATCTCTCGTCACGATGGACATCCAGAAACAGTACATGGCTATGGACATGATCACATCGACTATTTTGTAAATATCCACACAATATTATAATGCACAAAACTGTAATACGTATATAATATTAATTATCATTATACTTTCTTAGATTTACGCGAATATTTAACTTTTTAAATATCTTTTCGGATTTTGTGGTGGTCAAATTCTCATTTTTTTACTGACTTCTGTAATAACTACAATTTATTAAACGACTGAAAAGGATAGCTTTATTTGCTTTAGTAAGTATCATATTATTTTTTTTTGATAAATCTAATAAGAAATATACACTTCTAGACGCATCCTAAGTATGACTTTGAATACAAAGTAGTGGACCACCACACCGGAGACATCAAGTCCCAGCACGAGAGCCGCGACGGCGACGTAGTGAAGGGATACTACGCTCTGCACCAGCCTGATGGCTCTGAAAGATCAGTGCATTATCATGGTGACCATCACACTGGGTAAAGATTTTGTATTATTTTATCTTAAGAAGTCTTTCTGCATTGTATGCTATAACACCTTTAAATTATTAAATTCGATATATAAAAGAGCTAAAAATATCTATCACTCATTTTTTGTGTACATAAAATATTGTACATTATAAAATTGTAGAATATTTTATTACTCCGGTTTTTTTACAAATTTTTATGTTGTTTCGTGTATAAATGTTGCTTTTTCGTTTTAGATTCCATGCCGATATAAAATATGATACTCACCACCTGGTCCCTCATCATCATTATTGAGTGTGTTTCAACAAAAATCATTAATTTATAATTGATTAATGATTATTTGTAACAAATGAAATTTTGTATATATGTATTAAGTCATTTTGTATTGGAATAATTAAAGTATGAATATAAATATTTTTTTTATTTATAACAAATAATCAAAAACCAAAATTCCATTAATATTATATAATTTTACATAGACTAAATTGGTCGTATTATATAACCCATTCTTTTAGAAATAAACCTACTACAATTTATGTATTCTATTCTAAACTAAAAATAAACAATCTATAGAATTTCATGGCACAATTAGATTTAACAGTATCACTGTTCATATTACCACAAATGATTCATTGTAAAAGTATATAGTAATAGTGTTGCTTAGTAGGTTGTTTTTAAATAATAGCAAACTGAATTAAAATTATTATCCTTAATTAATTTTAACTTTTTAAATTACACAGAACAATTATATGGCTTAAAAATGAATACTATATTTTATATTTTTCTTTATGGTTATAAATATAATAATGGCAACACTAAATATAGATTACTAATTAATATTTTTAAAATTGTAATAATTATAAGAATAATAGCAAAAATTAAATAAATAATACTCCATATTCAATTATAATTAAAATTATAAAATTATAAAAATGTTTAAAGTTAAAAAATATTGTAATGTAATTGGTGCAACTTTCATTTTGTTAATTGTGGGTAGGCTGTCTGTAACAACTATACCTTCAAGACATGTAACACCTCAGTCTCTCCCGTGACCATGGATGCTGTAAAGCATTTGAAACGTCGGGAACCAAAAATCAAAATAAATCCGCGAATAATCCGAAAAGGTAGTTTTATTTAAAAATGTCAAACATTCGCGTAAATCTAAGAAAGTATTACACCAAAAAGAAATAAAAAAAATATATGCATACAATCAAATACTATATTTTATATTTATGTTTTTACTGATTGATATACCAACGAAAAGGCCAATGGGCCTAAAAAGCAATAAAATAATATGAAAAAGAAGATTTTTTTAAACCTTTTTTGATATTTTTAATTTTGTGAAATTTAACTATGAGAATAATGTAAAAAGTTTTATTAACAGTATATTTTTAATATAACCTCAGATTTTAAGAATCGATTATTGTCAACATACTTACCTTAATCAATAATAAAAATCACAATATGTTGCAAGTAAAAGAAAGTTGAATTGATTAACCATATAGAGAAACAAATTCGAAGTTACTTAAAATAAGTTAAAATATTGTGTAACTATAATATAAATCCTTTAATGGAAAAATTAAAGTTGAGAAGATTGAGATTACCAATTTAATGTTTTCTATTATATAAGCATATATTGCCCTTATAGAATAGGCGTTAAACATTACTTTAGCCACGCCGTGTCGCTTAATTTTTTAATGGTATTTGTAACACCGTCAGGCGTAAGGTTGGGATTTTTTTAAATTAAAACAAACTTTAAGCTCATGACAGTAACATGTAAGTGTAACTAATTAATACTAATTTGCCGCTTTAATATATCTATGTAATGTAAGCTCATAAAATTTCAGCTTTGCTAAAATGACGTAAGTCTGGCGGCTCTTTTTGTCCATTGATAGTAATATCAAGTAACATGCTTTATATATATGATGGCTTTATAATATTTTTTTAGATTTCAACCATTTTTCTCGAACTTATCCAATTTTAAGATTTCTTGCAGCATTACTTTAAGATTCCGATGGCACAATCTCTGTTTCACGGAAATCCAGTTAATTTACAATCTTCAGTTTTATGTAAGCAATTAAAGAAAGTTTTAAATAATTATGACGTAAACATATGTAAAACGATTTTGGGGATATCCAAAAGCCTATTATTTTATAAGACATATGATATTAAATAATATATTATAAATAATTACAAAACAAAATACTTTTCTTCTTCTCTGCTCTTTCCCTTAGATTGCAAAATTTCTCTGTCCTGGGTTGTCGCGTCGCGTCGGGCAGTTTTTCTAGTAGATACTTAGCTTTGTTCTTAGGAGATCTGAAGACCATTAAAGACTCTTAGTCCGTTTTTGTACTCTAAAAATTAAATATTTTCTACAGAACAGACCGACATCAGTATCATATCATAGCTTCCACACTTAGTTGCAAAAACATATTTACAAACATAACATACACAAAAGAACTCGAATGTAATATCTACCTTTTTTGAAGTTGGTCAAGAAATATTGACAGATAAAAAAAACGAATAATGAGAGCGATTGGTCGTTTATGTCCATAATTTTAATGTAAACCCAATTACATAATTTTTATATACACTTTTAATGTATATTACTTAATCTTTTCCATTTCTTTCTGACTGCTATTGTATATAAAATGTTGAATACGTAGTTAAATTATCATTCAATTTTATAAACTTAACGAATAAACAACCTAAAACCAACATGTATTTAAAGGTATGTGTGATTGTAATTTTTACTTAAAAATATCTAATAATATAATTTAATAATATTATGTATAATTTAAATGTGATGAAATTGACATAAAATCTCGTTATTATTATCAATAACTAACAGTAACATAAATCCATCCACAGGTTGTCTGCATAGCGGCTGTAGTGGCGGTTGCTTCTGCACAGTATAACAGCTACGTACATGGTAGTGGTCACGGTCACGGACATGGTCATGAATCATCTCAAAACATAGTACTCCACCAAAGCCAAGAATACGCACATGTATCTGCCGGTGATCATCAATCTACGCACGGCTCTCACCATGACTCTCACCATGACTATTACGTGCGTAACTTCACTGCGTAATTACTTATCACACCTTTTCAGTGCGTCGTTGGTATAGTGGCTAGAATTTACGGCTACAGATCTAAAGGTCCTGGTTCGAGTCCGGGATCAACCCAAGTGTAACTATTGGGTATTTCTATCTAGCAATTGAATGTTCGTCCATCTGACTTTGAGAGTAAAAAAAAAAGAATAAAAAATGCAATTGGGTTCGCACTCATTGAAATTGGTCGCCCTGGTTGAAATCGATCATGAGTCCTTCTGACTCCTAACTGCTTATTATATTATAAGGTGATTATTGAATTGTTATAAAGCGTGTTGTAGGTTAAAAGTATTTAGCATCGATTGCTCCCTAAAGGATTTAATAATTTTAAGGTAGCGCTATTATCATATTCTCGTAACGTTAAGATCAATATGCAATACTAACACAACAACCCTTTGAAGGACATTTAAATAAGCAAATTACCCAAATTGAGAATCTCAGGTTTATTACATCATTCATTTATTATATTTATAATATGTATGTATTTAAAGTTATATATGTGTAGTGTATCAACTATCTTTTTTTTTTTTTTTTTTTTTAACGTTGGGAAATGCATTTACGCACGACGTGTGGGACTCACCGGCAAAGCCAGTACTACCCACTAAAACCCAACAAAGCCTTCCCCCGTCTTAATGGGGCGTCGCAGGATCGCTTACGCATTCAACTACGACGCCCCTAAGGCAGGTCTGCCGAAGCAGACCACCACAACCATGGGGTTGCTCCAAGGTCCACTCTGCTATCAGAGAAGTACCAGGAGCAACCCGCATGGTACACCGCCCTCCGAAGAGGGCCACCTCCCACCGCCCACCGAAGTGGGCAACCTCCCTGTGCGTTTCTTAGCTTCGCGCCCGGTTGGATTGCCGGGCACTACTGAGCCCCCCCACCACGACAAGGTGAACGCACGTTGGGGGGGAGTGTATCAACTATCTGGTATCCATAACACAAGCCTCGTAGCTTACCATGGAACCAGATGGTGATGTGTGTCAATGTCCCAACTTAATAAAAAAAAAAATGTTACTCAGGTGTATAATACGTTTATAAATCTAATTTGTTTCACAGTCACCACCTCATTACGGATTTGAGTATGAAGTGAAGGATCCCCACACAGGAGACATTAAGTCACAGCACGAGACCCGAGAGGGAGACGTCGTCCGCGGCTTCTACAGCCTTCACGAACCTGACGGTACCGTGCGCCGTGTTGAATATACCGTTGACAAGCACAGCGGGTAAGACCATTTTCTTTTAATTTTTATTACACTTCTTCTTCTCCCTGCCCATTTCCCAATCACTCGGAGTCGGTGCAGTACATCTTCTGTACTGCTGAAAGGATTTGGCAAAAAAATTTATTACACTAATAGTATTATATGTGTGTTTATAATAGTATAAATGCGAAAGTTCATATGTATGTTTTTGTATGTGTAAGTGACTATGTAGAGCACTCGAGAGAATGTGACGATTCAAGTCCTAAAAAGTACTAGGTCAGTATGTACGATCTTTAGTAGAATTAATAGTTTGGATTTTAACAGATTTTAATTCGATTATAAATTATGATTGCATTCTTTCCTCAGATTTAATGCCGTGGTTCACCGTGAGGGACACGCCACACATGCTCACACACACGAAGCCCCTTCTTATCATCACTAGTCAGCCTATTTTAATTTATGTACCTTAAATATAATATTATAAAAAATTAATTAAATAAGTATACATACTTACTATTTTATTTTATAATAGTTCTCCTTTAATCACATATAACTAATTTTTAAAACCTTTTGTATGTTTATTTTAATTCTATAAGACTTGTAAGTTTGGCTAACATCCGAGACACTATAAACCTAATTTCCGATTGTACTTAGTAAAAATATTAAAATTCTAATCAAGGATTCTAAAAACGAAGAAAATAATTGTTTAATTGGTCTTAAAATCATATTGGTGTATACTTTGTAAAATTGTATCTCTGCAAAGGGGTTAAGATAGGTGGGAAATAGGTTCTGCTCTTGTAATTATGTCATCAATCGGTCCATTTATTTCACTCAGGCATTATTGGGGATATTACTGAAATTTGTTATGGAGGTGTCATATGTGAACTAAACAGGTAGAATGCTAGTCAATTCTGAAGACAAAAATTAAAAAATATATATAAAAGAAGTCGTCCTCGATACATGAAGAGGTGAAAAAAATAACTCCACATTAGCATGTGCAATATTTCTCCAAAAGTTTTTTTAAATTGATATAGAATTTTTTAAGTGTTTTTTTTATTCAAACTAATAGTTACTGAGTTATATACTTCTATTATAGTTGAAATTTTTGTATCTATCAATTTTTGTTTATACATTTCAATTGTACTAATCCTGTCACCAATAGTTATCAGATCAGAGAGGTTATGGACTAAAATTTATTATGTGGAACAAAATTATTATCTATATTTATGAAAAACTTATTTATTTTACTTATAAGATTTAATTATAAGATTTAATTTTACTATTTCCAGTATTAATAAAAAATAGTCAGGGGGAGAGGGGGTTGGATTAAAATATATAATAATAAAATATATAATAGCCCTAATCTAACAGGTAATTAGGATTTTTAAGAACAAGAATTCCTAATACATAGGTAAAAGTATCCAAAAAAAACACCCGTCCGGCAACAACAAAATTGTTCGAGTTTTTCTAGATTTAAATGTTTCTGGTGCTAATTAGAAAAGCAAACTAACATGCCGGGCGCAAAAGATTTCCTATATATACGAACAATGTCACTTTGAACTTTAAGCACAATCCTTGTTAGAATTGAGAAATACAACTATCGATATTCTAAAAACTATGCGAGATATCGAAAAAATAAATTAAAATGCTCTAGATATATCTAGTAATATTAAAAGAAAACTAATAAAAAGGTCCTTATTTCTTTCTATTATTAAACATGTCAAGCGTCTGTTTACTTTTGAAAGCATTTAATCACAGTATCAAGCAATTTATTAAACACGCTTTTTTAGCTTCACCTGTAATTGAGTTTGTAAAAAAATCTTGGAAATCTAATTTAACCACATTATAATAGTCCAATCATGTCAATCAATATACAATAAAATATTATCATCCTGATGATCCTGCTAGGATAGCTGATCCTCACGAATGAACAATTAATAGCATGCACGCCAAACTATGTGTATGTGTTCAACTAGTTATTTTAACATGAAAAAGTGAAAAAAAAAAACAAAATTATAGTTAAAAAGAAAAAAAAACGATTTATAGTACTGCACTAAAATGCGATATCATATTTTAGTGCAGTACTGATATTAAAAAAAATGTAATAAATTACATTTATGTCACCGTAACCGTAAACACAGCCGTTGCAATAACTTAACTTATTATCATAATAAATTAAAAAAATCAAAAATTATGTAAAAAAATAAGAAATATTGACCTTATAACAGTCATGCATGAAACGCAATTTAATGCATTGCGTTCAACGGATCATGAAGTTTAACGTAAGTGTATCTAACATATGAAAGTGAAATAGCTATTAAAACAATTAAAATGAGTATATAAGATTTGTTATTTTAATGAAATATACCACATCGATTTTAGTATTCACCGTAAAACATCAGAACGTCAACAAAAATAACCATGTATATCAAGGTAAATTTTTTATTTATGAAAACTTTTTTATTTTTAAAATTAAATATATATATATTCCAAAATTATAAAAATCCTTAAACGGAATACACTATATTATAGGCAAACTTTCATTTGTGACCATATTGTACGAAACAACCTGTTGAAACCGCCGAAAAGCTCTTACCTTACCCTCTTACCTTAATATGATCTTGTTTTTATTTATATAATGTATGTAAATACTCAAATATTCTAAAATTACTTATTTTACTCATTTCCAATAAAATACAGCTTAACTCATATTTGTTGTGATAGAGTGAGGCCTTCCATCACAGACTACTTATGAACTTAAGGACTGTCAACCTGGGATAACGAATGTAATTTTGTTACTGAAGAAATCATTTTCATTTTCATTTTATTTTGATCAACACTTTTGACTTTAACTTAAGATTTACTTTAAATTTGATATAGATTTACTATAGATAGTTATAACGTGTCTATTAATTATATATTTTTTTTATTTCAGATTATACTAATTTCTGCATTAGCTAGCATTGCGGTGGCTCAATTTGAATACGACGGACACCACGCGGCGTTTTCTTCCAATCACATTTCACGACATGACGGACACTCTGAAGCAGTACACGTACATGACCATCATGTCGACTACCATGTACGTTTACATTATTTTGCTATATTAATAGACTAGCGAATCACTCTCGCTTTGCTCGAGTTCGTCCCAACTTACGTTTTAACGTATAGTATAGAATTTTATCAAAATCTATCCAGTGGTTTTCTCGTGATGCGTTGCCAAACAGAGAGACAGACAAAAATTCTAAAAACTATAGATTCGGCCTCTGTATCGATAATGTGACTATTTCCAAGATTTTCAAAAAGAATCGACTCAGAATTTTATCTATTTATCTATACACTAGCGATTAACCCTCGCTTCGTTTGGGTTTGTCACTAGGTTGATTCCCCATACAAACTTTCATCTCCATGTTCACCCCCTTCAAGGACGATTACCGGGATAAAAAGTATCCTATGTCCTTTCCAGGGCCTCAAACTATCTTCTTAGCAAATTTCATCTAAATCAGTTCAGCAGATCCAGAGATTACCCTCTACAACGTCACAAATTCACAAACTTTACCTCTATATAATATTATTAGGTATAGATACCTACTTCAGTTCTACAGTTTCGTATGTAGGTGTATTAATACGAGTTCTGCAAACTCAAAATATGAATCTCGCTTCCTATTGTAAGTAAAGTTATTTTTTCAAGCTCTATTTGACTGTTTTGGGTGACTGCTTTTTATTTTTCTATATCTCATTATTTATGGTTTATAATAGTACTTAGTCTGATATTAATATTCAATATAAACCCATTACAGGCCCACCCTAAATACACATTTGAGTATAAAGTGGAAGATCACCACACAGGAGACATAAAATCCCAACACGAGAGTCGCGATGGTGATGTCGTGAAGGGCGTTTATTCTTTGCACCAACCTGATGGGTCTGAGAGGACCATACATTATCATGGAGACCACAAAACAGGGTAACAATCAAGTACTTAAATAGCTACTCCATATTTATCATTGGGTGTGTATGTCCTAATGCTAATCTCCGTAATGGCTAAACCAATTTAAACAGGAATAAGGAACTCTAAATCGAATCTTAGGATACTTCTCATCCTTATATAAAAAAGAGCAAGAGCACACACCAGACAAAAGTTATCTGATTTCACTCCACCAGTAATGACGCTGGTAATCATTCGAGTATTAATATATTAATATATTTTATCTTATGTATAATATTAATATATTCATATATTTTATGTTTAATATTAATATGTTTAAGTGTATTATTATATATGTAATTTCCAAGAGATTAATAGAAGTATTGAATTTTCGGTACTATATCTTGCAGTACTTGCGACTTAAAATTACTTGTCTAAAAACGTACATTTGACATTATATTGTTTTTTTTTTATTTCTAGTTTCCACGCCGATGTGAAGTTCGCCACGCATCATACCGTCCCAAAACATTATTAAGATCTTCTTTTATTGAAATAATGTTTCATATTGTGCCACTTCTTTTTTATTTTCCTTTATAAAAAAAGGTTCAAATATTATTAATGTAGTTTTACTTATTTTATAAATAACATTGAAATATGTTTGGCCTCGACCCTCAATTTTATTATTTTTATATGAAGTTAAAATATAAAAGGAAGGATATTTTGTAATAAACTCAAAATCGTTTTGCTGTTATAAATGTATCGTATGATAACGTACCGTGAAAAATATAGCCTAAACTAATCGAAATGAATATGAACCGGAGTTCATAAAATTTTCCTTTTATTTTTACTTTTCATCAGTGAACTACGTATGTTATTAAAAGGGAAAAAGTTATCTTTAAACCTAAATGTTATTATATTATATCAAACATAAAAAAATTATTAAATTAAAGAGTAAAACCATGATATAAATTTATCAATTTGCTGTAATTCTTAAGTCCATAATAAATAATAATTAATTAATACAATAAATTAATTAATGGTGGGTTAGGATATGTGCTGGGGCTGAGATAACATGTTTGGATGGGGCAGAGTTGCTCACCACTGCGTTGAAACCATTGTGTGCATCAGCGGTGTACTGAACTGTGCGGACAGACCCATCGGCTTCGACAAGCGAGTACTCGCCGTGCACAGCGTCACCGTCGCGGCTCTCGTGCTGGGACTTGTTGTCACCAGAGTGACCGTCGGCTACGGAGTAGGAGAAGTCGTATTTGGGGTGAGCGTATTCCTCTTGGTGGCTAGCCACTACGGTGTGGACGGGAGCGGAGTAATGAGCTACAGGTGCAGCGGCGTAGTGGGCAACGGGAGCGGTAGCGTAGTGGGCAACGGGAGCAACTGAGATAGCAGAATGGGGTTGATCGTGACGCTGGATGGATTGAGAAGACACAGCTGCAGCTGAAGAGTAGTGGGCGGGAGCTGTGTGATAGGCGACGGGGGCGGTGTTGTAGGCGACGGGGGCGGTGTGATAGCCCACGGGGGCGGAGTAGACGGCTCTTGAGGCTCCAACAATGCCGTGAGGCTGGTCATGACGGACAATGCTTTGAGACGAAACTGCAGCAGCTGATGAATAATGAGGCTCAGGCAGAAGACCTGCAGCAGCCACCGCCAGCACAGCGCTTACAACAAAAATCTGCGAAATAGAGATTATTTTAAATACTAATTTATCACTTTATTTGATAGGATAGGTTAATTCCCCAATACAAACTTTCATCCCCATTTTCACCCCCTTAAGGGATGATTTCTGGGATAAAAAGTATTTTATGTCCTTTCCAGGGTCTTAAACTATCTTCTTACCAAATTTCATCTTAATTGGTTTAGTAGATCCAGAGATTACCACCTACAACCTCACAAACTTTACCTCTTTAATAATTTTAGTATAGATAATTGTGTTTTGTATTTATTTACTCTTACTTTAGATAACATGTTGATGTGAATCTGGATCAGAACTAATGAAAAGTCATTAACAAAAGCTTTTTATATAGTCATTTCGAGTGCGTTAAGGTCAACACGTATGTAACTGGATTGTCAGGGTTCTGCAATTTTTGTGAGTTCAAACTTTCTCTTAAGGCATAATCTGTACTATATATACGAAAATAATATAAAGCTGAAAAGTTTGTTCTATATTTTTTGGTTTGTTGGAATGCGCTTATCTACAAAAATATCTGAAAAAATATTTTTGTACTTTATAATCTATTTGTAGAGGCTATCTATGTAACTCTCTATCCTGTCACAGCGATCCCTTTGAGCGAAACAATTAGGCATAAAATATATACTATGCAAGCGAAATTGCGGGCAATTGTAAATACACAATAAATGCAACCTGTAGAACAACAATTTAAGGTCCATTTACTTGTTATTATTATTTAAATGTATTTTTATTAAGGTAAAATGAGGTCAAGGGAACTAAAAGCTTAAATTTCTTCCATGTTTTTTTGGATTAATTATTATCACATGACTAAGTAAGGAGGTAAGGTTTTACTAAAAAGCTAATACTAATAAAACGTTTGATAATAGCTTCAATTTATTGAATGACACCAATAATGTGATATGTGGAGGGAAAGAACTATGAATTATTTTATTGAAGTTATACTTCTTTTGGGACGTCCGAAAAAAATTATGAGAGTAAAATTTTTACGATGCGCGCGCACACCGACAGTCAAAAAGCGACATGATGAAGTTAGCTAATAACTGTTTGTTGTCATGGTAACCGTTGTTATTGTCTATATTGTTGTATAATATTATATTCTTTCCTTAAATAATATTCTATAAATATATGATTGTAACATGCCTTATATGCCTTTTTAACCCCCGACGCAAAAAGAGGCGTGTTATAAGTTTGACGTCGATGTTTGTCTGTCTCTGTGTGTGTATCTGTCTGTGGTGTTGTAGTTCTCAAACGGATGGACCGATTTCGATACGGTTTTTTTCATTTGAAATCCAGTTTTCTTGCGGTGGTTCTCAGCTATGTTTGGTTAATATCGGTCCAGCAGTGTAAGAGTATCAGCTCTTTTCCAAAATGATGTAAGGCATTTTGGCGTATGATTACTCGATTAAGTGCTTCACGCGTGCTAGTGTAATCGTTAAATGACAATTATATTTGCGTAGGGGGTTTCTAAAATTTTTAATTTATTTAATTATTTTATTATTCCTTTTACAGAGAGTTGTGACATACGGGATGAAATATTTAGCTATTTTTGTTCTGTTACGCCTCAGAAGTATAACTTCTTACGTGCGTACGTACATAAGTACATGCACGGGGTATTTTTAATAACGACAAGACTAAGATGACACGCTTGGCTCAGTTTGTAGTGGACCCTGTTTGCTGTGCCAGCGGTCGCGAGTTCGAGTCCACGAATGTTTATATTTATAATATGGATGTATTTAAAGTTATATATGTGTAGTGTATCAACTATCTGGTATCCATAACACAGGTCTCGTACCTTACCATGGAGCTAGATGGTGCTGTGTGTTAATGTCCCAACATATTTATTTAGTTTTAAGTTATTCACACTTTTTCATACAATTAATTTTATTGTTTAACTAAACGCGTAAAAGCCTAAAATAATATAATATAAAGTATATCACTTCAAAGGTAATAATAATAGCTTTATTTTATTGTAACCAAATTTTGTAAATGTAAAAATTGTAACCAAAAGTGAGACAAGCACTGGGAATGAATTATGAACTATTTTATTTTTTAATAAAGACAAGACTACTTTCCGGTTAATCACACTTTTTCATACATTTTCTTTTATCGACAGAAATTGTTGTCTATGAAATATCTAGTAATTATGTTTGTGTATAGGGACGAACTCAAAGCGCACCGAGGGTAATTCGCTAGTACTGTATAACATAAGTTATGCTGTTTTAGACTTTCACGGGTTTAATAATGTTAAATGATTCATAGTTCTTCCCCTGCACATCTTTAAATTGACATATACCACAGTTTAATACATTCTCGGGGCGGAACCCATACAAAATCGTTCATTCTCTACTTCTTCCTGCTGATTAATTTAGAAATATTTTTTTCAGGGCATCAGCTATCTACTGTTACAGCATAAACAAGTAACAAACACAATATTTAGAATATTAGTGTGATGTTTTTTATTTGTATACCGCATATTATATTTAATTAATTATTAATGAAGGGTTAAATTTACAAGTACTTATACCGAATAACAGAAATTATGAATGTGTCATTCGTTTAGAAACTGTAAATCGCAAATAATTCACTAGTTTACAAATGTTTCATACGAGTATACCCTACAAGAAATCTCTTGAAATCAACTGCCTCGGATGTGTAGTGGCTAGCATGTACGGCTGCACACCCGGAGGTCCTGGGTTCGAGTCCCGGGTCAGGCCAAGTTTAATTATTGAGTCTTTCTGTATAGTAAGCCTCAGTAATAGCCCGGAGTTGGGAAGCTGGCGGTGTTTCACCCCCATGCTTCGGAGAGCACGTAAAGCCGTCGGTCCTGCACCTTAACTCTCACTGGTCGTGTCGAGCAGTCGTCCCACAGGAATATGAGAGTGAAAGGAATAGAGAGTGCACGTTGTGTCTGCGCGTACACTTGTGCACTATAATATCTCCTGCGCAGTTGGCTAGTCTCAATGAGATTGGCCGCCATGGCCGAAATCGGTCAGGAGAACATCATCATCACAAGAAATCTATACATATAATAAAAGTGTAACTGAACACTGTCTGTACATGGAAGATATTTGAGAAAAACTATTACTGGGATCTTTATTAATGCAATAGAACACAAAACAATGATTTTTAGAATTTTTGTCTGTTTGTCTGTTTATCTTCTTGTCTGTGCGTTTATGCGCGCTAATCTTAGAAGCGGCTTAACACTTATGTATTGTGCTAAGCTTCAGTTAACATTTAAAAAGCTTTCTTAAACCTGAAAGTGTTAAAAGGAATACTCTAACAAGTCTATTGTTAGAACATTTTTTTACTATTCTATATAGTAGTATTAATTTAAATTTTCAAAAAAATTACATGCCTTCATTATTTTAGATTTCTTCGTGTGCACCAAGATATAAACTTCCTCATGAATTTTGTGAAAGCTGTTTAATAGTTTTACTGCAATGCTCATCAGGATACAATATACACCTTGCAATTGATTCACCAGTATTATGGAAAGAACTAAGTAATCATGGAAGTAACTCTAACAAAATAAGGGGAGTCACGCCTTCTTTTGTTGTCGCTGGGGAAACCCATTATGGGGACCCTGCCCGCCGTCATAACGGGCAAGGTACTGTGAGACTCCTACTCACTAAACCCACAGTGGAACCCTTCGCCGCGGTGCAATGGGGGGCGTTGCAGGATCGCTTGCGCACACACTACAACACCCCTAAAGGTGAGTCACGCCTTCTAATAAACCTAAAATAAATTTTCCATTTGAATATATAATTTGTTCCTGTAGTTCAAATCAAAATATACTAGAAGATGAAAATGAAAGTGATGTTAAAGTTAAATTTAATAATACAAAAACAAAAATTATTTCAAACTCTTATAGAAGTAAAACTAAGAAAAAGAATAATTAATGGCCCACAGATCTAAAAATTTATATAAAATTCTTAGTTTAATCTCCTGAATTTATTCAAAATGGTCGTTAAAGATTTTTGGACAATAATAACAGACATACTACCTATGTAATACCATGCTCCTTCATCAACTTGTTCCCATCTTTTTAATTCATTTTTTACGCAATCAGGCTATTTTTATATTTCATCATTTATATTGTGTACCAAAATGTAGCTAATTATGAAATAAATGATATTATTTGAATATATTTATTTAAAAAAATCTAAATATATTTAATGCGACTTAGTGTAACTAAAATAAAATCTTAGAACTACCTATCTACCTACCACTATAGCCGAAATAATAATAAAAATATCTTAGTATTTTTTTAATTATATTTTAATGTATTTTTTTTTAATTATTTGCATTTAATATATTATTTGAATGTATCAAACAACTACAAGAAATCGTTGATTTACATTGATGAAAATGTATTTTAAGGCAAGGAATTTCAGCAAACGTCTTTGACTGTTCTACATCAATTTTCTACTATATTTGACGTTTTATTTAAAGCAAAAACTAAATTGTACTTAAAATTTACTATATTTTTTTAATCCAACAGTTATATTGGATATACACGCATGTAAGTAATTAATAAAGTTTTTGGCACCATAATCATGTCGAAAATAAATTTTAAAACTGAGGTAAAATACAAAATAAAATAAAGGAGATGTGCATAACTTTTTATATCTCTAAAACATCACATTTCAATCATAGCTATCTTCGTACAAAAATAATAAATACATATATGCGATAGAATTACATAATACTAAATCAGTGATGAGCGAGAATTTGTACGGGTTCATGGCCGTGTCCTGAGGGCGCAGAGTTACTGACTACGGCGTTGAATCCGTTATGTGCGTCAGCCGTGTACTGGACGGTACGGATGGAGCCATCGGCTTCGACAAGCGAGTACTCGCCGTGCACTGCGTCACCGTCACGGCTCTCGTGCTGGGACTTGTTGTCACCAGAGTGACCGTCAGCTACGGAGTAGGAGAAGTCGTATTTGGGGTGAGTGTATTCCTCTTGGTGGCTAGCCACGACGGTGTGGACGGGGGCGGAGTAATGAGCTACGGGTGCAGCAGCATAATGAGCTACTGGAGCGGCGGCGTATTGGGTAACGGCACCAGAGGTGTAGTGGGCATGGGGCTGATCGTGACGCTGAATAGATTGCGAAGATACGGCTGCGGCGGATGAATAGTGAGCAGGGGCGGCATATTGAGCTACGGGTGCATGAGAGTAATGGGAAACGGGTGTAGCTGCATAATGGGCAACAGGAGCCGAAACAATGGCATGAGCCTGGTCATGACGTTGGATAGATTGAGAGGATACAGCTGCAGCTGAAGAGTAGTGGGCGGGAGCTGCATGATAGGCTACAGGTGCAGCGTGGTAGGCTACAGGAGCAGCGTGGACTGCTACTGGCGCTGATACAACGGCGTGAGGCTGGTCATGTCGCACAATGCTTTGGGAGGAAACTGCCGCAGCTGAAGAGTAATGAGGCTCAGGAAGCAAACCAGCCGTAGCCACGGCCAGCACGGCACTCAATCCAAAAACCTACAAATAAAAATAAATATTACTATTAACGCCACTTCTTCAAATCACATTATTTTAATATTGTTTGAGCTAAGTTTTTTACACTTATTTTAAATATACATGAGAACACTCACTTTAGAGAACATGTTGGAATTTTGTGTAAATCACAACTGATACAGTGCTCGTGGTAAAATAAGAAGCTCTTATATAGTGGCTTTATTTTTTGTACTATAAGGTCAACAGGCTTGAACTGGATGTCAAAAGTTGTATAATAACAAAGAGTTCACTTTCAATTTATCGTAAAATAATAATAAATTATTTTAGGCAATTGCTAAGAGTAATTAAGGTTAAAATTTCTTTTTGCATTATTTTATTTGTACATATTTCCATGGTTAGCCGATTAACTAATATTTTTCAAAAGATATTGTATAGATTTAAATATTGTTAGTGAATTTAATTCACATTTTATAACACTTTGAAGACTGAATATTCTATTTCATATATTAACTAAAATCTACACGCGCCGTGCACGTTCCCTTGTTGCCATCGACTCTGCAACAGACAGCGAGGTTTTTCAACAGAAGGCAACAGAATCCGTCTGTAAAACTGTAGTCGACAAAAATCATTATTTTTTTATAAGCCTTGGATCACAATAGCTTAAGATCCAAATTTCTATCTTGGTTAAGGCTAAAATACCTTTTATTACGAGTACTGTATGTACGTAATAATGTTCGTAACAAATATCTTAATAATAAATAAGGCCTACAACAATTTAAAAACGCGATTACATCGTTGTTAAAAATTGGAGATATATATCGAAATATCTAGAAATAAAAAACCTATTTGTTTTGGGTGTATTTTTGGTGACAAACCCTACTAGTGACTTCACGATTTATTTTGAATTAAAATAAATCTACTATATGTTGACCCGGATAACCAGCTATCATCATACACAAATTTCATCAAAATCTGTCCAGTGGTTTTCTCACGATGCGGTAACAGATAGATAGACAGATAGACAAAAATTCTAACAATTATAGAGTCAGCCTCTGTAACAATTATGATGACTATTTCAATAAGATTTTCCATAAAATATTTAATGTACAGATTCGACTCAATCAGAATTTTATTATATGTATAGAAGAAATGTATGTATACACAATTAGTCAAGTCAAATAAGGTACGAAATCAAAATTTTGGCACTCAACTTTCCACTTTTGATATAATATAGTTTTAATGATACAAAAACAATGTGTAAAGGTGCTCGTGTCTGCAATATACTATATAATATACCCTACTAGAAATCTATACATATAATAAAAGTGTAACTTAACGCTGTCTGTACATGGATGATATCTGAAAAAAGCTATATAAATGAAAGTCTTTATTAACGCTATAGAACACAAAACAATGATTTTTAGAGTTATTGTCTGTTTGTCTCTTTGTCTGTGCGTTTGTTTATGCGGCCTAATCTCAGAAACGGCTTAATACTTTCTTAGATTTACGCGAATGTTTGTCATTTTAAATAAAACTATCTTTTCGGATTATTTCTCGGATTTATTTTGATTTTTGGTTCCGGACGTTTCGAATGCTTTACAGCAATCATAGTCACGGGAGAGACTAAGGTTATAGACGTCTCAAAAACATATACTTGTTACAGACAGTAAAGTTCCTTACAATATTTGTTGAATTTTATTTCTGAACATTTAAAAAAAAATAATAAGTATTATAATTAAATATAGATTGCTATATTTAATTATTTATTTAATTTTAGCTGTTCTTATTATAAATATTTTAATTTTTATAATAACTTTATACTATATTATTTAGTGTTGCTATTATTATATTATGTATAACCATTAAGAATATTAAAAAATTAAAAAATATTAATTATCTATCTAAGCAATATTATTGTTTTATATGTAATTTAAAAGAAGTTAAAATATTAATTTAGTATACTCGTGTAGTAGTGAGTAAATCTTATTTTTATCTTACGAAGATATATAATACAAAAAATAAGCCGAGTCATGCTTGCTAATAAACCTACAATAAATTTTGCATTTGAATATTAAATTTATTTGATGGCCCACATCTATAAAAATAATATAAAATTCTCAGTTTAACCTCCTCTTAACTGTAATTTAAAAATGCTGCTTGGAATTTATTCAAAATGGTTGTTAAATATTTTTGGGCAATGATAACCGCCATACTATGTAAAACCATGCTCCTTCATCAACTTGTTCCTATCTTTTTATTCATATTTTACGCAGTCAGGTAATTTTTTTATTTCATCATTTATATTGTATTGCTAAATGTAGCTAATTATGAAATAAATAATATTATTTGAATATATTTATTTTAAAAAATCTAAATATATTTAATGCGACTAAGTGTAACTAAAATAAAATCTTAGAACTACCTATCTAGTATCTACCTACCGCTATAACCGAAATAATAATAAAAATATCTTATTATTTTTTAATTATATTTTATTATTATATTTGACTATTATTAATATATTTAAATGTATTAAATACAAGAAATCATTGAATTACATTCAAATGTACGCGTCAATACTATATTCGACGTTTTATTTAAAGCAAAAACAAAATTGTAATTAAATTTTACTATAGCTTTTTTCATATCCATCCAATAGAAATATTGGATATACACGCATGTAAATAATTAATAAAGTTTTTGGCACCATAATCATGTCGAAAATAAATTTTAAAACTCAGGAAAAATACAAAATAAAATAAAGGAAATGTGCATAACTTTTTATATTTCTAAAACATCACATTTCAATCATAACTATCTTCGTACAAAAATAATAAATACATATATGCGATAGAATTTCATAATACTAAATCAGTGATGAGCGAGGATTTGTACGGGTGCATGGCCGTGTCCTGAGGGCGCAGAGTTACTGACTACGGCGTTGAATCCGTTATGTGCGTCAGCAGTGTACTGAACGGTACGGACGGAGCCATCGGCTTCGACAAGCGAGTACTCGCCGTGCACAGCGTCACCGTCGCGGCTCTCGTGCTGGGACTTGTTGTCACCGGAGTGACCGTCGGCTACGGAGTAGGAGAAGTCGTATTTGGGGTGAGCGTATTCCTCTTGGTGGCTAGCCACGACGGTGTGGACGGGGGCGGAGTAATGAGCTACGGGTGCAGCAGCATAATGAGCTACTGGAGCGGCGGCGTATTGGGTAACGGCACCAGAGGTGTAGTGGGCACGGGGCTGATCGTGACGCTGAATAGATTGCGAAGATACGGCTGCGGCGGATGAATAGTGAGCAGGGGCGGCATATTGAGCTACGGGTGCATGAGAGTAATGGGCAACGGGTGTAGCTGCATAATGGGCAACAGGAGCCGAAACAATGGCATGAGCCTGGTCATGACGTTGGATAGATTGAGAGGATACAGCTGCAGCTGAAGAGTAGTGGGCGGGAGCTGCATGATAGGCTACAGGTGCAGCGTGGTAGGCTACAGGAGCAGCGTGGACTGCTACTGGCGCTGATACAACGGCGTGAGGCTGGTCATGTCGCACAATGCTTTGGGAGGAAACTGCCGCAGCTGAAGAGTAATGAGGCTCAGGAAGCAAACCAGCCGTAGCCACGGCCAGCACGGCACTCAATCCAAAAACCTACAAATAAAAATAAATATTACTATTAACGCCACTTCTTCAAATCACATTATTTTAATATTGTTTGAGCTAAGTTTTTTACACTTATTTTAAATATACATGAGAACACTCACTTTAGAGAACATCTTGGAATTTTGTGTAAATCACAACTGATACAGTGCTCGTGGTAAAGCTTCTTATATAGTGGCTTTATTTTTTTGTACCATAAGGTCAACAGGCTTGAACTGGATGTCAAAAGTTGTATAATAACAAAGAGTTCACTTTCAATTTATCGTAAAATAATAATAAATTATTTTAGGCAATTGCTAAGAGTAATTAAGATTAAAATTCCTTTTTGCATTATTTTATTTGTACATATTTCCATGATTAGCCGACTAACTAATATTTTTTTTTGTATAGATTAATATCGTTAGTGAATTTATTTCTTTCATATTTTATTACACATTGAACTTTAAAGACTCTGAATATTCTATTTCGTATAGTAACTAAACCCCAATTTTGTTTACATCATCCAATTTAGTAATTTTGATCTTTAAAGTAACAATAAATGTATAAAATATCAATAAATGTGCTTGATCTGTAGAGGATTAGAAGCAGGGCTGCCCGTAGAGACAACTGCTCAACTGCTGCCAGTAGAGCCAACTTATTTTATCTTTACAGATAAAAAAAATATAATTGAATTACTGTTATTGCCTGTCAAATTTTATCTGTAAAGATATGCTATATAGTCTTACTTAACATTATAACTTTAAATAATATCATTCTAAATTAATAATTTCATTTTTAAGTGACCATGATTGCTGTAAAGAATTCGAAACGTCGGGAACCAAAAATCATAATAAATTCGCGAAATAATCCGAAAAGATAGTTTTATTTAAAGTGTCAAGTATTCGCGTAAATCTAAGAAAGTATTACAAGGTTACTTTTTTTTTGTATAGACTGGTTTTAACAAGATATTGTTTATTTTAACCTAATTAATGCAATAAATGTGAACGCTTAATTATTTGTAACTCAATGACGTATAAATAAATATTGATCATTGAATGAATTTAAATAAAAGTTCGTCCATAGATTAGAGGCTTTTACGTAAACTTTCATTCTGAAAATACATTTTGATCCGAAATAAGATAAATTTTATTGTAATTTAGTTCTGAAGCTATAATAGAATATGTGGCCAAAAACATCAAAATCTAGGTAGAAAACCTTTCTCACTAACAGACCTGATTATGTTATCCTTTAATTCGTCTTAGTATTCATTATTTTAATAATGTCTTCGTCAATACATAAATCATTATTATTTTTATTATATGATGTAATAGCAGAGGCCGCGGCTTCGCTCGCATTAAAACTACATAAAAACAATTTCTTTAGCTTTATGTTATAAGTAATTAATACAGAAAAATCCCCGCTCCCCCGCATGCCCTGCTCCACCCTGTGCATCATGCGCCCGTCTACGATGCCGTGTAGGATTTTCGAAGCCCTATTTCACTCTGATGGGAATGATTTTAGAAACACTGTGATACACGTGTCTCATAATTTTAAATAAAGTATGCAATGTACCAGTTTTGGAGTCAATCGACCTAGAGAATAAAAAGTTTCACAGAAAAGTCAACCCCCCATTTCACCCTCTTAGGGGATGATCAGTGGCACACCCACTGCAGCGCCATCTACTGGGTCCATTAGTGTTTTCGAACCTTCCAGGAACCACCTCGTCCCTGCCGTTTAGGAGATGATCAGTGGCATACCGACTGAAGCGCCACCTACTAAGTTCATTTGTGTTTTCAAACCATCCAGGAGCCCATTGTAATATAGACACAAAATTCCATCTAAATCGGTCCAGTCTTTTAGGAGGAGTAATTTTCTTTGGCGGCTTGAAGTAAGTTTTGATTGAAGCACGCTTCAGGATGTAGCCAATCTTGTCAGTGACTCCTCTCATGTATGGCAGGACTGCAGGGACGAAACGACGAAACGTCGGGAACCAAAAATCAAAATAAATCCGCGAAATAATCTGAAAAGATAGTTTTATTTAACATTTAAACTCTTATTTCAAGTCTATTGTTAAAACATTTTTTTAACTATTCTATATAGTGGCATTACTTTAATGTTTATTTACCTATTCGATTCCAACTAGAAACTGTAAACTAAGTTCTAATCCTTTTTGCTACCTTTGTAGACAGGTTATATTTTCAAAAAATCTACATATCTTCATTATTTTAGATTTCCTGTTGTGCACCAAGATATAAACTAGGTTTCTCATGTATTTTGTAAAAGCTGTTTAATAGTTTTACTGCAATGTTCATCAGGATACCATATACACCTTCCAACTGGTTCACCAGTATTATGGATAGAACTAAGTAATCATGGAAGTAACTCTTATTTTTATGTTACGTAGACATAGGTATATAATACAAAAAATAAAGCGAGTGCGCCTGCTAATACACCTATAATAAATTTTGCATTTAAATATTTAATTTATTCCGATAGTTCAAATCAAAATATACTAGAAGATAAAAATGAAAGTGATGTTAAAGTAAAATTAATAAATAATTGCTAACCTACAGATCTATAAAATTATACGAAATTCTCAGTTAAAAATGCTGCTTGGAATTTATTCAAAATGGTCGTTAAAGGTTCTTGGACAATAATAACAAGCAAACTATGGTTCTTCATCAACTTGTTGCCATCTTTTTAATTCATTTTTTACACCATCGGGTTATTTTTATATTTCATCATTTATATTGTATACCTAAATATAGCTAATTATGAAATAAATGATATTATTTGAATATATTTATTTAAAAAAATCTAAATATATTTAATGCGACTTAGTGTAACTAAAATAAAATCTTAGAACTACCTATCTACCTACCACTATAGCCGAAATAATAATAAAAATATCTTAGTATTTTTTTAATTATATTTTAATCTATTTTTTTTTTAATTATTTGCATTTAATATATTATTTGAATGTATCAAACAACTACAAGAAATCATTGATTTACATTCAAATGTATTTGTCAATATGGTACCTAAAGGTTTTAAGGCAAGGAATTTCAGCAAACGTCTTTGACTGTTCTACATCAATTTTTCTACTATACTTGACGTGTTATTTAGAGCAAAAACTAAATTGTACCTAGTTAAAATGTACTATATGTTTTTAATCCAACAGTTATATTGGATATACACGCATATAAATAAACCTCCAGGTAAATTTCTAAGAAATTAATTAAATATCTAAGAAATCTATTGTTAACTGTAACGCCGGCGTGTACGCGGTCTTGGAGGGATTAATAAAGTTTTTGGCACCATAATCGTGTCGAAAATAAATTTGAAAACGGAGGTAAAATAAAATAAAGGAGATGTGCATAACTTTTTATATTTCTAAAACATCACATTTCAATCATAGCTATCTTCGTACTAAAATAATAAATACATATATGCGATAGAATTACATAATACTAAATCAGTGATGAGCGAGGATTTGTACGGGTGCATGGCCGTGTCCTGAGGGCGCAGAGTTACTGACTACGGCGTTGAATCCGTTATGTGCGTCAGCAGTGTACTGAACGGTACGGACGGAGCCATCGGCTTCGACAAGCGAGTACTCGCCGTGCACAGCGTCACCGTCGCGGCTCTCGTGCTGGGACTTGTTGTCACCAGAGTGACCGTCGGCTACGGAGTAGGAGAAGTCGTATTTGGGGTGAGCGTATTCCTCTTGGTGACTAGCCACGACGGTGTGGACGGGGGCGGAGTAATGAGCTACGGGTGCAGCAGCATAATGAGCTACTGGAGCGGCGGCGTATTGGGTAACGGCACCAGAGGTGTAATGGGCACGGGGCTGATCGTGACGCTGAATAGATTGTGAAGATACGGCTGCGGCGGATGAATAGTGAGCAGGGGCGGCATATTGAGCTACGGGTGCATGAGAGTAATGGGCAACGGGTGTAGCTGCATAATGGGCAACAGGAGCCGAAACAATGGCATGAGCCTGGTCATGACGTTGGATAGATTGAGAGGATACATCTGCAGCTGAAGAGTAGTGGGCGGGAGCTGCATGATAGGCTACAGGTGCAGCGTGGTAGGCTACAGGAGCAGCGTGGACTGCTACTGGAGCTGATACAACGGCGTGAGGCTGGTCATGTCGCACAATGCTTTGGGAGGAAACTGCCGCAGCTGAAGAGTAATGAGGCTCAGGAAGTAAACCAGCCGTAGCCACGGCCAGCACGGCACTCAATCCAAAAACCTACAAATAAAAATAAATATTACTAATTAACGCCACTTCTTCAAATCACATTATTTTAATATTATTTGAGCTAAGTTTTTTACACTTATTTTAAATATGTATGAGAACACTCACTTTAGAGAACATGTTGGAATTTTGTGTAAATCACAACTGATACAATGCTCTCGGTAAAAGCCTCTTATATAGTGGCTTTATTTTATTTGTACCATAAGGTCAACAGGCTTAAACTGGATATCAAAAGTTGTATAATAACAAAGAGTTCACTTTCAATTTATCGTAAAATAATAATAAATTATTTTAGGCAATTGGTAAGAGTAATTAAGATGAAAATTTCTTTTTGCATTACTTTATTTGTACATATTTCCTTGATTAGCCGATTAACTAATATTTTTCAAATGATATATATAGATGTAAATATTACACATGAAGACTTAATATTCTATTTATTCTATTTTAATTTAGATATATATATATATATATATATATATATATATATATATATATATATATATATATATATATATATATATAGTATATTCACCCTGTGCAGGAATAATATCTAGATGTATAAGCTGGCTATAGAAGTGAGTGAATCCTTATTATAATAAAAAAATAACTATCGTTTTGTTAATTTGTGTATTCTACTATGTAACAATATTTACAGGGTGCAAGTATTTTTCCCAATTTATCTTAAAAGGAGAGTAATATTATTGAGGTTTATGACGTACTTATTATGTATACTGTTGTTATCATTTTGATCTTTAAAGTAACCTGTAAAATATCAATAAATGTGCTTGATCTGTAGAAGATTAGAAGGTATTTATTATAAAGAATATTTATGTTTTTATTTAACATAAAACTATTTTTTGATATCTTTTTGATAAAATTTTGGGTTTAAGTTATATCATCGTTATACTGCTCATAAAAATATCAATTCGAAATTTCAGCTTTGCTAAAATAAAATATCTTATTATGTAGGTCAGAGGATTCTGAAACCTTGGACCATATGTTGTATTCGTGTATTATTGTACATCTATCTAAATATATACATATAATAAAATTCTGAGTCGAATCTGTACATTAAATATTTCGGAAAAACTTAATGAAATAGTCATTATTATCGATACAAAGGCCGAATCTATACTTTTTAGAATTTTTGTCTGCCTGTCTGTCTGTCTGTTACCGCATCACAAGAAAACTACTTGACAGATTTTGATGAAATTGGGTATGATGATAGCTGGATATCTGGATCAACATATAGGATGCTACTGCGGGAAAATATCTCATTTGTGAGAAATCTATACCAAACGTTAAAACGTAAGTAGGGACGAACCCGAGAGAAGCGAGGGTGAGTCGTTAGTTATATTATAAAAGTATACACATAAAAAATCATGTTTAAAGTTACTTTGTGCATACAATTTTTTATTTTATTTTATGTAACAAATATAATAATTAATTAACACAAGGTAACTTTTTTGGTATGGACTGGTTTTTTCAAGATATTTTTTATTTTAACCTAATTAATACAAGAAATGTGGACGCTTGATTGTTTGTAACTCAATGACGTATAAATAAATATTAACCATTGAATGAATTTAAATTAAAGTTAGGCCATAGATTAGGGGATTTTATGTAGGATTTTCATTCTGAAAATGCATTTTAATTCGAAAGAAGATAAATTTTATTGTAATTTAGTTCTGAAGCTATAAGTAGAATATGTAATCAAACAGGTGGAAGTCAAGATAGAAAATATTTTTCTCTTTCTCACTAGTAGATCGGATTATGTTATCCTTTAATTCGTCTTAGTATTCATTATTTTAATAATGTATTCGTCAATACATAAATCATTATTATTTTTTATTTTTAATATTATATATGTACTAGCAGAGGTCGCGGCTTCGCTCGCATTAAAACTACAAGAAAAAATTCTTTAGCATTATGTTATAAGTAATTAATACAGAAACACCCCCGATCCCCCGCATGCTCTGCACCACCCTTTGCGTCATGCGCCCTTCTACCATGCCGTGTAGGATTTTCGAAGCCCTATTTGACTCTGTTAGGGATGATTTTAGAAACACTGTGATACACGTGTCTCATAATCTATACATATAATAGAATTGTAACTAAGTCGAATCTGTACATTAAATATTTTTTGGAAAATATAATTGAAATAGACAATATTATCGATATAGAGTCCGAATCTATAGTTTTTTGTCTGTCTGTTACCGCATCACGAGGAAACCACTGGACAGATTTTGATGTGGTGTGTTGATAGCTGGTTATCGGGGTCAACGTATAGGATACTTTTTACCGCGGGAAAATGTCTCATTTCTGAGAAAAAATACAAAAACTGCAATGTAGATATATATAAATAATAGTATGTAAAACCTAAGAATTTGGTTTTTGGTCATCTGAACGCGGGCGGAGCCGCGGGCAATGCTAGTTTTAAATAAAGTATGCAATGTAATAGTTTTAGAGTCAATCGACCCAGAGAATAAAAAGTTTCACAGAAAATTCAACCCCCTATTTCACCCTCTTAGGGGTGCCATTTCAAAAAAACCCTCCAAATTTCATGTCTCTAGGACCAGCGGATTAGGCTTATATATATATATATATATATATATATATATATATATATATATATATATATATATATATATATATATATATATATATATATATATATATATATATATATATATATATATTTATTTATTTATTTATTTATTTATTTATATATATAAATTTTATTTAAGCCTATACTTTACTGAAATGTAACGTAAACTAAACTCGTTTCTTTAATTTTTAACGTATCAAATATGCTTTGCTATTGTTTCAAATTTATGTATGAGAATAAATGATTTAAAAAACTAACATTTACTAAAATTTTCAAGTCTGTTCGTCGTCCATCTTTATACAAGGAGACTTAAATTCAATGTGTATAGATCTTGAACCTGAGGAAACTAGTGTACTCAAAGTGTTTTTAATAAAAATCAAATATAACAAATAAAAACAATAGCAATAAAAACCTTCATTTAACAAACAAACTCAACTTTATAATTAGTCATTAAAGACATAAAATGGAGCTTTTCGCTACAAAAGTTGATAGAGTGTTATAGTTTGTTGTCCTAATTAATGTTCCGAAAAAAGTCGCATATCTTCAGTGACCACCACTCACGCTTGGAAAAATGATACCAAAAACCACTTTTTCGATAATATCTTCTCTCGAGCGTCATCTACGTTATAAAAGTTAATTATAAAAAAATAAAGCATAAAACTTCCTGCATCTTTTGTTTTTTGATCATTGATGGAAACATTTTTTGATCAGATAAATAGTTTAGGAGTTACAGCAAATCAAAGTTAAGTCCAGAAATTTTTACAATTCGTAAAATCGCTACACAGCAAACTGTAACACTCTGCCAAATTATAACTTCCCTTGAGCTTTTGTAAGTCAGAACCTACTCAGTGACTCGAAGAAATAGGAAATAACTAAAATTGTTACAGGAATTTACTTTTTCGTTAGTAGTAATCAAGTATTCATATCTAATAATTATATATTTTATAGACCTTTTAATTGTAACATATTAAATATAAAGTTAGTAACAATATTAGTGTTGTAACATGATAATAGAATAATAACATAAATAAAAAATCATATTAAAGGACACTTGATCACATATCAACGCTTTCCATTTTTCGGAAAGCTCAAGTCTTCTCAAACAAAATCAAGTGTCCTCCTTCGGCGCCTTTTCAAATATATTTCAAAGTTTATGATTTAAAATCTATAAGTTTTTATATTTGTCTTCATGAATGGCCAGCACTAATTGAGCACTAAATTAATGCTAAATTGATTTGACGCTGTGTTATGCGGTCAGCGTAGTAGGCGGTGACACTGCTACTCGTAGCTTTTAAAGCTAGCAGTTTTCTAATTTTCTGCCAAAATATAAGAGCACCCTATTTTAGCTTTTGGCACTAAATTAGCACTAAATGAGCACTAATTTATGCACATAGTTTTAAGTGATTCTGCTCACTTTGCCTTTCTAGCTTTACATACGTCAATTTGATCTCAAATTCAAATCACTTGGGGCTTATATTAAAAAAAAAAACAAAATTTGTTTATTAATTTGCTATAATTCTAAGTTTATTTCATTTAATTAAATAATTATATACAAGTATTTAAATAATAATTTAAGTGGAATTAATGGTGAGCAAGGATATGTGCTGGAGCCGAAATAGCATGTTTGGCTGGGGCAGAGTTGCTGACCACTGCGTTGAATCCATTGTGTGCGTCAGCGGTGTACTGAACTGTGCGGATGGAGCCATCGGCTTCGACAAGCGAGTATTCGCCGTGCACAGCGTCACCGTCGCGGCTCTCGTGCTGGGACTTGTTGTCGCCAGAGTGACCGTCGGCTACGGAGTAGGAGAAGTCGTATTTGGGGTGAGCGTATTCCTCTTGGTGGCTAGCCACGACAGTGTGGACGGGAGCCGAGTAATGAGCTACAGGTGCAGCAGCGTAGTGGGCCACGGGAGCGGCAGCATATTGGGCAACGGGACCAGTAGTATAGTGGGCAATGGGTGCAATAGCACGGTGCTGATCGTGACGCTGGATGGATTGAGAAGATACAGCTGCGGCGGAGGAATAGTGAGCAGGGGCAGCATATTGGACTACGGGTGCAGCGGAGTAATGCGCAACGGGTGAAGCTGCATAATGGGCTACAGGAGCAGCAACCAGTGTATGAGGTTGGTCATGACGCACAATGCTTTGAGAGGAAACCGCAGCAGCTGAAGAGTAGTGGGGCTCAGGAAGTAAGCCAGCCGCAGCCACGGCCAGCACAGCACTTAATCCAAAAACCTACAAATAAAAATAAATATTACTATTAACGCCACTTATACACATCACATTTTTAATATATTTTTATCTAAGTTTATAACATTTATTTTGTGTAATGAGAACACTCACTTTGGAGAACATGTTGGAATTATATCTAAATCACAACTGATACAGTGCTTTCAATAAAAGCTATTTATATATGACTTTATTCTATGTATCATAAGGTCAACAAGTTTAAACTGGATGTCAAAAGTTGTATAACAAAAAGTTCAGTGCTATAACTTTCTCTTTGTCGTGAAATACATTTTTTAAATTATTTTAAGTTATTTTTAATAACAACTCAAAGATTTTTATATTTCTTTATTTATGTAATATATTTTAAAAGTATGTACATTTATCCATGATTAACCTATTAACTCACAACATTCAGGCCAAAAAAATAACACATTACTACATTATATTCGAAACATGTTGTTTTTCAAAAGTTGTATTAATGCAAATATTCTTCTTCTCTTCTGTTATAAAATCAGTCAATTATTTGTTTAACATTTTAACGATAAATAAAGACCATTTAGAAACTAATTTCTTATAAGATATATTTATTTAATTCTTTATATTACATTTCTTAATATTTTTATTTTATTTATTTATTTGGATCCACTAGTGATAATTCATCGAAACATTTTTAAATTAATTACACAATTTAATTTAACTCTAAATGCATTACCATTGAAAGTGGATACAGGGTGCATTAATTTAATTCACAATTCTAAATTTTGATAAATTAAAATATAAATAAATTGGCCCATGGATTCAAAGGGCTAAGCACATCTTAAAAGACATAAACCTTTACTAGTGACAGAAGAGCTGGCTCATTTTTCGCCCAAAAAATCAATATTGCCATTCAGCAGAGGAATGTAGCTAGCATTCTTGCCACTATTCCACGCAGACATGACTTGTACAGTAATAATATACAAGTATAGGTATATCTCGTATATAATGAAGTAGAATATTTTTAATTCTCTTTACTGTAAATAAAGTAGTTATGTATGTAGATATGTATTTCTGAATGGATAAGCCGACTTTGCTGAATGATTTGTAGATTTTGCTATGTTACAATATCAATATGTGATATCGTACTCAACTTAGTTTTACCTAACTATCTCAAACGGACGTAAGGTATATGTAGGTACCTACTCATGCAAATGTTAACTTTCGAACCTGCAAATTAAATAAATTTTTCTTATAAAACTGCTCTGATTTCTAGCGTTCATGAAATATAACTATAACGTCCATATCGTAAATCAATATCGGCTTTGAAAAATATCTTAAAATAGTTCTTTTTCTATATTTTAACTTTCGTTCGTACATAATTATAGTTTTGAAAAATTTAAAAAAACACATTCGACCAATTGCGATGTGTGGAACTCAAAACAAATCGTATGAGCTCAAAGTCGAAGTGTTTAATAGTAGCCACTAACGAGTTCTAGACTAACGAGCTCGGAGACAGCAATTTATTGTATTGTCATCTTAACTATATAGGCCTACATATGCTAAGTATTTTTCGAATTATTTGGATACAACAATTACTTCTAGTACATTAAAATTGATCTCCAAGATTTGATTACATTGTTAGTTACAAGTGAAGCTAATTTTAGCGTGTGCTAATAAAAATGTCGGATGTTTGTGATTTTGTTTCATGCTTGGTTATTTCCTGCCTCCAACACAAGTTTTGATTATTCGTCAGTTTTCTAGATCTAAACTTATCTAGATCTAAACAAATATTTTAGTTTTTTTAAATTATACAACAGTAGTTGTAGTCTGTAGAATATTATTGTTGTACGTATGACATAATATTGGCGAGCTATCATAGCCAACAATAGTCAACGCATATGTTTGTATGTAATTTATGCTAATTCCACATTATTCTTTCTTCTTTGAATTAAGTATATCTTATTTTCAACTTCTTTCTTAAAAAAGCTTGTTTTTATTAAATAAAACTATCTTTTCGGATTATTTCGCGGATTTATTTTGATTTTTGGTTCCCGACGTTTCGAATGCTTTACAGCATCCATGGTCACGGGAGAGACCATGGATGCATAGCAGCATGGATGCTGTAAAGCATCCATGGTCTCTCCCGTGACCATGGATGTGTTCATATTTATCCACATTTCAAATAATAGTTTTCAAGAAAAAAAAATGAAGTACAAAATTATACAATATATATGTACTCATATGTAAGTATATAATTTATCAAAAAATTAGAACTTGTTTTTGCAAATCTTTTTAACGTCTATAAGATCTTTATATATGTTACTTTTCGTGTGAAGCAACAACTTACAGAGTAAAGATCTTCTGCAATCTAATACTAGTAGCTATTATAATTTTGGTATTCCATTAATTTAAGATCATGTTAGTTTTGGGTTGATTACGTTAAATAGTAAAAGTTTTAATTAATTTATTGTATAATTCTAAGTTTATTTAAATAATTTTATATAAATATACAAAGAATTTAACAAGCAGAATTAATGATGAGTAAGGATATGTGCTGGGGCTGAGATAACATGTTTGGAGGGTGCAGAATTGCTGACCACGGCGTTGAATCCGTTGTGTGCATCAGCGGTGTACTGAACGGTACGGATGGAGCCATCGGCTTCGACAAGCGAGTACTCGCCGTGCACAGCGTCACCGTCGCGGCTCTCGTGCTGGGACTTGTTGTCACCAGAGTGACCGTCGGCTACGGAGTAGGAGAAGTCGTATTTGGGATGAGCGTATTCCTCTTGGTGGTTAGCCACGACGGTGTGGACGGGTGCAGCGTAGTGAGCCACGGGTGCAGCCGCGTAATGAGCTACGGGTCCAGCAGCATAGTGAGCGACGGGAGCAACAGCTACAGTGGCGTGGGACTGATCGTGACGTTGGATGGACTGAGAAGATACTGCTGCAGCAGATGAGTAGTGTGCGGGAGCGGCGTAATGTGCAACGGGCGCAGCGGCATAGTGGGCAACGGGAGCTGCGGCATAGTGGGCAACGGGAGCGGCGTGATAGGCGACAGGAGCAGTATGGTATGCAACAGGGGTAGCGTGAACAGCTACTGGAGTAGCATGAGTCTGGTCATGTCGCACAATGCTTTGAGAGGAAACCGCGGCAGCAGAGGAGTAGTGGGGCTCCGGCAGCAGACCAGCTGAAGCCACCGCCAAAACAGCGCTCAAACCAAAGATCTGTAAATAAAAACATAATATGTAATAAGCTTCTTACTTATTAAAAGTAATAACGTTTAATATATGCGTAACTTTATGAATTAATTTATTATATCATTTATTTCATTCTTAACACTTACTTTGGAGAACATGTTATATAAATTATTCAAGAACAAATGATATATAACCTACATTAAAAGTTGCTTATATAGTACTTTTAATTTGCACGTTACAAGGTCAAGAAAGTAAAACAGGTTATCAATTTTGTAGTGTATGTGCCGAAATTTCTTACATTAGAAAAGATTATCTTTGGTCTAATTTTTACGACAAGCGGTAACTAACAATTATATAATTTTTAATTATACGACATAAAATGTACATTGTACATATATGTAAAACCTTTTTTAAAATTATTATATATTTATTATTATAGTTACAAGGACAGATAATTTAGTGAGCGAAGTAACAATACTGGTCTTATAATTGTGATAAAATTTTGGCCGAGTTTAACAAGGTCACAATGAAACCCATATTTTTTAAAGAATTTACAGATAATTAATCTAAGAAGAAGGTGAAAACCCGTTAATACCCGAAAAGTCTTCAAAAGCTCTTTATTTCTACTTTATAGCTAAACAAAAAGGGATCGACGTAAAGGTTGAATTCTAAAAGTCTCTCCAATATCATTAAAGATTTTATAGAATAGAAGTATGACTACGCTGACTGATATGTATGTACTATGTATGTACATCAGAGGAAATCTACCAGTACCAGTAGTAGTATATACTATGTACTTATGTACAAATAGACAAAAAATGTAATATTTTAACATAAATAAAATTAAGGCTTTGTGAGTTCATATTTTAATGGAGTGTTCTTTCATTTTAGTTAGCCTTGCGTCGGCTAGCACTGATTCCAAAAATATCTGGTTAGATAGGTATCTATTGTGAATGTAAAGGTCAGTTTAAATTGTTTAACATTTTTAGTATGGAGAAAGTATCTCTTTAGTGTGGTTAAATAATAAAGCTAGGTAAATATTTTCACCATGTTAATTTTATTTGTTTAGTGCCTGTTATCTACACATATAATAAAATTCTGAGTTGATTGTGTACATTAAATATTTTTTTTAAAAATCTTATTAAAATAGTCATTATTATCGATACAGAGGCCGAATGTATAGTTTTTAGAATTTTTGTCCGTCTGTCTGTCTGTCCGTCCGTCCGTCCGTCCATCTGTCTGTCTGGGAACGTATCACGAATAAACCACTAGACGGATTTTGATAAAATTTGAAATGATGATAGCTGGTTCTCCGGGTCAATATTTAGGATACTTTTTAATCTCATCTTTGAGAAATCTATACTAATCGCCAAAACGTACCTAGGAACGAACCCGAGCGGAGCGAAGTTAAGATGCTGTTAGGACTAAATCTTCAAACTGCCTATTCAGACTACTTAATTTGCACTAATATTATATGTTTAAACAGTTAAAAGGTTTATATGTTTGTAAGTTTAGATGTAGGTATTTTATCGGTGGTAGGACTCTGTCAAGCCTGAGGAGTCCGACTGGGTGGGTACCACCCCCTTATCTATTATTTCTGCCAAGCAACAATGATTACATTGTTGTGCTTCGGTTTGAAGGATAAGGTAACCAGCGCAATTACAGGCAAGAGGCATATCATCTTAGTCCACACAGTGACGACCTACGGTTCTGCATTTTTGTTACATAAAACCTAAGTGCCTGAACCATAGGTGTTATGGGCGACACGTACTGCATTCCATCAGGTGGTCTGTCTGCTCGTTTGTCACTGAACGCCATAAAAAAGCCTTTTTTTTATTTACTATCAATAATCATAATAACTTTATTTAAAGTCAGAAAAAAATACTCGTTAAGTTTATCGGCGTATCAGTGTTAGCCCAGTGGTAACGCGCTCGCTTGGGAGACCGAGTGAAGCGGGTTCAAATCCCGGGTCTCGCACCTCTGATATTTTCATGTGCGAATCATTTCCAACATGATTACCACTTGTCTTAACGGTGAAGGAAAACATCGTGAGGAAATCTGCATATATGAGAGAACCTAGCAAGTTTTCAAAAGACATGTGAAGTCCGCCAACCCGCACTTGGCCAGCGTGGTGGACTACTGCCTGATCCCCCTCGTACTGAAGGGAGGCCCGTGCTCAGCAGTGGGACGTTAAAAAATGGGCAGAATACTCGTACATTGTAAAGTCCTTACATAATTGGAATTTTTGATTGGAGAATTCTCATATATGAATTAATTTTTATTTTATAATAAAGTAAAAAAAATACATTTTAGTCAATTTCACACCTCAAGCCAGATTTTAAAATTCAAATCTAATATTTAGACTTGTGAAACCAAACGAAATAAGCTCAAACTCGATACTACTCGTTTACTAGTAGCTAATATAATTAATGCATTTTAAAGAGTTACACTAATCACCTCGGGGTTCCTTCATCAGACCTCTATAATCTATACATATACCTAATAAAAATAAATTCTGAGTCGAATCTAATCTGCATTAAATAATTTTTTGGAAAATGTTATTAAAATAGTCATTATTATCAATACAGAGGCCGAATTTATAGTTTTTACAATTTTCGTATATCTGCCGGTCTGTCTGGAAACGCATCACGAGAAAACCACTGGACAGATTTTGATGAAATTTGGCAGGATAGCTGGGTATCCCTGTCAACATATAGGATACTATTACTGCGGGAAAATACCTCACCTCTGAGAAATCTATACTAATTACTAACCGTTAAAACATACCTAGGAACGAACCCGAGCGGAGTAAGTACGACTCGCTAGTATTTAAATAATGAATAACAGACACTTGCAAAGTTTAAAGTCGATGTGATAATAAAGGGGCATCGATCACTAATAAAGAACTTATTAGTGATCGATGTAAAGAGAACTTTAAATTGACTTAGGTACATAGATACGTATTAGATAGTGAGCTCTATGTTAGAAAATATACAATTTCTTAATAGAATATAATTGAAACTAGTTACTAACAATTATAAACAGATAAAGGTTTAAGTTATTTGAATAAAGTTGTGAAAAAGATATTCAATTATATAAACATACAATAACGATAAAATAACCATCCAGCCTTCTTTAGACGGTTGGTACCTATAATACGAGTATAGTATACATACAAATGTATACATATATAGTATAAAGTATAGTGTACATAATATATGTATATGGGCGCGCGATTATGCTACCATCTAGTTCAAAATATTCTTAACAAAATATATCAAAATTTTATGATTACAAAACGAAATCTTTTTGTAAAATTAGTGACTTAAATGTTTTACAGTTTATAATTAATTTCAGGATATATGAAATCGTGTTTTAGGAAGTTAAATTGCAAGGATTGGATGAACGAACGATCTCTTTAGACAAACACTTACCTCGAGAAAAATAAGTTAAAAAAATTACGTATATATTTATTTATTTACAGCTTTTTAAGTAGGTATTTTTAAGTAGGAAAATTAGCAAGAATGGTTGTTAACCAACTTTAAATCATTATATATCCTAAACTGTTATTTAAAATGAAAAAGATTAAACAAACCTAAAAACGACGTTGATTTTCATTTTTTTCTTTTTCACTTTATGGCGTCCAAAATCGGCCGTTTTGATTTTTCCAATTTTTGTATGGTTTTTATAATAATTGTGCCGTCATGACGAATCAAACGACGCGACGTGTCATTCATCAAAATCGGCCCACGTGTTTGGTCTAAATAACAACTATATATAAATAACAACACATAAACACAGGTACAAACCCACATACATACATATTACATACATACATAGGCTGATAAACACATTACCCTCCTTTGCGTCGCGCAGTTGGGTAATTAAGCTTTGTATGGGTAGAAAACTATTTTCTATGTTATAAATAAAAAAAATTAAAAGTAAAATTATAACTATGATTTGAGGGAGAGTAGATATGGCTTATTTTGAAAATAAATAAACAAATTTTAGTGGTTTTTATAGTTATGTGCGTTTTTGTGTTATTTATTCAATATCTTTCATTAAACGCGGTCTTAGACGCTTTATCCTTTATAGGTTATTATCCTATATATATTCTATATATATATCCTTTACAGCGTGTTGCTTTGGAGTTGAGTAGATCCCATCATGAGTGATTTTCTTACCGGGAATCCCTCATAACCACCTGTATCAAGTATGCAAATACATGCAAACAATAAAAGTAAACATAAAATGTCAATAGGATTTTTGTATGTTCATTTTATATTAATAAAAAAAATACTTAATTTATAATATATTTAATACTCTTATGACATTTTAAATTATTATAAGCTACTACTATTAAAACATTCAAATTAATGGTGCGCAAGGATAGCGTGTTTGGCTGGAGCAGAGTTGCTGACGACGGCGTTGAATCCGTTGTGTGCATCAGCGGTGTACTTTACCACGCGTACAGAGCCGTCGGCTTCAACAAGGGAGTATTCACCTTGCACAGAGTCACCGTCACGGCTCTCGTGCTGGGACTTGTTGTCACCAGAGTGACCGTCGGCTACGGAGTAGGAGAAGTCGTATTTGGGGTGAGCGTATTCCTCTTGGTGGCTAGCCACGACAGTGTGGACGGGTGCAGCGTAGTGAGCCACGGGTGCAGCAGCGTAATGAGCTACGGGTCCAGCAGCATAGTGAGCGACGGGAGCAACGGCTACAGTGGCGTGGGACTGATCGTGACGTTGGATGGACTGAGAAGATACTGCTGCAGCAGATGAGTAGTGTGCGGGAGCGGCGTAGTGAGCAACGGGAGCAGCGGCGTAGTGGGCAACGGGAGCTGTGGCATAGTGAGCAACGGGAGCGACGGCGATGGTGGCACGAGGCAGATCATGACGTTGGATGGATTGAGAAGAAACAGCTGCGGCGGAGGAGTAGGCGACGGGAGCGGTGTGATAGGCGACGGGGGCAGCGTGGTAAGCGACGGGAGCAGTGTGGTAGGCAATAGGAGCGGTGTGAACCGCTACTGGAGCAGCTACACCGGCATGAGTCTGGTCATGTCGTACAATACTTTGAGAGGAAACTGCGGCAGCCGAGGAGTAGTGGGGCTCCGTCAGCAGACCAGCTGAAGCCACTGCCAATACAGCGCTCAAACCAAAAATCTATAAATACAAAAAATATTGTGTTTAGTGTCTAACCTCTTAATAGTAATAAAGTTTAATTTATGCTGGGTTTTGATTTGTACATTAATTAACTATGTCATTTATCTCACTCTTAACACTTACTTTGGAGAACATGTTGTTGTTGTAAATTATTAAAGAATAAGTGATATATAAGCTACATTAAACGCTACTTATATAGTACTTTTAATTTGTACACTACAAGGTCAACGTAAAAAAAGAACCGGTGTTATTTGTTTTTTGCTATATGCCAATATTTCCTAAATAATTAGAGAAAATACCAGTTTGCATAATTTCTTCAATAAGTAGTTCTTAAGAAATTAAATGTTATTAATATTCACTAAAGTACTGGCAGTTTACGAACTTATAAATACATATATTTAAAGGTAAAGTTAAAAGAAAATTTATCATATTATAGACATTATTTCTTTAAGATGTTTTTTTTGTTTTTTTATTAAATTTCCTATGTAGATATTCCCAAAATGACAAGAACGATCACTAAAAAACATATATTTTTTAATTATTACCTCCAAAGGTATGAAAGCTAAAACCAGATAGGTAAATCTATGTCAGAAAGTATTATGTTATAAAGAGTTGTTAACAAATTATGTATTTCCAAATTATTCTGTAAAATTTTTAATAATTTCCTTCTTGTGAAAATACAACTTAGAACATTATTCACTTACATAATATTTTATACTAGCATTGCCCGCGGCTCCGCCCGCGTTCACACGACCAAAAATCAAATTCTTAGGTTTTACATATTAGTATACTCTTACATTGTAGTTTTTGTATTTTTTCTCAGAAATGAGACATTTTTCCCACGGTAAAAAGTATCCTATGTGTTGACCCGGGTAACCAGCTATCATCATACCAAATTTCATCAAAATATCTCCAGTGGGTTTTTCGTGATGCTGTAACAGACAGATAGACAGACAGACAGACAAAAATTCTAAAATCTATAGTTTCGGCCTCTGTGTCGATAATAATATCTATTTCAATAAGATTTTCCAAATAATATATAATGTACAGATTCGGATCAGTTAGAATTTTATTATATTGTCCATAACAACTATGTATAAAATAATCTTTGGTAGGTATGTCTAAAACCTTAAGTCTCTCCCATGACGATAATAGATGTAAAATACTCGAAATGTCGGGAAACAAAAATCAAAATAAATCTGCGAAGAACCGAAAAGATATATTTCGAAAAATACTTTTATTGTTTTTAAAGTTTAAATACACTTCATTAAAATATTTATATATTCTATTCTTATAATAATTGTTTATAATAAAGAAAACCTTTTATTAGGTCAGATTACATTAATATATTTTTTATATAAATATTTCACACATAAAGCTATGTATCATTTTTGTTTTTTTTTTATGGAACTAAGGGGGCAAACGGGCAGGAGGCTCACCTGATGGAAAGTGATCACCGCCGCCCATGGACATCTGCATTGTATAGTGGTTATATTCGAATTATGATATTAATTATTATGTATAACTTAATCTATTAATATGGTTTCAGTTTACACCCCTATCGCGTTAAGATTTCTAAAAAATGTTTTAGGGGCCGTTCCTGTCAGTTTAGGAATATCTATCTACATTTGGTTATAGGATTTTTTTTTAAAAACTCAAAAAATATTACAACATATTTACCTCTTATAACTACATTTAAATATACTTATAAATTCATAAAATGCAAATACTTTGGAGAATTTAATAAAATTTATTTTCTTAAAAACCACTTATTGAAAAAATTACGAACTATTATTTTCTCTAATTATTTAGGAAATTTCGGCTTGGTAAAAATGTATACCAGTTTTTTTTACGTTGACCTTGTAGTGTAGAAATTAAAAGTACTATATAAGTAGCGTTTAGTGTAGCTTATATATCACTTACTCTTTAATAATTTACAACAACAACATGTTCTCCAAAGTGTTTAGAGTGAAATAAATGATATAATAAATTAATATACATATATTAAATTGATTCATATATCAAAACCCAGCATAAACTAGACTTTATTACTGTTATAAGGTTAAAAGCTAAATAGATTTTTTTTTATATTTATAGATTTTTGGTTTGAGCGCTGTTTTGGCAGTGGCTTCAGCTGGTCTGCTGCCGGAGCCCCACTACTCCTCTGCTGCCGCAGTTTCCTCTCAAAGCATTGTGCGACATGGCCAGACTCATGCTACACCAGTAGCTGTTCACGCTACCCCTGTTGCCTACCATACTGCTCCTGTCACCTATCACGCCGCTCCCGTTGCCCACTATGCCGCATCTCCCGTTGCCCACTATGCCGCTGCGCCCGTTGCACACTACGCCGCTCCCGCACACTACTCATCTGCTGCAGCAGTATCTTCTCAGTCCATCCAACGTCACGATCAGTCCCACGCCACTGTAGCTGTTGCTCCCGTCGCTCACTATGCTGCTGGACCCGTAGCTCATTACGCGGCTGCACCCGTGGCTCACTACGCTGCACCCGTCCACACCGTCGTGGCTAACCACCAAGAGGAATACGCTCACCCCAAATACGACTTCTCCTACTCCGTAGCCGACGATCACTCTGGTGACAACAAGTCCCAGCATGAGAGCCGCGACGGTGACTCTGTGCAAGGTGAATACTCCCTGGTTGAAGCCGACGGTTCTGTCCGCGTGGTAAAGTACACTGCTGATGCACACAACGGATTTAACGCCGTCGTCAGCAACTCTGCTCCAGCCAAACACGCTATCCTTGCGCACCATTAATTTGAATGTTTTGATAGAAGTAGTTTATAGTAATTAAAAATGACTTAATAATATTAAATAAACCTATTATAAATTAAGTTTTTCTTATTAACATGAAATGAACATATACCCTACACAGAACATAGTTTTCTACCTACACAATAACTTCAAAAATAACTTTATCTTTGTTGAAGTTAGTGTTAGCCAGATAAGATCGCTCGTCCATTCTTGAAATTCAATTTTAACTTCAAATAATTATAAACTGTAAATCATTTTACTCACTAATTTTACAATAAGATGTCGTTTTATAATCATTTAGTTTTGATATATGTGGTTTACTTTAAATCAGATGGCAGCATAATCGAGCGCACATATATCTACCGCTTATAAGTTCTACTAGCAACTCACCCTCACTTCGCTTGGGTTCGTCCCTAGGGTATGTATACACCTTCCCTATATGAATCGGATATTATTAAATTTTTCATTGGTTTTAATTTTTTTTTCGTGGGATCCTATTTTTTTCTAAAATAAAAGTAGCGTAAGTTACTCCTTATTACATCAGCTATCTGCCAGTGAAAGTCCCGTCAAAATCGGTCCAGCCATTTCATAGATTAGCCGGAACAAACAGACAGACAAAAATTGTAAAAAAATGTTTGTTTTGATATATGTACGGTACATCCATATGCATTTAGTAAAAAGCTGTTATTTTGACATTACAAACAGAAACTTCAATTTTATTTATCTGTATAGATTGTAAGCTGAACTATGTTAAAATAACTGATCACAACCAATTTAGTAATGACGCTAATTAATAAAACAAAAGCAAGCGCAATGATTTAGCTGTGTAGTATTCTTCAGATCATCTATGAGTTTTATTTTATGTTTACCTACACTTATAAAATCTATTTTTTATATAACAGAACAGTATCATAGTAAGTATAATTTAACCATTGCAAACTCCTTCCGAGATATAAAGCTATACAACGCAATTTTTCTAACACGAAATGCATCAAATTTGGTCTTTTGCGCCTTACAGCAAATTGCACTTGTTACGTGCGACCGAGATCACAATGTATTAATACGCTATTGGTTTGTTATTTACAAATATAAACTCTAGGCGCGTTAGGAAAAATATTAAATAGTAAAATTAGTGTGGCATAATTCCTTTCAAAATGGGTTTCTTTTTCAAAAGATATAACAAAAGTATATATATATATATATATATATATATATATATATATACTTTATTGCATATTAACAGAGTAACACAGATAATACAGAGACGAATGTGGGCAAAGGTAGATTTAAATATAATCAAAACAAAAAGAATGCAAAACGGAACGGTATTATATATACGGATAATTTCGTAAGACCTTGATATGTCAATCATTCTAGATCTATTTACCTACTAACTTACTCCTAAAAGTAGTTTGTCTCACCATCCCAAAAGGATCAAACATGAAAATATCTACTTACTAATCTAACTACAAGTACTATACAAATGCGAAAGTTTGAATAGGTGTCTGTTACTCAATCACCCCAGAACGGCTGAACGGATCTAGATAAAATTTGGCACAGAAATAGATTATAGTCTGGCAAATCTCATAGGCTACTTTTATACCGAAAACATACAAGGTTCCCATGGGATGTATTTGTTTTTGATTTTCAATAGAGACGAACCTAATTGAAGCAAGGGTGAGCCGCTAGTATTAAAATGTACCGTTACAAAATCATTACCGAAAAATGTTTATTTAACGTTGTTAACTATTTTTAGACTATTATATTTATATTAAAATGCGTTATGCTGACAGATTAGGCTTACTAAGTCACCATTTCTAATCTTTTTTTATGTGCAAGGCTAATATTTTTTTTTATGAAAACGAATGCATTTAATTTTTGATGTAGTAAATAATGGTAGGTATTTGCTTAGTATCGAATTATAAAACTAATGGTAATTTAACTGTAAAAGCAACATGGTGGAACATATATACATTATCATCTTTTTAATTTTTTATTGTTTTGAGTAACGCCTTTTAAAACCTCCGCAAATTGTAACTTTGATTATATCAAAATGCTTCAAAAACAAACTTAATTTAGTACGTATGTCAATATTATCGCTTTTTTTACACAAATGGAACATTTCTCTTTGTATCATATGCAATACAATAACATTTTTTTGTGGTAGTCGCCTGTAATCAGTTGCCAAACTATAAGCAGGTAGGTTGAGCGGTAGGTAATGACAGACAGAGCAGCAAGGCCAGTGCCTCGCTATCTACTGAAAACACGTGGTTTCTTTTCAGCCTCTTAATCACAGAGAAAGCAGTAATAGGTATAACAATGTGTGAAAATTTATGAAAAAGTTAATAAACACACGAATCTATGAAGATATATCAAATATAAAAGATAAAATGTCCGTCTTTAATAATACATTATAATATTACATATTGTGACCTAGTTTTGAGGTCGCAAATATATGCTAAATATTTTGCCGGCTCGAACCTCACATGTTGCATTACAGATTTAAATTTATTCGTAATAGTGATTGTGGTCCAAGTGAAAGGATATCAAGATCTTACCACAACCCACTAATAGATAAACTGAACAAATTTTATGTAACTAGGCTATGTCCGCGGCTCTCACCCATGGTAAACGGGGTGAAGATAAAAGGTAGGCTATGTCAGTCCCCATGGTGCAATCTATATCTTTGCCAAATTTCGTCAAAATCCGTTCAGCTGTTTAAGTGTGCAAAACACACAAATAGACAGAGTTACATTCACGTTTTAAAATAGTTATCCTAACCTCAAAAATACAGCAATAACAGGGTAATTTAGTTTTTAAGTCTATCCAGAGCAATAAAAAATATCATTGTATTTCATTATTATATTTCCTCTGTGAGGGTTATGCGTCTAATCAGGGCCGATTCAAGTTTAGCGCCGCCCCTGGGCATGCCGCCCTATTATAGAAATTTTGCATAAAATAGGTAAAGTTTACATAAAGTTGTTTTTTATAATTATATTTTTTTCAAATGCAAAAAAAATATTTATAAATATTTCAATTTTTCGAAAAATGTACGAGTTATTTTTTTTAATTTTTTTTTAGAAAATAAAGAAAGCGGTTTCGATAACGCGAACATAATTTTTACCCACCCTCCGTATTTTGCCGCCCCTAAAAATTTGCCGCCCTGGGCACTAGCCCCGAGTGTACCTACTGTAAATCCAGCGCTGAGTCAAGTAGTATTTCTGCTGACTTTTGCCCAACGGATATTACAAACCCTGCACACTATTGACCTTTATATGTAATTATAATTACCTACTTTTAATCTTATGAATTGGACATATTGAGCGCCCAAGGCATTGGCCTCTAAAATCATGAGATCGTGTCAACAACGTGGCTCGACATATGAACAACTCGTTTATTAAGATCAGTTATCGTAACAATAACTTAAATCTAACTTGATCCTATTAAACCTTTGTTATATAAGAAGATACATTTATAAATAGAATACTTTATGAAAAATAATTTATCTGCATTACCTACATATAAGTCATATAAAGTTTAGAAAAGAATATGAATAAAGCGTAGTTATTGCCTTTGTAATTAAAAAAAATGTAATCCATCCATACTTATATTATAAATGCGAAAGTAACTCTGTCTCTCTGTTAAGTTTTCACACCTAAACCGCTGAACCAATTTTGATGGTTTGGTATAGAGAGAGATAAGACCTTGAATACTTATTGTCGTAATTTATGGACAAAAAATTCATTATATTCTATAATTTTGGTATGAAATAAAGAATACTTTGGCGATTATGACCAATGAAGGGAAAATTGTTTTTTTGAAGTAGGTAATTACCTACTTTTCCATACCTATGTATATCTAGTCTATCTATCGTACTATATCATGAATTTATATATTAGAGTATAGTAATTTTGAATAAATGAAGTATGACTTATTCAAACTTTTCCAAGTCATTATAAATATATTATCCACTCTATAAAAAGTATTATCGAGCATAAAAGTACTTTTTTTATGTACATATATCATTGAACTGCTATTTTTTTATATAAAGGCCATATCGCCCTTATGATCAAAAGATACTAAGTATAGGTATCGGCACGGTAATATTACATACATTATTGTGGTATCGGTCTCTTATTATAAGGTGAAAGCATTTCATTGTTGACTTTGATTTATAATTTATTTCCCTTAATAAAATAAAACTCATTAAGAAATACTCTGACTAGTAAAAAACATATAATGACTACTCTCCCCCCCCCCCCCTCTCTTTCTCTTTCCCTCTCTCTCTCTGTTTCTGTTATCTCTCCTTCCTGAAAATTCACCCTGTGTGATATTACCATTAGAAAATAACCCGTGACACCTACAGAGCCACATTAATAATAGTCCATTTTGCACCAATATATAATATTTTATAGCATAGAGTTTTGAGGACATTTATATAATTCTGGCAATCCTTTTTCCAATAGAAATTAAATTTAGTAAATTATTAATTTATTATTAAATAAAAAAATATTAATTCATTAAAATTGTAATTTAGGTAAGTATCTTGATATATTATGCGATTTTAATGCATTGTAACAAAGCGTGACAGCACAGTCATAGAGAGCTATGTGCCCGGTGCAAGGGACGGAGGGGTAACAATAAGTACTTTGAGAGAGGCCATGGTAGAGCGTACAAATGCGATCTTAAGTCTTGTCTCACAATGGGGTGACGACAATCTGGTCGATTTCAACGCCACCAAAATGCAAGCCTGTCTATTTTCCGCAAAAAGGAGTCCGTTCAGCCTGACTCCTACTTTTCGTGGTACACCTGTAAAGATTTCCGACAGTCTAGAGCTTCTCGGCATTAGGTTAAGTGCAAATCTTAACTTTGGCGATAACATCGAGTCGAAGGCACAGACTGTGGCCAAGAAACTAGGCATCCTTAACAAGGTTAAGCGATACTTCACGCCTGGACAGCTTCTCACATTATATAAAGCTCAAGTCCGATCATGCATGGAGTATTGCAGTCACCTTTGGGATGGCTCTGCAAAATACCAACTTGCCGCTCTTGACTCGGTGGAACGCAGAGCTAAAAAGCTAATCGGCGACGAAAAGCTTGTGAAAACTAAGCTTCACAGCTTAGCACACCATCGCCAAGTTGCTTGTCTGTCGGTTTTCTACAGACTGTACTTCGGGGAGTGTGCCCACGAGCACCACAGTCTCATACCGCCATCGCCATTCTTCTATCGGAACACCAGACGTACTGCAGGATACCATCCTTTCTTGGTTGACATTCCGACCACTCGCACTAAGCGCTATTCGTTATCCTTTATAATGCGCACAGCCAAGATGTGGAATGCGCTGCCTGCGTCTGTTTTCCCGAGTGCGTATAACCTGAACCTATTCAAGGTGCGTGTTAAGAGGCTTCTCCTGGGCAAACTCGCTAGATCGTAGACCTTATCTGTGCCTTCGAGCTATGATGAAGGTCAAGAGTGAGCCCATTTCTAATAAAAAAAAAAGCGTCCTGCATGCTATTTTTTTATATTTTAATCATAAAATACTAAACTTTGTTATTGTTAATTAATTTTTAACCGCTACGGATGTTTTACAAATGGAATGATAAACTTTAAATTACAATAATATAGAATATTAAAAATATACTTATACAACACAAATAATACTCTCGATGCAATAATGGTATCGTAAACAATGATATCATCGATTCTAAAATTTAAACACGTCTATATCATCTCTGGCTCAGAATGAACGACGTTTTACAAACATAATTGTCTTGAATTAAGTAGGTGAAAGGTTTGATTGGTTTCATAGGACGTACTCCGGAAGCAAACGAACAATTACTCTACATATCGAAATATAATAATAGTTATATAACAGCTAATTTATCTTTGTGATTAGTGTACGTATATAAGTGACGTATTTTGCATTGGAACGACACTTCCGACAGGTGTGCCAAGCTTTCGTCAAGATGTATTTGCATGTAAGTTTTAGTGTGTGTTTATTATTCTTTATTTGTTGAAGCTTATTATTACAGCTTTATAAAAATTTATATTCTAGATTTCGATTGGACCACTGTTAATTGTGTTGTGTTTGGGTGATAGTTCAAAGCAAGCTGTGTCTTCTATAAGTGTCCATCGAGATGATGTACCACTTTCCTACAAGTATAGTGCAATCCACATATATTCAACGGAAAAATCCAGAGACAATAATTTAAATCAACATCAACAACGCTATATTAATCCAGAAGTTTATAAAAGCATACAATACGCTCCTTTAACATTTAGTGCGAAGGAAAAAAATAATCTGTATACTCAAGCGATTGTCCCTAATCGAAATGAAGCATATTTGTCGACTAATAAACAAAATATAAGAGAACATTTAGAACCACGACAGCGTGATGCCAATGAGACATCAAATACACGACCAACAACACTTCAATTGATAGGTGGATATAATATCGAACCCCCTACGCTTGATAAAGTAAAATATGGTAAGGAATTCGATATTAGGCAGCCAATAAATGATGTACACTTTACACAGGTAATGGAAAATTTAAAAAGAATGTAAAAATATATAAAATTTTATAAATAAAAACTTAACATGATAAATACATATTGTTTTCAGCAAAAAGAAATACCTGAACCATGGAAATCTAAAACCATTTATAATATACATAAATCAAATGAATTTAAAGAGGAAAAACCTTTAAAGTAGGTATACAATTATTGACAATATTTGAAATTGAATGCAATATTTTCTTATTAAATACTTAAAAATACTCGTGTATCTTTTTTTTTCAGAAATATTCGAGTAATTTGGACATTGGAAAATTCTCAAATCCAACCGGTTTTTAATCCATATGTTAGAGTACCTCCCCTACACTTAAATGTAGCGCGTTCGTATAACTTTGCGCGTACTCCATACAAGGCGCCAGTGAACGAATATAAAAATATACAACAAAACAAACCTAAAAACGAACTACAACAAAGTTCTCTCTACTTCCCACTACCTAATTATAAATATATAGCATGATGTCTATATAATTGTTAAATTAAATATTTATTTTTATTGTAATTTAAGAAATATTTAAGAATAAATCCTTACTTACTTGTACTACTGTTTTATTTTACACTAAATATAATATATATATATATATATATATATATATATATATATAACAAAGTCGTCTTAGTTACACCATTTATACCTCAAGAACAGTTGGCTTTTCTGGATTTCTCTGACTCTTAGGATAATAAGTATAGGATAATAAGTATTAAGACATCGAAAAAATTCACCAAAAAAAAATTTACATGGCTAACACTGGCTAATAACTATTTAAAATGTCCCCAGTGTTAAATATATTCATTAAGTTATCATATATTGTATGATAATATATTATGAGTTTTAATGAGATGAGAGGTCTAACTTTATAATTTATGATTGTTAAGAGACACAGATTGGGAGCTTACATGTAAAAGTAGACTACCCGTACCCGTAACGTAACACCATGATGTAACTGAAGGACGCAGAGGGTGTAGTTACAGAATAAGTGAAACGAGGACAGGTCGATAGAACTCCATGTTAATCCCTTCAGCAAAAATCTTTGCAATTTTAACATTAAAATGATTAAATTTGATTTTTTTTTATTTTATTGCTATCATTTAAATATAAATGAACGAGTAAAAGAATAAGTTATAATTTCTCAAGACTTAGTGAATGTATAAATAAATTAGTCATTTTGACCTGAGGCAAGGTCGTTTAGTTGTACAAGTTCTTCTAAGCTCGATGCCGACGATAAATTCGGTATAAAATGAGAGTGCTTTCGTAACAAAGTTAATCTGTGTTCAAACACGAAACAATAATCAATACAATGATCTCTAAAGTACGTAACAATAATACTTAAATTACATAATATAATTAAAAAAAATTACTTATAATAAAATGAAAAGTATATGTATTTTTGTTTTTTAATTTTTATAGATTGTATCCCTCTGCGCTGTAGTGGCAGTGGCCTCTGCTGGCCTCGTGCCTGCCGCCGTGCACTACTCTTCAGCAGCTGCAGTATCTTCCCAAAGCATTGTCCGCCATGACGAGCCACAAGCCATTGGTGCTAAGATCCTCGCCCCTGTTGCTAAGCTGGCGGTCGCTGCTCCAGTCTACCACGCCGCCCCAGCACATGTCGCTTACCAGTCTGCCCCTGCTACTTACTATCACGCTGCGCCTGTAGCAAAAGTACTGGCTCAACCTGAAGAGATTGTAAGTTTATAAAAATATTTTTAATATTGTTATTTATGATATTTATAAAATTGTTTTTAAATGTTCATTATTCCCACTTTCAGGCCTACCCCAAATACGAATTCAACTACTCAGTAGCAGACGGACACTCTGGAGACAACAAGCAGCAACATGAATCCCGCGACGGAGATGTCGTGAAGGGCTCATACTCTTTCCTAGAGGCTGATGGTTCCGTCAGGTCCGTGGAGTACTCTGCTGACGACCACAACGGTTTCAACGCCATCGTGCACAACAGCGCCCCCGCCCACGCTCACGCTCACGCCGTCCTCAAGGCTCCCGTACAACAATACTACCACTAAAAACTTCAGCAACTAGTCCAACCAATGATAATGTAACTGTCAACTATTTATTTATTGCAATATACGAATAAGAAAATTTATATTATTTTTAATTTTACTTTAAGTATCGTTTCAGAATAGTTGAAACGAGGTATCCATCATTACAAACTTTAAAATACAAGTTCAAAATTATATGTATATTTTATGCTCACCTAGATTTGCCTAAGCCTTGTAAGACTATCTTTACTATATTACATGTATAAAAAATATTCTATGTGACTCCAATTCCCTATAGTAAAAATCTAATCAAAATTGGATAATCTGTATCTGAATTTAGCGAGTACATCAATATCGTCCAAATAACATATGAGCTAATTATAGGGTACCTATCTTGAAATTACTAAAAGGCATTTAGTTTATTTAAAAAAAAACATTAATCATAATCATTATCTACAATTCAATTATCGACAAAAACAGTTAATCATCATCCCAAAAAGAATTGAGATTAGGTACTATGAGATATTCAAATTTTAGAATCTTAAGTATCCTAATTTTTATGCATATAAAAAGGGATATAGCGTATCGAGAGTTCAGTTGAAATTCAGAGCTTAGAGAAGGGCAAGGGGAAATACAAAAAAGTGACAAAAGTAAAGTGATTTTTTGACGCAAATGCATCATGTAATGATAATAAGTGTTCAAAGGCTGAGTTAAGCTAAATATGTGTACTGCATGTTTTCGTGAGCCACCAAAAGAAACTCTTGTGAACCAAGCAATAAAACGTGTATAATTAATTATTACATGGAAAAGACGTACTTTAATTTCTTATCTTAGAACTTATAGGACGTAAAAATTAAAATTGGCATTAGGTTCATGCCTACGTCACAAAATTGAATCATTAATATAATATAGAAGTTATTCCGTTTGGATATTTTAAGTTATATATTAAAGTCCCAGATTTATTTTATCTTTAATAGTTTGAATGGTAATTCCTTATATTTTTAATATGATTATATTTAGCTTAGGTTTATTATTTTTTTATGTTGTATTAGAATGGGGGTTTATAGTTTATTAATTGCTGGATGATCTTCAAATAGAAATTATTCTTTGTTAGGGGGTTTACGTGCAGTTGCTCAAACTATTTCATATGAAGTTAGTTTATCTTTAATTTATTTAAATTAAGTATTTAAAAAAAAATTATTAATTTAGGCTAAATTAGGGTAAATGTCCTACGGGACGTGGTAGTCTATACGCAAACAATCCTACAAAGTCCACTATCAGAATTCAGAACGGGAGGTTCCGATATGGTTTTATTGAATAGGAGTCTCACAGTACCCAGCCTGACGTGTCCTCATGAACGGTTTCCAAAGAATATATTATAAAAAAGTCATACGACATGCAACACTTCGACGTGCAGTGCTATAGATATGTTATTATATTTTAACAGGTTCTAAGTATAATATAAATAAAACAGTATATTTTATGATTATCTATACATATAATAAAATCTAACTGAGTCTAATATGTAGGTGCATTAGGTAAATATTTTTGGAAAATCTTATCGAAGTAGTCATTATTATCGATACAGAGGCCGAATCTATAATTTTTAGAATTTTTGTCTGTCTGTGGCCGCATCGTGAGAAAACCATTGGACAGATTTTGATGAAATTTGATATGATGAAATACATATAATAAAAGTTTACTGGCAATATATGCATACAGTGTGTAATAAATATGACTGGTTGATCAAACATTCATACACATTTTATGTTTAACGATTTTAGGAGTTTTAAAGTTCTTTGTATTTAAAAAAAATTGTGAAAACCAGAGACTTTTTAGACTAAACGTGTTTTTTTTTCTCTAAAATAGTTGAATACAGGCCGGCCTAATTAAAATGGTTTTTGTCAATATCTTCTAAAAGTCCACATAAAAATGAAACATTTTGATTTATGAACAACAGTGATTATTTTCTACAACTAATTTTAAAAACTATTTTCATTTGATTTGGCTTTAATTTAAATAGTCTAAAATATAGTTTTCACAATTTATGAACCATCATTCGTGTTACATATTTGAGCAAATTAAATTGCCTGCTTATAAATTTAACCTCGATATGCATACATATCACATTAAATGAATTTTATAATTCATTTTGAAAGGGCCGAGTAGACTTTTATCTCACCGTAGATCTTTTAAATGATTGGGTAGGACATTCTTTACCGTAGAAACCTCTAAGCTGGTATGTGGGTTTGAACAACCATTTTCTATGCAGCAGATCATTAAGCTCAATGCGAATCAGTTACGCATAGTCCACTACGCTAGTCAAAAGCGGATTTGTAAAAAACTAGTTACAATCACTCAGGCTTGTAGGTTTCCTTGTAGTGTATTCGAGACAGTCATTAAAACCACATTTTAATTTCTTTTTACGCGAATATTTGACATTTTATATAAAACTATCTTTTCCATTTTTATCTTTTACATTTTCAATCATGGGAGAGTATCTTAGGTGACCGTGACTGCTGTAAAGCATTCGAAATGTCGAAAATGTAAAAATGGAAATAAATCCGAGAAAAAAACCAAAAAGATAGTTTTATTTAAAACCACGCTTCTTTTATACTATCCCCAACTTAAAAAAATTATTGCGATAGCTTTGAATCTCTACTTATACATTTTTGAAATGTTAAAAGAATTAATAATTTTTTAGGCTTTTCTAATTGTTTATACTAAATCTATGCGAAACTAATCTTCGCAACGATTATATCGAATTTAATTGTATTCTAACTGGAGTAAGAGTAACGCGGACTATTTTTTGCCATATTGACACAAAAGCAAGACAAAGGAAGAATTTCTATTTTGTAATTATATGAATCACAATTATGAATTTCGCAAATTCAAAACCAAGCCCAGCTTATACTCGTACTAATGTAATATCTAGTCACAAATAAAAATTGTATTGGTTTTCTTATTCGTATATTGCAATAAATAAATAGTTGACAGTTACATTATCATTGGTTGGACTAGTTGCTGAAGTTTTTAGTGGTAGTATTGTTGTACGGGAGCCTTGAGGGCGGCGTGAGCGTGAGCGTGGGCGGGGGCGCTGTTGTGCACGATGGCGTTGAAACCGTTGTGGTCGTCAGCAGAGTACTCCACGGACCTGACGGAACCGTCAGCCTCTAGGAAAGAGTATGAGCCCTTCACGACATCTCCGTCGCGGGATTCATGTTGCTGCTTGTTGTCTCCAGAGTGTCCGTCAGCTACTGAGTAGTTGAATTCGTATTTGGGGTAGGCCTGGAAGTGGGAATAATGAACATTTAAAAACAATTTTAAAAGTAACATAATATAACAATATTTAAAATCAGACTGTCTATTCGTCCTACACGTCTATAAATAGCATAAAATAACCATATTAAAAATATTTTTATAAACTTACAATTTCTTCAGGTTGAGCCAGTACTTTTGCTACAGGCGCAGCGTGATAGTAAGTAGCAGGGGCAGACTGGTAAGCGACATGTGCGGGGGCGGCGTGGTAGACTGGAGCAGCGACCGCGAGCTTAGCAACAGGGGCGAGGATCTTAGCACCAATGGCTTGTGGCTCGTCATGGCGGACAATGCTTTGGGAGGATACGGCAGCTGCTGAAGAGTAGTGCACCGCGGCAGGCACGAGGCCAGCAGAGGCCACCGCCACTACAGCGCAGAGGGATACAATCTATAAAAATAAAGTTAATATATATTTTTTGTTTATAATTTTATCAAAATATAAATTATCACTTTTTTTATATTTTTCTAAGTACCTTGGAGAACATTGTATTGATTAATGTTTCGTGTTTGTGCACTGAATAATGTTGTTTTAAAAGTGTTCTCATTTTATACCAACTTTATCAGCAACATCGAACTTTAAAGAACTGGTAACTAACCTTGCCCCCGGTCAAAACTAAAAAGAATATTTATACTTCAGAAGTCTAAAGAGATTATAACATAATCTATATTTTTTAGTATTATACAGGGTGGATTTTTGAGACGGGACAGCAAGGGCAGTTACCTTAACTACTATAGGTATAGGAAAACGTTTGTAGGACATTTTAATATATAAAAATAAACTAGATAAAAACCCAGTACTTAGATTCTTGAAAGACAATATTTGATCTCTAAAATAGAAAGCTTTTTATAAATAAAACTGAAACTTTAAGCATAATTTATAAGCAGTCTACTATTTTATACCTACAGAAAAATCTTTAATGTTCTATTATAATTTATTCAAACTAATCCCTGTATTGCACCTTTATAAAATTAAAGTTTCGATTCAGTAAGGGAAACCTATGAGCTGAGAGACAAATATATTAAAAAAACAGTACTTCTTTTTATCTTCTATTTATTATATACATAGTTATAAACAATGGCTAAGAGGGCACCGAGCTTTTTATTTTAGTAGGACGACAGCGGACAGAGGGAGCGGGTGTGTCTAGGATGGCTGGAGCGTTTATTATTTTAGGGAAAATTTATGTATTTCCTTCGTATTATTAAAATAAATATACATTTTGTAAATGTTAAGTGTATACGTTATAGAAAACGTATAGTTTTGTTATTATTAAAACCTGATGAACTTCCTTGAATTATTTACGCCGCACTAAGGGTTTATTTTGTTTTTTAGAGATCATTTTGGATTTTTTTTTTCTATCGATGAAACTACAAGTAATCGTGTTTATAAAGTGTACGATTTATAGAATAAATACTTAACTATCCTACGTATTAATTGCATAATTAAAGTTTTAGTAATAACAATACAGCAAGGGATCAAACGAATGCAATTATTTCATAATTGCCTCGGTGCGCCCTTAATGCATAACAGCTTGCGCCAAACAGGTTAAAGGGTAATTTGATAAACTATCATTCGGCTAGTGGTCGAAACTCTACTATAATCATTATTGAATTATTGAAAAGTGGAAAACAAACATGAATAGAATTTACCTATCAATGTATATAAAAAAATCCTTTCCAAAAAATTTTTCTATTGATGACATTAAAGCTATTCAATAGCTACTAAACAAAAAAAAAGAAAATCGATTGACAAACAGAGAAGATATGGGAAGAGAAGAAAAAATTTAGGGTTTTATACAAAAGGGACGAACTCGAGATAATTTATGAGTCGTCAAGGAAAAAGGCTTATTTTTGTCTCGGTACATCAAATGTGATATCAACAATTTCTATGTTACTGAAATAAGCACGGGAATTAGTTAAAGCTCTAAAGAATCAAGGGGAGGTCGCAAATGAAATATATTAAAATATATTAAGATGACCAGCCGTCATTTAAGAACCTATATCGAGGTCAAAGTTAACATTAATATTAATTAACATTAAATCTTTTAATGTGTCTTTAATAAATGTGTAATTAATATGCCTATTTTACGATGATACTCTAATCTATTTTAAACAATTTCAATAGGGTTTTTTTTTGATTTTACAGGCACAAGTAAAATATAGCTGTCAGGGTTTATAGCAATCGGTCTCAGGGGAATCTTATCGTATGTCATATGATTTCAGTTTTGTGTGCTCCATACAAAGCCGAGACCAGGCTTAGTAATTGTAGACTAAATAGAAATTGAATGGCGGGCTCAGCCCCAGGCAGTATCTAGTTTAGATTTGATAAAATTTATAACTAGGTCAATGTTGTACATTAGATTTTTTTCAAACAATTGTGTTTCAGGGATAATATTTTGGACGTAATATATTCTAATTCTTTTAAAACTTTTTTCTGACTTCACATATCAACAGAGAAATGCTGCAGTAGTAACGCATATAACACTCCGAATTCATATAATATAGATAAATATTTTATTTTTCCGAATGAATCTAGAATCTCAATGAAGTTTGCAAGATATTAACGCAATCTTATATTATCACTAGCGGACCCGACAGACGTTGTCCTGTCTACACGTCTTTAATTTGAAAATTTCAAACTTTTTGGACAAAATTGTGAATCTAAACCATTCCCAGATCCCCTTGAACACACACAAAAAATTTCATCAAAATCGGTCCAGTCGTTTGAGAGAAGTTCAGTGACATACACACTCACAGAAGAATTATATATATATAAAGATTAGTTAGATACGTTTGTCATACGCCTACTATTGAACATAATATTTTACGATGTTGCAACTAGCATTAATAATCCAATTCAGTGAATGTATTGATATACATGATACATTTATGACCTACAGCAAGGTTGAACTTTAAGCACGTTTGACTACTTCCACTACTTGTCATCTGAGGTAATCTAATTTCGGTTCACGACTATAAAAACCAGTACGAAAATAATATTTTCATCATTCTCATTTGGTCGACGTATTCATCAATATGTTTAGCAAAGTAAGTATGTGAAAAATATGGTATAGAAGAATACATTCATGAATTAAAACTAATAAAAATTATGTTAATTTTCTCAGATCGTCACTTTCTGCGCGGTAGTGGCAGTGTCCTCTGCTGGACTTTTGCCAGCAGCGGTACATTACTCTCCAGCGGAAGCTGTTTCATCTCAAAACATTGTGCGTCATGATCAACAACCCTACGCCAAGCTGTCTTACCAAGCGGCTCCCGCTACCCTCGCATACCACGCTGCCCCCGCAACCTATGCCTACCAAGCTGCTCCTTCTCATTACTCATCTGCCGCCGCTACTTCTTCGCAAAACATTGTGCGTCACGATGAATCCTCAGCACCTAAACTAGCCAAAATTGCTCTGGGATCTCAACTCACCTACCAGGCTGCCCCCGCTACCTACGCCTACCAAGCTGCCCCCGCTACCTACGCCTACCAGGCTGCTCCGGCCCAACTCTCTTACCATGCTGCACCTGCTTCGATCGCCTACCACGCTGCCCCTATTACCAAGGTGCTCGCCCACCATGAAGAAATTGTAAGTACACAACTTTCCAACATTATTTATGCATAAAAAATAATTTAAAAGATATATTAGGCTTCATATCTATGAACTCTGGAAAAATCTGTTAACTTTAAAGAATCAATTTCTATGAAGTAATTCAAAAAATATATTTGAAACGAATATTAATGAGGGTACAAATCCAAATAGTCATCATACATTGTATATAACTACCATTTAGATTTGGACATATAAAATACATAACATGTACGCAGTGTATTAATTATAGTATTATTTTTATTAAAGGCTCACCCCAAATACGAATTCAGCTACTCAGTAGCCGACGGACACTCTGGAGACAACAAGCAGCAACAAGAATCCCGCGACGGAGATGTCGTGAAGGGCTCATACTCTCTCCTAGAGGCTGACGGCTCCGTCAGAACCGTGGAGTACTCTGCTGACGACCACAACGGTTTCAACGCCATCGTGCACAACAGCGCCCCCGCCCACGCTCACGCTCACGCCGTCCTCAAGGCTCCCGTACAACAATACTACCAACACTAATTACTGTTAATTATTGATTACTGATGATAACGTTGTTGATAATTTATTTATTGTAAATAAACGCATAATTTGAATATACACCCGTTTTTAATTTAAACATAATAATATAATCGTATTAACGTCATCAAAACTTTGTTAAGCAACGAATTTATAAGAGCAGTTAATTTTACTTACTTGGATTATTAATATTAGTATCAATAGCTACTTCATTATCTATACATATAATAAAATTGTAACTAAGCCCAATCTGTTCATTAAATAGTTTTTAGAAAATCTTATTGCAATAGACAATATTATCGATACAGAGGCCGAATCTATAGTTTTTAGAATTTTTGTCTGTCTGTCTGTCTGCTACCGCGTCACAAAACAATACAAAACCACTGATTATCTGGGTCAACATATAGGATACTTTTTACCGCGAAATGTCTGATTTCTGAAAAAACTACAAATACTGCAATGTAAGAGTATACTAATATGTAAAACCTAAAAATTTGGTTTTTGGTCATCTGAACGTGGGTGGAGCCGCGGCAATGTTATTATATATATATATATATATATATATATATATATATATATATATATATATATATATTAATAGTATTTTGCTTACCAAGTTTAAGCTGTTTTTGGTGTGTACGCGTATATTGTTGAATGCAATAAATGAAAAAAACACACACATTCATATAGGACTTTTAAGTATATGTTATAATATATGTAAACCAAGTATGTCATTGCTATTTAAAATATTTAATTATGGTTATTTAACTACACTTTATAAAAAAACCAAGGCTAGTAAAATAGTGGTTTTCTTTGACTGGCTTGTTTGTTTTTATTTAAATCATAATATATATATATATATATATATATATATATATATATATATATATATATATATATATATATATATTATATATATATATATATATATATATATGGAAAAATCTGTGAACTTTAAAGAATCAATTTTATGAAGTAATTAAAAAATATATATTTGAAACGAATATTAATGAGGGTACAAATCCAAATAGTCATCATACATTGTATATAACTACCATTTAGATTTGGACATATAAAATACATAACAAGTACGCAGTGTATTAATTATAGTATTATTTTTATTAAAGGCTCACCCCAAATACGAATTCAGCTACTCAGTAGCCGACGGACACTCTGGAGACAACAAGCAGCAACAAGAATCCCGCGACGGAGATGTCGTGAAGGGCTCATACTCTCTCCTAGAGGCTGACGGCTCCGTCAGAACCGTGGAGTACTCTGCTGACGACCACAACGGTTTCAACGCCATCGTGCACAACAGCGCCCCCACCCACGCTCACGCTCACGCCGTCCTCAAGGCTCCCGTACAACAATACTACCAACACTAATTACTGTTGATTATTGATTACTGATGATAACGTTGTTGATAATTTATTTATTGTAAATAAACGCATAATTTGAATATACACCCGTTTTTAATTTAAACATAATAATATAATCGTATTAACGTCATCAGAACTTTGTTAAGCAACGAATTTATAAGAGGAGTTAATTTTACTTACTTGGATTATTAATATTAGTATCAATAGCTACTTCATTATCTATACATATAATAAAATTGTAACTAAGCCCAATCTGTTCATTAAATAGTTTTTAGAAAATCTTATTGCAATAGACAATATTATCGATACAGAGGCCGAATCTATAGTTTTTAGAATTTTTGTCTGTCTGTCTGTCTGTCTGTTACCGCATCACAAAACAATACAAAACCAATGATTATCTGGGTCAACATATAGGATACTTTTTACCGCGAAATGTCTGATTTCTGAAAAAACTACAAATACTGCAATGTAAGAGTATACTAATATGTAAAACCTCCACCGTGGGTGGAGCCGCGGCAATGTTATTATATATATATATATATATATATATATTATATATATATATATATATATATATATATATATATATATATATATATATATATAATATTATATATATTAATAGTATTTTGCTTACCAAGTTTAAACTGTTTTTGGTGTGTACGCGTTATATTGTTGAATGCAATAAATGAAAAAAAACAAACACATTCATATAGGACTTTTAAGTATATGTTATAATATATGTAAACCAAGTATGTCATTGCTATTTAAAATATTTAATTATGGTTATTTAACTACACTTTATAAAAAAACCAAGGCTAGTAAAATAGTGGTTTTCTTTGACTGGCTTGTTTGTTTTTATTTAAATCATAATATATATATATATATATATATAATATATATATATATATATATATATATATATATATATACGAGTATATATAATCTGAATCTCGGAAAAGGTTCCAACGATTTTAATTACGAAACGTACTTTATTAATCCTGATCCTTTACTAATATTGTCTGTCTGCTACATTTTCACTTAATCCACAGAATCGATTTATATCAAATTTGGTATGGGTATAGTTTAAGACCCTGGAAAGAGCATAGGATAGTTGTTATCCCGGAAATTATCCCTTAAGGGGGTGAAAAGGGAGGTGGAAGTTTGTATAGGGAATCAATCATTTCTCAACTATGGAATACAGTCGTAACTCTTTTTATAATATAGCCTATCTTTTCCATATTAAACCTAAAATCGTACCTAGGGGCGAACTCAGTGGAAGTGAGGGTGAGTCACAAGTAAATAATAAAATAATAAACAGTGAAGTTCCACTTTAAAATAAGTAATAGAGTACAAATCCATACTCCTAAAACAATTACTCTCTAAATTATTACCTGTATCTTGATTTATGTACATTTTAACTTAAAAATCGGTTTTCGAGATAAAAATATAAAAGTAAGTGGATGTTTAATTTTCTTTCTTAACTTTACGTGATATATAAAATATAAAATTCTTGTCGTTTGCGCCAATCGTATGTTTGGTACATCGATACATAGTAATTGTGTTAGTTGAATCCAGATATTATCTTCATAAGGAATTCCACTTTATTGATTGAAATATTACAGCGGAAAGAAGTAAATAAAAATACTCACACACTTTGCGCATTTACAATATTGGTATGATGAATATTGTAGGTACAATAAGTAAATATTTAATTACTCTCATATACTCGTAAAATAATGCTTTCACATTGATAAATAAATAATTATACATTAAAAATTAAAAAAAACCCCTACGCCAATTAATTGTCATTTAACGATTATACTGGCACGTGTGAAGCACTTAATCGTGTAATCATACGCCAAAATGCATTATTTTTGGAAAAGAGCTAATACTCTTACATTGCTGGACCGATATTAACCAAACATAGCTAAGATCCACCGTAAGCTACTAAACTAAGAAAAACCGCATCGAAATCGGTTCATCCGTTTGAGAGCTCCGATGCCAGACAATACAGATATGTCAGACAGACACACACACACCCACACACACACACGCACGCACAGACAGACAGACATCGACGTCAAACTTATAACACCTTTCTTTTTGCGTCGGGGGTTAAAAATGATGAAACCATTAGTAATGAATATGTGTAACCATTTTGTATATTGTTAACCTTAATTATTGAATGCATGATAAAAAAATTAATGTTTATAGTCTCTCAATACTTTGTAGAACTATTTTATAAAGTTCAAATGTTTTTCCAATAAATTGGTTTCCAGAGTAATCTATACATACATATGTATTACAGCAAGTGAGCCATGTTTTACCCTTTGGTTTTGATTTACCCGTAAAAGAGTAACAAATATACACACATAATCACAAAATTTCGTAAATATATAATATTAATGTAAAACAGCCGTCTTAACTAAGTATACTAATATTGAACTAAATGAAGGCATCTTTATCTCAGTTATATTATTGCATATCAGTGATATTCAGCGCAACGTGTGACATTATTTTTGTTGTCTATTCAAAGCACTAATAAGAGAAAAGATAGCAAATAATAATTATAATCTTGGAAGCCCTAGAAAATAATATTAATTTAAAAAAAATACGCAGTCGAATTGAGAATCTCCTCCTCTTTTGACGTCGGTTAAAAGTATCGATTCATCAGAGTAACTCATATAGTTAGTAGCTTTGGATACACATGTAAAAATTCAGCCATTATTACTTTCATATTATATGCAGTTGTAAAGCCTACATCCAAACTCAACCTACTATTTAAAAAATTGACTAAAATTGCACTATTAAAGAACAACAAAGTTGGACTGGATATGTGATTGATTTTAGGATGATTATATAAATATACATACAGAATTAATTTGGAACGGAATTAATAAAACTTGCTTAATTTTGAATATTAAAAAAAATCTTTAGTGGCAAGGCTATTGATCAATTACATAATGTTTTTTTTTTTCATCCTGTTACATATATATGTATTTGCTTTTTCAATTTTCTACAAATAAAATAATTAAATGACTGAAAATTTGTTTCACAGATATTCTGTAGTACTAATGAATACCTCTACCTCGACATACTAGTAGTTGGATATAATCGATTAAATAGACATAGTTATAATTTTTCTGATTTTTTAATTCTTTTTTTTATAAATATTCAACAGTTACTTATTACTATAAAAAGGTTAAACATTTTAATGGTAGTATAATTGGTGTACGGGGGAAGCGTATACGGGAACCTTGCGGGCGGCAGGAGCGTGGGAGGGGGCGCTGTTGTGCACGATGGCGTTGAAACCGTTGTGGTCGTCAGCAGAGTACTCCACAGACCTGATGGAACCGTCAGCCTCTAGAAAAGAGTATGAGCCCTTCACGACATCTCCATCGCGAGATTCTTGTTGCTGCTTGTTGTCTCCAGAGTGTCCGTCAGCTACTGAGTAGTTGAACTCGTATTTGGGGTAGGCCTAAAAAATAAAATTATTTTAATTGAGGTATAATTAACTATAGCATTCGAATTAGTCAAGGTCTATTGTAGCACAATAGTACTGTATGTGCTTTTGCCTAAGGTTATAAGTTTGATCCGAAACGACCGGTTTTTCTATGATTCATTTATTGGTCATAAGTAGCCACACGCCACGTAACGTCCTTGATCCATTGATTTTTTTGTGCGAAGTAGGGAGTTATCATGTACTAGTTTCTGTCCGCGGCTTTACGTTTTTTTATTTTATTAGTCCAGATTATGGTACGTTGGCCGAAAATCATCCAAATTCTCATATATAATATTAATAGTATGAATGTATGAATGAAACATATCTCACTACACACTAAATAAATATATAGAATAAAAATATTTTATAACCGAGTAATGAATATTATACTTACAATTTGTTCATGTTGGGAAACAATTTTAGCGATGGGCGTGTGGTAGGCGATGGGGGTGGAAACTGCATGATAAGCAATAGGAGCAGGGGCAGCATGATAGACAGCGGGGGAGGCAACGGCTAACTTAGCCACTGGGGTATAAACTTTGGCAGCAACCAGTGAGGGTTGATCATGGCGCACAATGCTTTGTGATGAAACAGCACTAGCAGGTGAGTAGTGTACTGCAGTTGGAACGAAAACAGCTGTGGACACTGCCACAAAAGTGCAAAGGGTTACGAACTGAAAAAAAAACTGTTATTAATTTTTTGAAAAAAATCATGTTTTTGATAATGTATAGGTTCATGTACATTATATAGGGACATATAGATAAATATATAGAAAAAAATATTCCAGTCGACTCACTTTAGCAAACATGATTAATATATGTACTTGATTGATAAAATAAAATGCGAATACTTAGTTTATATACTAATTATTATATTACATGTAAAGGAGAGGGAGGTTGACAAGCTAGCTCTAACATTGACTGTGCCTCGCCCAGGCGATTAGGTAATATTATTTTCAATAATACTAAATTTTGTCAATATTTTATTTAGTGTTACAGATTTGCTGATAACATGACGTACTCGTATAGTAACAATTTTTAATAGTTTAATGAACTTATATTTTTTTTCTTATTCCTAGCAGATACTTTTACGGCGAGAATAAGTTACGGAAGTAGGTATTTACTACTCAGTTTAAAGTTAATTTATCAAAAATAATTTTTATAATATGTGCTTTATTAAGCTCTAACCAACCTCCAACTGCCAAGTAATTGCCTTAATCGTTGAGTCTAGAAGTATGAAAATTTGCACAATAGTACCAAATATAATAAGGAATTATTGAAATCATCCCCACGAGGAGTTAACATTATGGCATAAAATTTTATATAGGAACTAGTCATTTTTGAAGTTAGAAATGTGGAAATAAATGTTTAAGCTTCTTTATACATTTATGTATTTCTGATGTAAAATCTATTCCGGCTCACAGCTTGTATTTAAATAAAGGATATTTTAAAAACAAAAATTTAGTTATAAATAGAGGAATAACCAAAATGTGACATATAAAGCTAGCAAAAAAAAACTATACATATGTAGTATAAAACAAATTCGCTGTTTCTATCTGTTCCTCCACTTACTTGAACTTCTAAATCGCGCAACGGATTTTAATACGGTTTTCACTAATAGAAAGAGCGATAAATGAGAAAGGTTTGTGTTTATAATTTGTAAATATTGTTTTGGCAAAAAAAAAACTATTTTCGTATGATTCACTCGTCAAATCAAAACAATGTACTAAAAACAATAGGTCTTAAAAATCCTACAGAAAAGTCCGGATGGCATATATTTTTATCCATATAAAGTGTACCCGAGTGAAGCAAGAGTAAATCGATATTTAATTTACAAATATATCTTAAAAAAATTAGCAGTATTTATGAGTGGTTAACATCAAATGTAACTTTTTTATTATTTTAACCATGTGTTTAATTAAATATAACACTACAAACATCGTTAATATCGACACGCCTAGGTACTGCAAATTGCTTGATTATATTGAGAAATAACGTATCAATCACTGAACTTGCGTGAACTAAGGTCACGTATAAGCTTGTTTGACAGCTTCCACTACTAATCTTATCTTTAAACCCATGTCTGAATATAAATACATGTACTAGTACACATACCTACTTATCATTCATAGCTTGACTATTTGTCTAATATAATGTTCTCTAAAGTAAGTACCTATGACATAATATATTTGCAATACAATAATCTAGATAATTAAATATTTTTGTCGTCTATAAATATAATTTTCAAATCTGCAGATTGTAGCTTTTTGCGCTGTAGTGGCAGTGTCCTCTGCGGGACTCTTGCCTGCTGCAATACACTACTCTCCAGCTGCCGCTGTATCCTCGCAAAGCATTGTACGTCACGATCAGCCTCAAATAGTTGCTTCCAAAGTACTTTCCCCTGTCACCAAGTTGGCTGTAGCCCCAGTTGCATACCACGCTACCCCCGTGGCCTACCACACTGCACCTGCTCCCGTTGTCTATCATTCCGCTCCTGCCCCCGTTGCCTACCATGCTGCTCCAGCCTCTTTCGTTTACCACGCTGCCCCTGTGACAAAAGTGATCGCCCAACACGAAGAAATTGTGAGTTTTTTTACTACATATACAATTTATTATTACTAACCATGCTGAATCTATCTAAACCTACTCTTATTTCTAGGCCTACCCTAAATACGAGTTCAATTACTCAGTTGCTGATGGACACTCTGGAGACAACAAACAGCAACAAGAATCCCGCGACGGAGATGTTGTGAAGGGCTCATACTCTTTCCTAGAGGCTGACGGTTCCATCAGGTCCGTGGAATACTCTGCTGACGACCACAACGGTTTCAACGCCGTCGTGCACAACAGCGCCCCCACCCATGCCCACGCCGTCAAGGCTCCCATATATGCCGCCCCCGTACACCAATACTACCATTAACATGTGTAACCCATTTGTAATAAATGGTTGTGAACTATTTATTTAATATAATAATAATATGCGATTAACTTTAATTTTGATTTTATTACCCCTGTATAAGAGCTGATATACGCCTGAAAATCGTGAAGGTTTGAATTCCGGAACAAGTTTAAAAAGTTACTAGATTTTATTTCTTCTGAGCACTGAGCAGTTAGCTAGTCTCTGCAAAATGAACCAATAAAAAAATGGCCATTAACTATAGCGTATTATATTCAGCTACTAAACAAACAAAGAGTGTACAAATACAAGGTAAAAGTACAAATTAAGAGGGTTTTATAATCAGTTACTTTCTTGTGGGAATAATATGATCTTTTTAATAATAAGAGATTATACATTTGTTGTTACAGTACAAGAAAAATTGAACTATTTTTTTTTAAATTACTTTAGCCCATTCCTGTAATAAATTACCTCGCAATATACTAGAACAAAAATCAAATGAAATTGAAAGATAACAATAGAGATCCGAAATATATTCTTATCGTGATGTAGTATTATTTGATCTCTAAATCACTAAAATCTTAGCGTGCTAAATAAACTTTTTAAATTTTCTATGATCGTAACAGTATGATTGATTTTATATCAAATGCTAGTATAATATGCATAGATCTACTTCATAGAGCCTATACATTTCACTGTATCATAATATACGATGATCCCAATAAATTGATATCATGGAGCTAATCTAGCAGCAGAGGCAGGGTATAAAATAGTGAACAAAGTGTCTTCACCTTAACATGAAGGGGAACTTCAGCGTCCGGTAATCCCTTAAAGTGGAGTAGCCCAATGGGTAACCCTTCGAGTTTAACCTTATTTGATTTGTTTCGACAAGATCAATACGTTAGACTTGTGTTCGAAAGTTCATGTTCACGTTTATGTTCAAGTTCATTGCGACTTGAAGACGGTTTAAATTAAAATGAGCGAAAACAACTTTTTATATATAAAAGAAAGTCGTGTTAGTTACACTATTTATAACTCAACAACGGCTGAACCCATTTGGCTGAAAATTGGTGGGGAAGTAGTTTAGAACCAGGAGACGGACATGGGATACTTTTTATCCCGTTCAATTGCGTTCCCGTGTGACGTGACATAAAACTCAAGAACGGCTGGACCAATTTTTATGATATTTGAATTTTTGGATTTCTCTTAGTCCGGAACAGGATAATAAGTGTTAAAACATCAGAAAAATTAACGAAAAAAAATTATATGGCTAGCGTTGGCTAATAACTATTCATCTCTATTTAAAACGTACCTAGCGACGAACCCGAGCGAAGCGAGGGTGAGCCGCTAGTTATTAATATAAGAGAGAAAATATTTTGATAGAAAATTTATAGAACTTAAGTGTTAATCATAATTAACTATAGCCCGATTACGCAAATTTAAATACGCATTTTAAGTTTGTTAAATCTAGAAATGATATAAACTCTATAATATGTAGGATCTGATCCTATTTTTTTAATAAATCTAACTAGAACAGAGAAAACAACAATGACATGTTCAATTTGACAATAAATTTAGAAAGCAACGATGGTATCTCAAGTATCGAATACACATTATTCTTACACAATAACGAATTGATGAAGCAAAGATGATAACATTTTTAGCTAATTTATATAATAGAAATTAAAGAAGTATAAAATGGTAAAATATTGTCCATCTAATCAACAGTTCGCTGTTACATCCCAATAGCAACGGTTCACATTAAGTGTTACTTAAAAGATATAAGGTAAGGTACATATTTTTTTGTTAATTTATATAGTTTTAAATAAGTTTTCAGATTTTTATACCCAGATTTTTATATTTTATAACCTTTACAGATGATGTTCTTAATACTCTTTATCGGTTCATGCTCTGCTATCCTCATAGAATCAAGGGAAGGCCTTACCAAAGGGTATAAATCTAATACTGGAAAATCATGGCAGATGATCAATTTATATCCCTCAAATTCTCTACCGGTATATAAATATAATACATTTGTAAGTTCGCTTAACATCATAACGATTTATCCACAAAAATATTATACAAACTATTAACAGTATTTTGGATAATTTAAAACAAATATATTTTCCTACTTTACATAAATATTATCAAAATAATTTTATACTATTTTAGGCATATCCAAAATATGAGTTCGAATATGCAGTATCTGATAAAAATACGGGAGATCACAAACATCATCACGAGTCAAGAGATGGACATAAAGTTCGTGGAGAGTATAGTCTCGTTGAACCTGACGGCTCTTTACGAAAAGTGCAATATGATGCCGATGATCACAATGGGTATTTATGTTTACTATAATGATTAACAATATGTATGAAATTTTGTCTTTTCTAAATATATTAAACCAATTAATGCCCATATTATTTTGTTTGTTTGAAATAATATGAATATTCTATTGTTATAGGTTTTTGTAAAAGTAAATATTACTAGTGATTTATTTTATTTTATTTACAGATTTACCGCTTTAGTTAGCAAGAGTGTCCACAAACATGGTGATCATGCCTATTCCGTAATTGGTCAAACTAGACATTTTTCGCCAATAGTAAGTGGTGTTAAATTTAACCATTTCTTTCCGAATAAGGACTATTATTATCAAGAAGTCATGACTAATAGTGATAGTAAAGCAGAAATACCTGTTAATGAAAAAGTAGTTGATGTACAAAAAGAAGATAAAGAAATTCCGAATATCGATGAACCCGCCGATAAAACTATGATATTGGAACCTATTAGTATGGAAAATAACGAAAAAAATGTGGCACCAGCTAAAACACAAGAAGTAGTAATAGATACACCGTTCGAAATTGATCAGGAAAAAATAGAACAAATACCTGTACCAAAGAATGAAAAAAATAGCCTTGAGGTGGAAAGTTCATCCAAAATGCCCGTTTTCGAAATGCCACTTAATGTTCTACGCAATGAAAACGTAGAAAACCCTAACAATGATAAATTATACAAAGAAGATCCTCGCGATGATTCTGAAGTAGCATCATCGTATTATCATTCTAAGATATATTATGTGGGTTTCTAAATAATTTGTTTTATTATAAATATTTTAATATTTAACAAAATTATTAAATTGTTATTTGTTTAATTTTATAATTACTTTGTGATTAGAAAATTGTTTATATTTATTATTATTGTTTATAAATAAAACTGTTACTACAAATATTTTTGATTTTCCTTTCTGATAATAATATTAAGTTAATTAAGCATAACCGAGGCAATTATACACTAGTCACACATAATGATTTATATAACTCTTTTTTGCATTCATACCCATCTTATTCGATAGACCGGATATGATGTGATACACTGTACTCGCAAATATATTCTGTTGTTCTAAAATGTTCGATATCGACGCCTGCGCAGTCACAATGAGCACTTATACATAATTTTATCATTTATATTATATTGATTTGGTCTTGCTGAACTTTTAATTTAAAATTAAATTTTAAAAGAACTCTTTGTTTAGAAATGAAATGAAGGACTTTAATAAGGATGCGTTATAATTTATTTTATTTTTGTTAATCCATTTTGTATACTACAATATATGTATGAAAAGATTAAAATATAATAAATAATAGCCTGTATAAAACCATGTTTAAATAATTAATTAATATTAATAAACTATTCTACTTTTTTTATGATACCGATAGAAAGAAACTTGAAAGCAATCACGATAGTCGTTAGTCTATCAAAATTACTTAATAGAAAACCGACCGTTCTTACTCTACTTAAATCGCTAATAAGACTACTTATACTTTACTTTGAAAAGTATAAGTACTTTTCAAAAATAAAATATTTATTTTGCAATAATAACAATATATTATCCCCATAATCCATTCTATTATCAACACGTGTTTGCTTATTATTTTAAGAATTATTGTATGGTCATAACGTATTACAAGCTTGAAAATGTAAGATGGCGCTCTCATTTGTAATATTCGTACAAGAGTAAGTGATTGTACTATGGTTGGGTAGATGGCGTGCATGATCTATACATATAATAAAACTGTAAGAGGTCGAATGTCTGTACATAGAAAAAAAAGCTAAAAACCGAGTCAGGGGGATGTAAGAAGAGAAATAGAACAAATCCAGTTTTTTTTTTAATTTTTTGTTTCTCTGTCTGTTTGTCTATTTGTACGGGCTAATCTCCGAAACTGTTAAACTGATTTAAATGAAATTTTGCGTGGTGGTACCATTTATTCCCGATCAACATGTTGGATGCTTTTCATCCCGAAAAATTTAAGATTTCCCGTGGGATAGTTAAATAACTATAGTAACTTATACAGCTTAGTACACAACAACTTATGCACCTAATTTAGTAAAATTTGGCATGCTGATACGTTATATTGCTGGTCAAACAACAGGTTACTTTTATTACGGAAAAATGACCAGTTCCCGTGGGATAGATCTGATTGTACGAAACCGAGCAAAGCGAGGGTGAGCTGCCAGTAATTAATATAAGAGTAATAAGTGGCATTTAATTAATGATAGCTATTGTTCGTCTAGTGCTCGATCTTACTGAAAATACCACCATGAACTTTACTGAAAAGTTGAGGAAAACTTATATAATTTTTTTTTTCTCTTTTGCATTCCTTCATTGTATATTTTTAAATATATATTTTTATATGTACCTACTTACAATACAAAACAGTTTAGTATCTTTGTCTATTTATATAAAAAAAACTGTTTCCAAAATATAACACTAAATAAAGCTCGTTAATAGCTAAAACAAAAAAAGAAAGAAAATCGGTTGACAAATAAAGAATTTTAAAGGTACTGAATTGCTTTGTCTTTGCTTATTTATCACAGATTTATATATAGATACGTCATATATCACATATATAACAACATAATTTATAAAATAGTGATTTATTGTATATATACTAATACAAATTGAAAATCGAAAATTTTAATCGACTTCCAAAAAGGAGGATGTTCTATGTTCGTCTGTATGTATCTTTTTTTACAGATACAGCTTGATCGATTTTGCTACATTAAACTGCATTGTATTAAGAATGGTCCCGAGGTGGTCCCATAATTTTTTGTTGCCAGAGTTTACCGTTTTCGAGAAAATCAGAAAAAACATATAAATATATTAATCACAAATGAATGCCTCCAGTGGGACTCGAACCCGCGACTGCTGGCACGACAAGTAGAGTCACTACAAACTGAGCCAAACGTGTCGTCAAGAAAAAAACGATTAATAACAGAGATAAAAATTAACATATTTAACAATTTTGTACGGATAAATCTCCCATTTTCATGGGAAAATACAAAATAAAGTTCGGGCCAAAGTCTCTTATATCTATATCTTTACATACGAATATGAGTAGTAGGTATAAAACAAAGTCGCTGTCTGTTTCTCCGATTACTTCTAATAAACCACGCAATGGATTTTAATACGGTTTTAACTAACAGAAACAGCGATAAGCGATGAAGATTTATTGTTATAATTTGTGCACATGAACTGTTTTTGTACTTTTACATGGTGTACGCTGGCTGGTTTAACTTTAAGAGTAATAGGCATCAAAACAACAGGTATACTAGAATATTAAACCCTTAAAAAGGACTACAGAAAAGCCCACGATGGCATATGTGTATCTCCTTAAGTACAACTCACAATAACTATTTTTAACCGACTTGTTAAAAGGAGGAGGCTCTATGTTCATATGTATGTTTTTTTTTTATTAGAAATGGGCTCACTCTTGACTTTCATCTTAACTCGAAGACACAGATAAGGTCTACGATCTAGCGAGTTTGCCTAGGAGAAGCCTGTTAACACGTTTTTTTAGGACAATTTAAATCATACCTAGGTATGCGCCTGAGCGATGAGTTAAATAAGAATTCTTATGGTGCCATATAAAACTACATCATATTATAATATAGTCAGCGATTTCACCAAAATTCCGTACATTTACTTTCATAAACGAAATTTTATAAAACTTTATACAGCACAGTAGAGCAATTATGTATTAAAAATAGAAGCATAACAATTTCAACATTAAATTAAGAAATATTCAAATTATTCCGAGTGACGGTAATTTATTAAAAAAAAAGCCTCGTAAGAGTAATTGTTATAACTTAAGTAATACTCATAAAGATAAGTTAAAATGAAAATTAAGAAAAACGAGCTCATGTGACCAAGTAGAAAATATGAGTAACTTGTAGGTGTTGATTTCGTAAGTTTTATGAATGCGAATTATTTATATAATATAAAGTAGATTAGATCTAAGGCACGGTAATATTACATTTACATTACCACGGTAATATTTATGCAGTACATTACCGTGACATTACCGTGTCTAAGGTCTAAGGAATCTCGATGAGAAATATATGAAGAGAATGAAGACGATAAAGTTATAACATGTCATAAATATTACGTAAATTTATAATAATATATGTTGATATAAATAGCATTTCAAACATAAATAAATGATTTTAAAATGAAAGTACGAAAAGGAGCTTAATGAATTACTAATGATTTTACCCATAACTTCTATTAGGTAACGATTAGACCGCAGATTTAATTTTAACACTGCATCAGGAATTGATTTACGTAAGGGCAGCATTCTTGAATCTAGAATATATAATTTTGTTCTATGACATAACCATTCAGACTATTGTACCTACTAAAGCAATCTGTATAGTGAGCATGACTTAATGCAATGCACACGAAATGATCTGACCGGTTTTCATTCATTAAATCTTTATATCCGTTGGTGCTTTAGTTAATAAAAAACGTTTTTGCTGAGTAGGAAATTCTTAATAATTAAAACTATATAGGAATATTCAGTGTGATCTTTACTAATTCCTACTATTAAAAATGTGCGAATATATATATATATATATATATATATATATATATATATATATATATATATATATATATATATATATATATATATATATATATATATATATATATATGTGTGTGTGTGTGTGTGTGTGTGTGTGTGTGTGTGTGTGTGTGTGTGTGTGTGTGTGTGTGTGTGTGTGTCGTGTATGTGTGTGTGTGTGAGTGTGTGTGTGTGTAACCTGAACCTGACACAAACTACTGGACAGATTTAGAGGAAATTTAGTACACAGATAGAAGTAATACTATGCTATGCCAAATAAATATTGGTTTATTGGTTTTCTATATTTTTATTTTGTATTTTAACGCAACGACTACCAGATTCTCATGATCATAATGTACTTATCTAGATTTTGTATGAAATAGTTCAAAATCCGTCTATAAAAAGTTGGATTTTTAAAACATATGAAAAAGAGTATACTTGGCGATTACTTGCTTAAACTGAACGAATGTATGGCACAGTAGAGTATATATCTGAATGACACTCATGAATGACAACGCGTCACGCGTGTTCTTACCCCGCACTTACATCAGATAACTATACAAGATTATTTAAATTACCTTATTTGCCTTATCGTTATCATTTATTCAGTAGGACTTTACCAATATATTCGCTATCATAAAAAAAAAATATTATTACTCAAATCGTGTATATCTAAAATGTTTTAATCACTGGCCGTGAATTATTTAACCATCCGTGTCACGAACTCTAAAGCAAAAATTAAATTTTAGTTCCAAAACAAATGTGTTTGTTTATGCAAGATAAATTTTTGAAGAGGGTAATAAGTGCTTCAATAATCGTTTTATTGATTTTAAGAAAAAAAGGGAAGTGAAAAGTGACCTGACACTGGATGCGGCTGCACACAGTGAAGTAACCACCCTTAAGTATCGGGGAGAAACTATTTGTTAGATTTTATTATTATTAAATTTAATTGTATTCATAAATATAAAAATTAATTACTATGGATTATTGATCTGAAATAAATACTTATTATTATTATTATTATTATTATTAACTATTTTTTGGAAAATCGTATTGAAATAGACATTATTATCGATACGGAGGCGGAATCTATAGTTTTTAGAATTTTTATCTGACTGTCTCTCTGTCTGTTAGCGCATCACAAAAAAACCACTGGATGAATTTTGATGAAATTTCGTATAGTGATAGCCGGTTATCCGGGTTAACATAAAGGATACTTTTTACCGCGGAAAAATATCTCATTTTTGAGAAAGAATACAAAAACTGCAATGTAAGAGTATACTAAAATGTAAAACCTAAGAATTTGGGTTTTAGTCATCTGAACGTGTGTGGAGCCGCGGGCAATGCTAGTTTAATATATAACGATTCTTTCTGAAGAATTTTAGAATAAAAAAATCCATACCAAAACACTTCCTCAGTGAACAAAGGTATGTATGTACTAATAATATAAGCACTACGTAATACCTAACGAGAAGCTGTAGTAACTTCGCATTCCATTCTCTACTTTTGGTTTGTTTTTGGCAATGTATCTAAGTCGATTGTTCATATATAGCTTTAGGAAAGTTAAATAATAATGCTACAAACAAAAATTAATAGGTACTATATTTTATTTAACTACAAAAATTCATCGATCAATTCCTGTACTTATTAGAAGGATGTGCACAAAATAAGGAAAAGAAACAAAAAGTATTACCATACTGAATTATTATTTTGTCTATGGCTATTTATAATTTAATTTAATAAAAAAAAAATTTTTTATGTATTAAAATATTTCATTTTTTCTTACTTTCTCAATCACGAATCAGATTTCAAAAAATGCAAATATGGCGTAGAAATAGATTGAGATAAGGTTAAGTTTTCAACATAAATTAAAACTAATAATACAAGATTGACTAGGTTATTATTATGTTTGTCTCGTCTATTTATGTCCGATAAAAAACAGTCTTTTTTCATGAGAACATGAGGTTCACGGACGCCCTTTGCCGACCCTTGCACAAGAAAATCAAATTGCAAATCAAAATATGCCACGTTAGTAGCTGAATTATGTAGTCGTGAAAGTGACTACGTAATGGAAAAGAGAATAGATAAAAATAAACAATTAGTTTTCGATATTATTATCGATATTATACAAGAAAAACATTCGCTTAATGCAAAATCAATAAATATCGATACAAAGAAATCGAATCCGCAATTACCAGCGTAAATTAAATCTTGGCGTGACTATCATCTTCTACTATTGTACTTTGGTAAAATTGAAAACTATCAATTCAAGGTTTTTACTAAATTATTTATCATTTTAAGAAGATTTAACAAACATAATAAAAAGAAAGTCTAAAAAGAAAAAAGTTAATTGACCATTGCTTTTACGATAAAAATATTTAAATAAATAGCAATTTTTCATAACAATATTCATTACTACCAAAAAGTTACTACCATATTCAGATAACAAACAATATCCGCATTAAAGTAAGAGAGTTATTCAGTAATTACATAATAATAATACAATAAGTAAATAATATACAAATCCAATAACTACTAAAAATTGTGACGATAAAATTCATTCAGTTCATTTTTTCTTACATATTTTACTCATATCGGAATTACTCATGTCGCAACCTGATAAAGTGAGCAGATTGGCAACGCAATTACTGTGATCCGATCGGATATCAGGTAAAGGCGCCCCACCAACTAACTGCTCATGTTTTGTTTGTTATATAAAAAGACTTCGCTAACTAACTAGCTACAGTCGACAAGCTAATTCTAACCAAAGCAAAATGTTCTCCAAAGTAAGCATTTTAAAAACCTCACGAATTATATTTACGTAACTTGCGCTTGGGATAATTTCAGCTATCATAAATTGGAGCACAACGAACTGTTATTATGTTTTTAAATCAGTGACAGCTCCAGAAGTTTCTTTAAAGATTGTTTTCAAATTATTTAGCAACTTGAAATATTTTTAAAATTAATGGACTCAGTGTTAGCTTGTTTGTCAATATACTCGTATATGTCATCGTGTATTAATATTACAGATTGTGGCGTTGTTCGCTATGGTAGCGGCATGCAATGCAGGTTTCCTGCACCATGCTCCAGCCGTATCTCACAACGTAGTCCATCACGAAGTACCTGCCCATTACGCTGTCCAAGCCCCTTCATACCATTCTGGTCAAGCGGTCCATTCTGCACCGATCCATACTTCCGTAATCCATTCCGTCCCCTCAGTTCAAGCGGCTCCCATTTCTCATGGTGCTTCTCATGGTCACGAGGAAGATCATTATATTGGTGAATTCGTAAGTGAAATAATTATATTAATTTTATTTTTTTATTTTATTTTATCAAATTTAATTTTCAACTCAGTAATTATAGCCCCTATGTTGATTTTCATTTTATTTATAATCCATGAATATTGTAGAATTATATCAGAATAGTTCTTACATTTTATTATTTTTAGGCTCATCCTAAATATGGATACTCTTACTCCGTGGAAGATCCCCACACTGGTGACCACAAATCCCAGCATGAAACTCGTGATGGAGATGTAGTAAAGGGAGAGTACTCTCTGCTGCAACCCGATGGCTCTTTCCGTAAAGTCACCTACACTGCTGACCACCACAATGGGTAAGACTACAAGTATTTCCAAAAAAAAACATGTTTTTAAAATCATTTTACATTATTTTAAAAAGATCATTGTGTATTGGGCGTCATAGAGGATATTTTTACTAATTTGTTATATGAGATACTTTTTTAAACTTTATTTTGAACTAAACTATTTCTTACAATTTAATTGTACAATTCATAACTTAAGGGGAAAATAGTAAAATATAAAAAATAATACTACACACAAATGACATATACAAAACTTAAAAGCTACTTTATTTGCAGATTCAACGCCATCGTCCACAATTCACCACCGGTCATCCATCATCATTAGGGCTTGTCAAACGACTGTGATATATTAGTGTTAATAATTTAGTTCTAGAGATTTTCATACACATATCCTTCCAAAACTTCAGCTCTTGTATCTATTGCTTTATTGTTATATAAAGGGTTTCATTATTCCATAATTTAGTTATTAAATATCATTTTAAACGGACATTGTTCATAACGAGTGTGCCTCCAAGTTTCATGTGCCAATATTGTAAATGAAATTTAAATACTTTGTGTGAATGTTTTGTGCTTTTTACAAATGAGTGAATGTATGCAAAATCCATATTAAAATATAATGAAGAAATAACAAAATATTTTATTATAATTCCCTAGAAAAGCGACATCGATTTTGATAATTGAGATCGACGCTGATTACTGTTCTAAAAATATTGAATAATTTTCTATATAAGAAAAGTTCTGAATTATGTTTATGCTTTTAATGTAACATTATTATCAATACTTACTTTATTTGTTTTATCTTGACATATATTTAGGATTTTAAGCACCGTCCATTCGCTTAAAGATGTATCATTACTATTTTATAAAGTAGGTATAGATTACCAAAAAAAATCAATAGGTAATAGGTATAGCTCACACGTATAACATAACAATTACGTTAATTAGAGCAACAACAGTGGTAACCCACATCCTGACAAAACTACAGTGTTTTAAAACCGCAATGACCTGATATGCAAAAGTAAATTGCCAAGGTTAGTTTTTCTGCCTTGAAATAATTAAGCACTATCTTTTTTCGGTTATAAAAAAGTGACATAAATAAATAAATAAATAAATATGTTGGGACATTGACATACATCACCATCTGGTTCCATGGTAAGCTACGAGGCTTGTGTTATGGATACCAGATAGTTGATACACTACACATATATAACTTTAAATACATACATATTATAAATGTAAACACCCATGACTGGAGTACAAACATTCGTGCTCATCACACAAATGAATGCCCCCAGCGGGACTCGAACCTGCGATCGCTGGCACCGCAAGTACGGTCACTACAGACTGAGCCACAATCGTCGTCAGTTTAAGCGTCGACATAAGTTTCCATTGAGATTTATTTCTTAGCTATGCAAAGTAAGAGCAAAATGTTTATACTTAGCAAATTACTAATCAGCATACTATCATCATATGATAATAAAATGCAATTATTATTCTCCTTTTAAAATATGATATTCAAAAGAATGTTGTCGACAAATTTAATGTTACATAATTATCTTATTACATTCAAACTTATGTGAAGTACGCTACCATTTACGGTAAACGTACATCTGCCTCTGTGATTAACGATGAAAAAAAGAACCAGTTTGGATACATGGCCTTAAACTATACAGGCTGCTGTTGACCATTTGTGAGAAAGTGGTTTCATTTTCATTTATCATTTATTTCATAATGTCATGCAAATTTCTGTGATCTTTGTCTTATAACATCTCTTTTGTGGAAATTAAGAAGTATTATAGGTCTTAAACTGTTAGTAAAATACTCATTGAAGGAATCAATAAATATAATGTATGTATTCACCCCTGCTTAACGTCCCACTGCTGAGCACGGGCCTCCCTTCAATACGAGCGGGATCAGGCCATAGTCCACCACGCTGGTCAAGTACGGGTTGGCGGACTTCACATGTCTTTCGAAAACTTGCTAGGTTCTCTCAGACATGAAGGTTTCCTCACGATGTTTTCCTTCACCGTAAGACAAGTGGTAATCATGTTGAAGATGATTCGCACATGAAAATATCAGAGGTGCGAGACCCAGGATTTGAACCCACTTCGCTCGGATACCGAAGCGAGCACGTCACCACTGGGCTACCACTGTCTAAATTAAATATAATAAGTTTTTACAAATGTCAATTTGATACTTTGCATATAGTCACACTTACACTGATTAAAACATCTGAAATAGATGGAATGGTCATACTAGTAGTACATAGTCAACAGGCCGAAAATGAGTAATTATAGTCCCGGTACATAGCGATTGCTCTAAGACGTCAATCTATTGAAAAAAAAAGAATAAAAAAAAATAATATTGAAATCACCCAATATGATTATATAAATGTTTAAAAACAAAATTATTATAATATCTACTATAGTGTCTTTATGAGATATATTATGATGAGATTTTTTTTCAAATAAAATCTAGCATACAATTAAACTTTTAACTGATCTAGCTTTTAGTCCGTCAAGTATTTTTAGAGCTTAAAACAAATAAACCATTTTTTCCTCTTTACAATATAATAGTAGTACTGGCGTTTTCCCGCAAGTCCTCCCACATAGTACATTAATATATTACTATATCTTAATAAATTATAATTTATATATACTCTGATGTATAAGCTTAATGTAAAGATTCAACAAAATCCGTTCAATACTTACTCCGTGAAAGAGTAACAAACATACATCCAAACGTCCATATATCCATATATCCATAGACCCTCATAAACGTTAACGTACTTATATGATATTATGGTTGGTGAATTTAATAGTTTTTATTTTAAAATATTCAAACAAACACCTAACAGAGTGAAAGCAATACTGATAGCAAACCACGGGACAGGACAACCTGCAATGAGATTCTGTTACATATTTAATACCAGATGTAGCAATTGCACTACTTTCAATGTACCCTATTGAATCAGTCATAAATATAGTATGCCTGTGGTGGAAGAGTGATGAAATAAGAATGAGATAAATACAAATATATTTTAAACTAGCATTGCTCGCGGCTTCGCCCGCGTTCAGATAACCAAAAACCAAATTCTTAAGTTTTACATATTAGTATACTCTTACATTGCAGTTTTTGTATTTTTTCTCAGAAATAAGATATTTTCCTGCGGTAAAAAGTATCCTATATGTTGACTCGGATAACCAGCTATCACCATACCAAATTTCTTAAAAATCCCTCCAGTGGTTTTGCTGTGATGCGGTAACAGACAGACAGGCAGACAGACAGACAGACAGACAGACAAAAATTCTAAAAACTATAGATCCGGCCTCTGTATCGATAATAATGTTTATTTCAATGAGATTTACCAAAAAATATTTTATGTACAGAATCGGCTTTGTTACAATTTTATTATATGTAATATGTATAGATAGAAAGTCCAACTTATTACCTGTAGTTTACTCTTTAAAGCATTTGGAAACAATATCACTTTTTAGTAGGTATATACTAGCGACTTACCCTCGCTTTGTTCGGATGCGTCCCTGGGTACCTATGTTTTATTTTTTTTGTGCGGAACCCTAATTCTTTTTCTAAAATAAAAGTAGCCTTAACTTCTTATAACATCAGCTATCTGCTAGTGAAAGTCCCGTCAAAATCAGTACAACAAAGAGACAGACAGACAAAAGTTTAAAAAATCGCTTTTTTTCATGAGTACCCTACATAATGTCATATGCATTTAGTAAAAATTGTTATTTTGATATTACAAACAGACACTTCAATTTTATTTATCTGCATGAATTAAAATATTTGAAAACCACAACAAAATATAAAATAATGTAATCAAATCATAATACCTACATTTTTTTACTCTCACACACTTTTAATAAGCAAAGAGCTTAGTTGAAATTTTAAGAACACGAAGTCGATATTATCGACAGTAAAAGTAACAGTTAAGTTAATTGAGACCGACATTGTATTGAATTTTTTTCTTTTGTGATATGAAACTTCAATATTAAGATCAAAATATCATTTGTAGTATATAAAAAAAAAAAAATATTTATATTGTGTTATAAATGACTATGCTTTATAATAGATTATCTTCTTTCACTCGCTGCACTAATTTTATAATAAATAAAAGTACGAGTATGTTTCGTGCTATTTTAACTTGTCTGTTGAAATTTTCTTTGATTTATATAACAGTATTTGTATATATTATATAATAAATTATGTTTTAATGTATAATTGTTAACAATATTATACTTTATAATATATTTTAGTTGTGAATAAATTAGCATCGACTTTTATTCTTAAGTATTATGAAACAATGGTCAAAGATAAAGGGCAACCGCCTCGGAAAGTCACAAAAAGTAAATGAATTAAAACCTTCATAATATCCAATTATATCAAGAGGCGCTCCTTAATCTCACATTTTGTAGCCGTGACATGATATACACCGCGAGATAAAATCTACTTGAAAATAAATGATAAAAATTTCGTTGGTTAAAAGTTAAATTGGTTGATTTACCAATATCACGTTTAACCGATGACCTTCGTGGAAAAGCTTGGCAAGATTAAAACTCAACCCAGACTATATACAAATCGCAACTATATATATATATATATATATATATATATATATATATATATATATATATATATATATATATATATATATATATATACCATGTTTATAAAAAGTAAAACCAGTGCCGAGCCCCGGCTTCGATAAGTTTGTCGCTGGAAAAATATTAAAAATATTCCCTTACCCTTTTTATTAGGTACTTCAAGTTAAGAATTGAAAAAAAAACCAATACTGGTAATAATATTATAATTTTTTTTTAATTTATTTATACTAACTTAGGAACTGTACATAAAACAGAAAACCCATTAAAAAGATGAAAAAAAAACATTCTTAATTTAGATTTCTCGTGTACTCCATTTTGCTAATATTATAAGTAACCTTTAATCGGTCACTTGCAAAATTTAAGATTATTTCTTAAAAAAATAATTGTCTGTTGTCTGCGCAACCTCTTTATACACATTTACAGTTAAGAAGCCAGAAGGGAAGTGTGCAGTACGGTTATTACTTGCACTTAAGCACAGTACTCAAAGTTCTTTATAACAATATTTTGTTTTCTTTACTTATAAATATATGTAAACTTCCCATAACATTATATATTTTTTAGCAATGTTATAACACTGAATAATTCCTAATAACTTATTTAAACTGTATTCTACAAAAAACTTAGAAACGTATAATATATTATTTAATAGAATAATAAAAATAAATATTCTTTAAACTCTATTTTAAAAAGTGATGAAAATCATTATCTTATATTTTCCTTAAAAAATAATATTTATGATTTCAGCATTTTTAGCAATATTAAACATTAATAATAAATGTATTATTTTTTCCTCATATTATATGTAAGTCACAGATAACACTTAAGTATTCTATCATATAAAAAGCTTATCATATTAGTTCATATATTTTATTAGGTATTAAAAATAATAAAAAATATATCATAATTGTACCCACATCTTTACATATTACACAACGACTTAGTAGAGCAATCGGTTCGGTGAGTACTCGGTGCAACACAGAGCGCTACTTTCTTGCCAGATCGCATGCCTCCGACGAGTTAATACTGACCAATACATCCTTAATATATTTTATACTAACGTGTATTGAGCTAAAATTTAATACAAATACATATCATAATTCTCATACAAGTTCGCTGTTCATCGTTTTTACTATCTTTATTATAGGGAATATATCTATAGGGAATCAACCTAGGAACGAACCCGAGCAAAGCGAGGGTGAGTCGCTAGTATTACATATTATATTGATTCCACATACAAACTTTCATCCCCATTTTCACCCCCTTAAGGATGATTTTCGGGATAAAAAGTATCCTATGTCCTTTCCAGGGTCAAAAACTATCTTCTTAGCAAATTTCATCTAAATAGGTTCAGTAGATCCAAAGATTACCCCCTACAACCTCACAATCTCACAAACTTTACCTCTTTATAATATTAGTATAGATAAGCAATAGTTACATTTTCATATTAAATTTACGATTATAGCAGAAACATTTAAAAAAATATATTAGTATCACGAAATATTAATATTAGGAAAGAATGGTTATTCAGAAGAACGGACGCTAGTTTTTGCTCGCATTTCAAGAGGATGGAACAGAGCCTATACCCGCCTTGATGCAACCTATGTCCTTGACAAACATCGACATCTGTTCAGGGGCTTAAGAATAAAAAAATAACAAAGGGACAAAGTTAATTTTATATTTAGCGTAATATGAGTATGTTTTTTTTACATTTTGATAGCATTTAAAAAGCATTAATCTATTTAGAATACTTTTTTACTATAATAAAGTGTTGTTTCTACACCACTGCAACGAAACGTAATCTACCGAGTACTGCTAATCATAGTACTATTAAAGACAAAACATAAGAATAAATATGATTTCTTTCTGTCAAAGAAGCAAGTTAAAGATCATGTAACTTTAATATTAATAAAGGTGTCAAAATGTGTTATTTAATAAAAATGTGCACATTAAAATGTAAGAAGTAAAGAAAAGCTAAAAAGTTACGTTAAAATAAAAACTTTTTAACAAAAAAATTAAAACCGACTTCAAACAAAAGCACTAAAAAGTGAAAAATAACTGATTGGTAGTTTTCATTTACTATACATACCTAATCAAATATTTTCGAAGTCGGTGTGCTTTGCTTTGTATGGGCTGGGACCGATTTCAAAAATATTTGATTAGGTATGTATTTAATAGGTAGGCTTTAATTACTTAGCCAAAGCACACCGACTTCGAAAATATTTGATTAGGTATGTATAGTAAATGAAAACTACCAATCAGTTATTTTTCACTTTTTAGTGCTTTTGTTTGAAGTCGGTTCTTATTTTTTTGTTAAAAAGTTTTTATTTTTCCCTTTTTAGTGTAGATAGTAGTAGCAAAGTAAGAATTCCAACGTGTTAGGCTTGTCAAATCAAACAAAATAAGCCCAAACTCAAAGTATCTACTATTAGCCGTTGAAGAGTTCCACCTATCCACCTTCTGGCCTTACCATCAGATCAGGTCAACAATACCGAACCACTGTACTATCAAAAGAAATAAAAACACTTGCAAATTTAAAGTTAATACGACAATTAGAAGTAGGTTAAATTCATCATTAGCTATTTTTCCACCCTTAGGGGTGGTATTTTTTTTTTGAAATTTAAATGGGACCAATCTGGAAGTATACCCTTTCGAACAAAACAAAAATTGTCCAAATCGGTTAATAAATGACGGAGTTCTGAGGTAACAAACATAAAAAAAAAAAAAAACATACAGTCGAATTGAGAACCTCCTCCTTTTTGAAGTCGGTTGATAATAATAGGTGCAATTCCTGAAAAATATGGCTGCCTTTTTAAATGGACTTAATTGCTTAATTATTTTCTGGTTGACCCAATATAGAAATATTTATAGTTAACTAGTATTCCCCGCGGCTCCGCCCACATTCAGATGACCAAAAACCAAATTCTAAAGTTTTACATATTAGTATACTCTAACATTGCACAAGGCAGTGGTAGCCCAGTGGTGACGCGCTCGCATGGGTATCCGAGTGAAGCGGGTTCAAATCCCGGGTCTCGCACCTCTGATATTTTCATGTGCGAATCATTTTCAACATGATTACCACTTGCCTTACGGTGAAGGAAAACATCGTGAGGAAACCTGCATGTCTGAGAGAACCTAGTAAGTTTTCGAAAGACATGTGAAGTCTGCCAACCCGCACTTGGCCAGCGTGGTGGACTATGGCCTGATCCCCCTCATATTGAAGGGAGGCCCGTGCTCAGCAGTGGGACGTTAATCAGGGCTGAATACAATACAATACTCTAACATTGCAGTTTTTGTATTTTTTTCAGAAATGAGACATTTTCCTGCGGTAAGAAGTATCCTATATGTTGACCCGGATAACCAGACCATCATACCAAATTTTATCAAAATCCCTCCAGTGGTTTTACTGTGATGCGGTAACAGACAGACAGACAAAAATTCTAAAAACTATAGATTCGGCCTCCGTATCGATAATAATGTTTATTTCAATAAGATTTTCGAAAAAATATTTAATGTACAGATTGGGCTTAGTTAGAATTTCATTATATGTATAGATAATAATTTTAATCGCAGTAGTGAGAATTAGCGTTAATTTGTTACGCGACTTTATACGCACGATTTGCAAGAACCTCCTTCAGATTTATGGAGACTTCATAGAAACTAACTATTTGATTTACAGACCAAAAAAGTCTATTATTATTCTAATTGTTCCTTTTAAATATAAAGCAAACTATATAGATATTTATAATAGCAATTCAAAAAACTAGAAATATAATAGTACATAAATTATTCACCGGGATAGCTTATCAATTCCTTATCAATTTTAGTGTATAACAAGGTAATTTTATA